>JAWWEN010000001.1:2525081-2543360 GCA_035582955.1 Sycophila texana | reverse complement strand
ACCATCCTGTATTGTAAAGTTTACTAGAATTATTGGAAACTTTACCATAATTCTAGTAAAATGTATAATATTTTCTACTAAAATTTATAATACAGGATGGTAATTTTTCCACTACATGACAGTCTGTGGTCACTTCTCTAGGATAGTAATTTTAGTAACAGGATAGTAATTTTTACTAGAATTTTTTCTCATTGCACTGCGAAAAAATCTTCTGGCATATCGGAAGACATCCCACACGTTTTTATTGACGTAATTTTTACAAAATGTTTTATATAACGATATATTTGAAGTTTTAGATGGTGATAATTCTATTTAGATTTAGAACGCAGGCACTGACTATTTTAAAGCTTGTTATGTTTACGTTTATGTTGAGAATTGCGGGTATAAACTGCTATACGAGAATTTTTAATACTTCTCTAAAGTGAAGGATTTAAGTGTATTTTTTACAGTGTTATCTAGTTATTATTAGCAGCTATTAAAGGACATTTTTACGTTTTATTGTGATCATTCATGAAAATAGCGCGATAATTTTTATACCCGCACTTTTATTAAATGAAAAGATACAGATCTCACTCGAAAATGGAGCGTACACCGCTTTTTACGAGAATACCAACCTTAAACTAGTTGACAAGGAAATTATGACTTCTTTATTTTTCGTTTCGAAATAATAAAAAACAAAAACTACTTTTGGAATCTTACAAATTGCATTAATGAAGAGAAGAGTCTTCCGAAAGAAGTTAATCTTCGCAAATCGAACGACTCGACGGCACTGGCTCGTCATAATCGTTCCGTTTTATATCACTGGATAATATTTTTGAGCGTCAATTATTTATTGCACGTTTAATTCCGTTAAATAGCCATTAAATAGTCGATGAAAGTGTCGATAAAACACGAGATGAATCTGGTTGTCGTTGGCCGCGATTTTTTTCTGCTCCACTTCCGCCGCCGTCAGTTTTCCCCTTTGTTGTAACCCTATTCCCGACGGTTTTTCCCCGCGCGTTTATGCTCGAGGGGGGATACTTTACGACGCGACGGCGAAAATTTATAGCGCACCCAAGGTCTTTATTGGGCAATTTTGGCTTCTTTCAGTTTCTTACGGAGGTGTACCGTCCGTGCGTTCCTCTCGTTTCTTTTTTCTTCCTCATTCCTGGGATGTATAACTCTGAATATTTTATTGGCTTGTGATCGTTTGTTAAGTGGCTCGATTTATTTTCGCGTAAGAGGATTAACTTTAAAGCGGAGGGATGAGATTAAAGGTTAGACGTTAAAAGAGCTTTTTATCCGTCTTCCCCTCGACCTTACATTTTTTATTCTCCTTATGAAGCTTTAATAGGCTGTCGAAGGCTGGTATAATTTATGTAAATAAAATACACCGACTTTGCATTATGAGCTTTTTACTCGATGTAATGCTCGTAGACTCTGCTGTGTTTTGATGTAAGTAGAGTGATTTAATATTGTGTTCATTTACCAAATAATCTTCTCATTTGAATATTTTTTCCCACTAGCAAAAAATGTTGAAAGTGAATCTTTATCGGTGTACTTATCGGTGCACATTCAAGTTTATACGACTAATTAATACAATTATACACTCCTTTTTTTTAAGTCACTTTAAAATTTTAAGTTCTCAGCAAAATCTACATAAAATTAAAGCTTAAAACACTTATACTTTAAAATTTGAAGAAAAAAAAAAAATAAATAAAACCGGTCTACAGGTAACTAACATATCGGCATGCTTTCCCAATAGAAATTTCGAGAACCAATCAATTTCAACAATAGTAAACCTATGAGAATCTACTAAAATTACACTAAAAAAAAAATCATCATCACGCTCCACGTGCCTCCGCACACCCGCGAAGTATTTTTTCCACTCGGTGTTTACACACATCGAACGTACAATTTCGCGCGGATTAAAACAAAAAAAGTATACGAATTTCGAGAATAAATTTAAGGCGCCCGGCGCGGACGAGAAGGAGGCGAAGTGATAAATGTTGCGAGCGCCTAAGAGCTTCATCGAAGGCGAAAACTCCACCGGCGAGGAATAACGCACCTCCGAATATCCCGGCGAGCATTAGGAGTACATCTCTCGGATGCCTATCGGTCGCCATTTATCACGCGGCTGGCAAGGATAAAAACGCGCGAACAGGACGGGGGATCCCCGAGAGCGCGGCGGAGGCGAAACGAGCCACGAGCGCGGCGCGCACAGCTCGTTGCGCAACGGCGCAAAATTTCCATGTCTCGTTCTCGCCGCGAGCGAGCGAGTGCACGTGCCGGCCGATCACCCAGGTGCACGATGCCTGGGCATAGTAGCCGTAAAGTGCAAGGCGTTCCTGTTTATTTATTTTTATTTTCTTTCGACGTTCATTTTTCTTTTTTTTTTTTTTACTTTGTTTCGTTCCTGCTTGAATTTTTTGCAGAGGCTACTGAGGGACGCGTTCATTTTTTTTAAGCTGATGATTGTATATTTGAGATAATAATTTTTAATATACTCGTTTATTTAAAATTAATTTCGAGAATAGAGAATTAAGCAATAACTTCAGTTATTTCATTCATGTGTTTGAATATAAGCGTAAACGTCTTTGTTGATTCGAAATGAAATATTCATGTATTTATTTATTTATTCACAATATAGTGTCATCGCTTTTTTTAAGCGGGGATATGCATGAGATGTAATATTTAGGTGATTAAAGTTTGGGCATCTGTATTTATCACCTTGAATATCTTGCGTTGCCGTAATTGTGCATTCACTATCTGCCTAAACGTTTGAATTAAACTTGATTTTGTATTTATAGACGCGTAACATTATTAGTAAACTATTGTACGTTGATTTAATTTACCAATAAAATTTTAAGTACTATTTCATATGAGTTTACGTTTTATTAGAGTATTATGGAGTACATTTATTGGCGCTTAAATTTCCTCTTATTACAAAATTGTTATAATAATTAGTATTAAATAATCTGAACGTAATTACTTAATGTACTTCAGTACGATTATAAATAATTTATGAATTACTATGGTATTATTAAGTTTCATTGATAGGTACATCATTCAATTTCAATTCTACATTGAAATATTTTTTTCCTCTTAATATTTTATTACTTTCCTCATTCAGAGAAGTTGATTTGCAGTTATTTTGTACTTCAAAATATAATTATATTTTCAGCGCGACAATAATTTAACTAATGGACACTACTCAAAATACAATCACAAGAATTTCAAGAAAATTTGAAGAAAAATTATTACACTAAGATGATTATATATTATTGTAAACATATAAATCTTTCAGTGAGCTAAAAAAAGATAGAATCACAGTCCTACAGTCAGTATAATATAAATCAGCATCGTCCTTGGGATTGTTTCCTCAAATCAGCTAAATCCCGAAATTATCAGTCTCGGCACTCGCCTCCTCGGCTTCCGCGGATCAAGTGCGTCCTCACTCTTCATAATAAAGTGCAGTCGAGTACTCTCCTGAACCCCTATTTTCCCGTTCCCCGTTCCTCGGCGGAAAGAAAAAAAATAAATAAAATGCCAAAAGCAACGAAACCGACGTATTTCGTCGGCCTGGTGCTCGTCCTTGTCGCGGCGCCGATTTATCCGCTGCTTTCATTACCGAATCCGCTATGTGTACGGCCGGAATTCTTTTAGTCGGCCGATCCTCTTCCGGGAGCAAATTGTCCCTTTGCGAGCGTCTACTCGTTTTGTTACCCCCACCAGCCCCCTTTGACTTTTTTTATGCCAGTGAGTCATCCTTGTGTACTCTCGCATCGATGCTCTAGAATGACTGAGCTTTTTACCCTCGCCCTTCCTTCTCTGTCTCTCTTTCTCTCTCCTTTTGTTCCTCTTGGTTTCTGTACAGTATTTCACCTATTTTTTTCTTGTTTTTATTGTGAATGAAGTTTATCGATGAGTTTCCTTGGTTTATTCGTAGTTTTTTGAGTATTCAAGTTAAATTGATATGTCGCATTGTAGGTAATGGTGATATCCCATTTATAAAGACAAATAAAGTAAGAAAGAGGATCAATTTTTAAAAATATTCGATTACAATAGCAGATTTAATATAATAGGAAATATAACATGGAAATAAAGAACTACTGCTACTACTACTACTACTACTAAAGTAAAAGTGTAATCTAGTAGTGTGGAAGAATGTGTGGTTTAGAGATAGGAAAATATTTTTTGTAAACCAAGTCCATTTCTGGGCCTATTAGGCCGAAATAAATCATTTATATACTACTACTACTACTACTACTACTACTACTACTACTACTACTACTACTACTACTACTACTACTATAATAGGAAATATAATATTTGTTAATAATATTATTTAAAACTTTGACAATGGTAGTAAGGTAGCCAAAAATTTGAACTTAGAAATCTAAAGAGATAATTGTTATTATGATTTTATTCTATTTTTTTGAATGATATCAATAAATTTTATCTTTCGTACAAAAATAAAATCTTCTCTTATTAAAAAATTTCTGATACCGGATACTAAAACTTTTATATATCGAAATTTGTTGACTTTATTCAACCATTAGCTATGTAAGTCATTTTTTTCCTGTCAGTCATAAAGACTCATATAAAAGGTAAAAGATTATATTTTTAATATTGTTAAAAGTTTAACTTGCCTTAGTTTTGTGACATATCGATATTACTATAATAAACGACATAAAGAATTTATTACACCTTACACATTAGCATTAAAGTAAAAAAGGTGTTCTAATAAGAAATTTTGATTAAAAAAAAAGCGTTAACTAGCAAAAGGAATGAAATATCAATTAAGATATTCCAGCGCCGTCCGCAGTCAGTTAAATGAAAATAAAAATAAAACATCGATTTGAAATAGGCTGTTAAAAAAAAAGTTAAACATCCGATAATTTTTTTTTGCCCATGCGCGTACGCACGGGGATAGACTTGGAAACCGCACATAGCCGCGGTTCACTTTAATCGTTACCGCAATGACCGCACTTTAAATATTTCAGAATGAATCCGAAGATATCGCGCTCAGGGCAAGCCGCGCGGCCGGCGCGTGCATGCATTAATAACGTAAACTCTACCGAAGCGGAATAATAATCTGACTAACTGAGCTTACATAAACTAGGTATGCCTAATAGAATATTTCGATATTCAATCATATGAATAATCGCATTTAACTATCGAGCAATTATTCAGGCAATTATCATACATTTCGTGCGACACCAATTGATTCACGCCCCGCAGTAAATGGATACAACTTAACGCGATTTTATCGATATCCCGGCCGACAGTGATTGCGTCACGGCTGCAATGACATTACCGAAAATTTTTATGATTTCGATCTGATCTTTCGTTTTTTATGATTATTGACATTTCAATCTACTGATCGTACATCTAGTACGTATGGATAGATAGATATATGATACATGATTAGAGTCATTATAAATCATTAAGGAACGGGATCAGTTGAAGCTACTTGTAATTGTATGACATATAAATTAAATCTTCGACAAGTGATCCAGCCGATAGATTCGAGTGAAAAAAATCGTACGCAAAAAAAAGACGTAGACAAACTACTGGAAAAATTTGTTTTGTTTTTTCCTTTTGGATTATTTGAACAATAATTTTTTTTTGCTTGATCAATCATTAGACATTCTCATATAATTATTATTTGTAAATTTATGTATTATAGGTCACCAAAAATCGAAATGTGTACTCTTTTTTTTTCCTTAAATATCGTAAAAAATAGTTTTCATCAGAAGTATCTGTTAAATAAATCTGTTAAATGTAATATTTTTAAAAAAGTCACACGATATGATTTTCTTTGATCGTTTATTAAACCAGCAAAATTTGCCAGTCTTCAGCTCCTCAAACAAGCAACTTCCTGCTCGTAAATCGAAATATTTTTTTTTTTTCTCTAATATAACAGATCAAAAGTGTCCTCAATGTCGTTTAGCTTTTTCCCCAAAATCCCACTCGCAATAATAAACCCTTGAAAAAATAAAAAAAAAAAAAACCACACACATTAAATCTAATTTTCTTTTAAATTTCTTCGAGCAGGTGTCGATAAAATGCGAGACGCCGGTGGACCCGTACTCCTTCGTAGATGAGGAGATGACGATGAGCGGCATGAGGACGGCGAGCAGTCCGGGCGACAACCCGGACATGATGACGTGCGGGGGTGCCCAATCGAGCCTCGGCACGCCCGCCCCGACGCCGCCCAACGTCATGTGCCCGAGTCAGCAGCAGCAGCAGCAACAGCAGCAGCATCATCATCAGCAGCAACAGCCGCCGCACCATCAGCAGCCGCCCCATCCGCAGCACCAGATGAGCCTGCAGATTATGAACGGCGCGGTCAATCCACTGGCCCCACATCAACCTAAGAAACGGGGCCGGAAGAAGAAGTGCGAGATGATCCTCACGCCCGAGGAGTAAGTGACACTTTTGAAGCTTTTCACGGATTTAAACAATTTTTTTTTTTTTTTTATTTTCATTTTTGAAATGTGGTCGTTGGATTTTATGGGGGTACGAGCCACTCGCAGTGTAACCTTGTAAGTGCACTTTCATCGAATGATAATTTTGATGACGGGCGAATAAGAGGCGGAGGGGGGGGGGGGCTTAACGAACCAGTGTTTATAATGCAAAAGTTCGGATATCCGTTTAATAGCTGCGCAGTACTCTGCTTTTTTTGAAATCGCGATGCTGATGAGTAATGCTCTTACAGATTTTACGCTGAAATGCGCCCTTTTTTTTTATATTTCGCGATAAATCCGTGAGCCAATTTTTTTTAATGCACTCGTAAAAAGTACAGTGTCACTAGATTATGCAAAACTCCTTTTGGACACTTCCTATCCTTCCCACATTAAATAATTTATTAACCGATTGGTTAATAAATTCTCACATGTTAAATTCGATTTGTGGAATCCTCGAATTCGTTCACTAACAAAATATCTAGTCGATTAAAACGTTGTTCTCTATTTAATTGTTTAAAATTGAAAATTGAAGTTGTGAAAGCTATTGTGAATAAATTATTAAATAAATTAAATTGAAAAGTAAAGTAGATTAAAAATTACTGGAATTAACAAGAAATTACTGTGCTTTAATTAACTGATGATGATTAGCGAAAATCAGCTTATACACACTGAAATAAAAAGATTAGTAATTTCAACAAAATATTTCTTTAACGAGTTCCAAGGAAATGAATTAAAGTCACTTTATTCCGTAATATCAACAAAATATGTAGTTAATTCATGAAGGATTCAAGGAAATGAAACCATTTCCTTGAAACACCTTAAAGAAATATATTTTGTTGAAAATAATCTTTTTTTTTTCAGTGCACTTAATTTTTAGTATATTCCAGATAAGCACACTTTAGTGCATCTTAATCTCGATCACTTTAATTCATCTAAATACGAGTGCATCTAATACTTCACTGTGTCTCACTAATTTTTAGTCATGCAATTCATTAATATATTTATTGCATCGAACAATTACTGCCTTTCCCTAATATTCAATGTACGAAATTGTTAGTGCATCTAAATCTTGGTTCGTCACTTTAATTCTCAGCTCGTCCCCTTAATTTTCAATTCCTCCCTTTATTTTTCAACTCGCTTACCTAATTTATTTATCAGTTTCTCGTTAATCCAAGTAAACAGAGTACTTCGTAAGCAGCGCCATGCAATCGCAAAACCTTAGAAGCAACAAAAAAAAAAAAAGATGTTCGAACCGCGTTACACTCGTTTTCCCGAAAACAAAGAACAAAAGAAATTCCTTCGACCACGGTCGGACACTCGAGAGCTAATCCCGTCGTCGCGTCTGTTCGCAGAGCGGAGCTGGCCGAGGCGAAGAAGCGAGCGAAGACGTACAAAGAGAGGAAGAAGCACGACAGGTTCGACGGCATGCCGGAAGAGGAAGTGAGCAAGCGCGTGCTTCCGGATCACCTCACCAACGACCTCGACATCATCATTGTAAGTCCCGCCCGACGAGCGCCATGCTAATTCTACCCGCGCGTACCACCACCCCCGCAGCCGCTGAGCGCCATTAGGGGCGCGAGACTGCACTTCCCCCCGGGTCGGCTTTTCAAGCGCCGAGGCATCCGCCTCCTTCTTATTACCGCCACCCCGGCGACGAGGATGCGCGAATCTTTTTTTTGTCGCCTCTTTTCTTCTACTTTTTTTTTTTTTAGAGAGAGGGGATGGGGGATCCAAGATTTTTCCCGCTGAAATGGATATGACGGCCGAGATGTAATAGTGGGTTCGGTTGCTTGTAGAAGCTTTCGCGTTGAATATTCATGGGGCGTGGGGGGAATTAGTTGAATGGTTCGTTGACTCGAAAATAATTATCGGTGTTAATTTAAAATTCATGCGGATTAGGGAGTAAGCTCCTTTTATTTTCGCGATGCGCGGTACAAATTGCGAATGTCCTTGAAACAAAAATTAACTGCTTGAGTAGAGGTAATTTTAATGTTTTTTTTTTATATATTTATAATAATTTTTTTTTTTAAACTTTAAGGCAAGGTCGGATAAGGATAAAATAGAAAGTCGATTTTTCAATGTAGATAAACTACTAAAAAATTATATTTTTCTATAATAAAAAAAGAAGATTGGTTAACAGATTTTAGCGAGAATTTTTTTAAAAAAAGTCCTATTAAAATACATTATCAAGGATGACTTTGAAAATTTATTTAAAAAAAAAAAAAATAAAAACACACTAACATTTTCAACGTAAAACGATTCGTAAAATTAAATTGATTCCGTAAAACAAATTGACGAAACGAAACCTGCCTGACGCTTATACATTTAAAAACGAAAAGTTCGCCAGAGAGTTGTTAAAAGTGCTTCTCGCTCTATACGTAAAATTTCGCTTTTCACGCTCGAAAAGAATTTGAACAAGTGGTACCCAATATAAGAGCCGCGGCAAAGAGATAATTGACAACTTTGAGCTCTGTAAAACTCGAGAATTCGAAAATTTCCCTCCTTAATAAAAAAAAAGAAGAAGGAAGAAGAGCGAAGGGAAAAAAGGGAAAGAGAAAAACGACTTAGAAAGGAGCGGAGAGAAAAAAAGGGGAGAATTTTTACTCTCCAAGAGAGCGAAACTTGATGAAGAAGCGCAGCTGCGCGCGAGAGGTGAGTCCATTGAATTTTTGAATTCTCCGCCGACGGCGAGAGTATGTATGTAACTTCGCGAGCGGAATTACGTTGACGCGAGCGCAAAGTCAATCTCGGGCTCTTATTGCGCGACTTTTCTTTGATACGGCGCAAGCGCGGCCCTTTGCCTTTCGAGACGCGGCGGACCGCCTCATATTGCCCGGGCGCAAGAGCGAGAGAGCGAAATGACAGGGCGAATTTGACTTTTATGAAAGTACCTTTTACGCCGAGCGCAAGCCCGGCGAAGTGAGGGACACTCGAAGGTCTTCGCCGCTCTCATTTTTCCCTTTTCTCTCTCACTCTTTCTCTCTCTTCCTCTCTTTTTTTTTCGAGAGTGGAACTGATACAGGTTCAACCGGACTGCTCTGGGGATGTCCCTTTTCTGCCTCCTTTTTTTTTTTTTCCTGGGGTTGACCTACATTTTTTTGGCCCTTTAAATTTCGAAAGTTACCCACACGGGAGTAGTATTTATTTTGCAGTATTTACCTTTTTACTGCGATGGATACGATGTGGATTTTTTATCAAAAGGGCTCACGAACATTTGAAAAATTTCGAATTTATTTTGATGTAATTCATAATGGTATTTTTGTTTTAATACTCGTAATAGTATTTTATAATAGTAGTAGTACAGAAATTGATAGCTTTCATTAATTTATTTTTTTTTTTTTTTAATTCGTGCGTATAACATAGTTATTTAATATCGCTGTTATTTTAACGAGAGCAATTTATTTTATTGGAAAATAGTGTGCGAAATTATGTATTTCTATAGAAGTGGCGGATTAAACAAAATATAAACGTTACTAAACGGTTACCAAAATACCAATGAGGAAATGGATTGACTATAAATGTTACTCTATTACTACAATTTGCTTCGTAAAGCGTGTTGAATTAAAGCTATTGATAACTCGTATAGGGAAGTATTAATGAACCTATTGTATTTCACAGGGTTATCATGCCGTGGGTGAATTAAATTTTTGTGATGCGTATAAACCATTTTTATAGGAAACATTCACATATACTACGAAAGTTACCGTGAACGTGTAATTGTTATAGCACTTTAAATCGTACATTTTTTTTCAATCGATATAAAAATAATGTTTGGAGAAGAAAATTTTTTTTTCGCGATAATCGTTGTTCTACTCAATAGTTCTTTGTAGAACTTCACTGGATAATAATAATATATGTCAACTTTTTTTTTTCTCAAAGAAATTAGTATTGTAATCAATGTTTATTTGTAATTAAGAGAGGATTATTATTAAAAGAATTACTAATTACTCATATTTTTAGCGAAAAAAAAATTGCTATAATCTAAGTGTAACATACAAAGATAGAATTAAAAAAAAAAACAGAAACAAATAATATGCAGTTGCGACTTTCTGGTGGGAAAAAATATAAGTTTATAGTAAATTTTTTATAGGTAATAAATAGACAATATCTAATGTACAGTACATTTTAATTTCTAGAATTATTCCACTCGCGCAGGAATTGCTCCAGTGAGTTATAACTCAAGCGCTCTATCATCAAAAACAATAAACGATTATCCGCGAATTCTCCGACTACATCATAAAACACGCAAAACCAAAAGGAAAAATCCATCGAAAACAATAACAGCGACACCACACTATAAGCTCGCTTAACCGAATTAAAATTATAGTACCCCGAGCGCACGCGCATATTCCCACTACCTACCCCCCCCCCCCCAAAAAAAAAAATTGATGCGAAAGAATAAAGAGCGAAAAAAAAAAGAGAAAAAGAGAGTCGACCCTTTGATTAATCGCGCGAACGCGCAAGGCTAAAACAGTGCGCCATCAAACAAAGCCAATAGCGCTCAAAAGATTCCCGAAGCGCTTCAATTTCGCTGTATTTCGCCTTCATTACAGGGCGAGCGGGTGGCCCGGCGCAAAAAATACTCGCCGCCCCCTCCCGCGAATTAAAGCGAGTGGCGGCGACAAAAAAAAAAAAGCCCGGGTCCGAAATGAAGAGTTAAAAGCGGCGCGGCCCGCATGGCGGGGCCGATATTGCCGAATCCGTCGCGGCCGTCCCTTTGTCCGATTTAACAGTAAATTAAGTCGAGTCGGTGGTGCGCGAGCGACCCCCCCGACCCCCCTCCCACGCACACACCCACACACCCCGTAATCGCGGCGGGGCCGTCTATAAATTTGTCGTTCGACATAACTCTCTGCCGAGCGCGAACTCTGTCCCCGCCGACAATTTGGTCATTAGCGCGCGAGCGCGGATTTCGCGCCGATGCGACACCATCCCCCCTTTTTTCCTATACCTCCCTTCGTGGCCCGTACTTTTGTGCGTTGCTCGTTTTTTTTTTTTTTTTTTTATCGTGGGGTGTGAGCTCTTTATTGATCGGATGCCTCATTTGAGTTTTTGTGAGAGGCCGTGATATGGTTTATTTTTCTTCTCGGAAGGAGATGAAAGGGAAGATCGAGGTAATTTAAATTGACGGGGTTTTTGTTTTTGTTTCGGTTCGGTGCGGGGTGAATTCCCTTTCGTGTAGTGCAGTGCAGTGTAATGCAGTTGGGAATTTAGTTGATCTGTTTCGTAGGGATACGTAAAATTAAATTTCAATTAGTAATTTATAATTTGTTGTACACTGAGAGAAACATAACAAAGCAGGTGCAGTTAGTGCGTGGAATAGTTTTAGTTATTATGGTATCTCGCTAATAGATGCATGTTTAATGGAGAACTAAATTGACTGCAAATATGTGGAATAAAAACATTAAGCCGAATGTTTTTGAAACTTTATAAATTTATTTTGATAAAATGATTTTACGAAAGAACTTACTACTTATTAGTAATTGTAGATTATAAATATTTAACATTTTTTACATAATGCAGTAAGCTGTGCAGTAAGCTGTGCATAATGTTTTGTAAATTATTTAAAAAACGATTGTTTCTCCGTTAATTATACGACTAATGAAGAACTAAGATATTTTTATCTAAGGCTTTTGTTCTCAATTACTTTTATATTATTTGTAAATATGATTTCTTTTTTATAAAATTTGAAAATCAAATAGTTTAATATTCCCGTACAATTTCACACACTACACTGAAAAAAAATTTAGTAATTTTAAGTAAATATTTACTTCAATAGTACTTGTTAAATATTTCTTTAGAACTAAATGAATTTATTTGTTTCGAAATAAATTTAGCAGTTTCAAAAAAATAATTACTTGATATAAAGAAATATTTAACAAGTACTCTTGAAGTAAATATTTACTTAAAATTACCAAATTTTTCTCTCAGTGTACCTAATACTTGCTCTATCCGTCGAATGTCTAACATAATTCTCGACCGTACTAAAATTCAAACTTCCGGCTCAAAAAGCAGGCAAATTCTTAAAGTACCCATATAGCTTCACCCAAAAAAAAATTTAATATTTTAATAGTTTCCTCAAAACACGCGCTACTCGTTAAATCCACCGAAGAGTCGTCATACCCTCTTCACCCACCGCTGTCCAAAACTTCCCTATACCTTTCCAGCCAAAATTCCCAAGTACCCGCACCCCCCTCGAAACCCGGTGCCGGCTCATCCTCCGTCCGTCGCTCTTTTTCCAGGTGGCGCTAGCGCACGCTCACCATCCAAAATAAACTATAAAAAAAAAAAAAAATCCTCCCACCGGCTCGGATTCTCCCTCTGCGCTCTCTCTCTCTCTCTCTCTCCCTCGCAGCATCGCGTAATCCCTCCCGCTCCTCCTTCCCGAAAATCCTCCTCTGCACATCGCAAGCCCGGCCGCCCGTTAAAATAAGCGCGCAGCTCTGTGCGCGCGCCGCGCGAGCACACTCGACGATATCGATGCGCGCCCGTCCGTCAATGGGTGGCCGGGGTGGGGAGGAGCGATGCGGGGGCGTACATTTTAAAGCCGGCGAACGCGAGTCCGCGCAAATGAGCCTTTCGCCCGGGCGTCATTTCATCCTCGCCGGGACGGCCATTCAACGTCACTCGAGCGGCTAACGCATTGGCGTTAACGCGCTAATGCGATACGTACTTTATGGGGCGCTCCCCCACCCCCTTGGCCGTCGGGCGCTCGAGTTACGTTCCGTTTCGCTTGGCGCGCGCGCGCGCCTGCACTGCAGAGCGCGCGGGGGCCGCAGCTCTCTACGCGCGCGCCTATCGGCCGGTCGCCGGCGGATTTTTTACCGGGGCAGCAGGCAGCTGCGCGCGGAGCCGACGTTATCGCGGCCGCGATTTATACCGCGACGTCGAGCTTTTTTTTTTTTCGCCGAATTACGCGCGAGGCGGATGACAGCTCGCGGGATTTGTCGGATGCGCCGAGGGTCGCACTGCTGGTGTAGCTCGATCGTGGCTGTATGTACGCGGCGGGAGCGACGGTAGACACTTGCAGCGAGTGAGTACTAGGCTAGAACGCAATTTCTTGCGATTGATAATTTCTAATTCTAGTTCTTTATTTCTATGTGTAGATATTTTCTTGCGATTGATAATATACTAGCAAAATCCAGCGCACTTCGCGCGTCCTCTTTTCTTATTCGTATTTCAAGATATTGAGGATAGATTTTAAAATTAGTGACATTTAACCGGATATGGCCATGTGCCAATCAAGTCGTGTTTTAAAACAATTTACAACATCCTGCTATCCTTTTTTTAAGAGAGGATATATAGGGGAACTCGGGGTATAGTGGGCCACACTCCATTAAATATGTTGCATTTGGTACTGTGAAAAACATTTATTAATAAATTTCCTTTAAACTAAAGTATTTGTATTGTTACATTGCAGTAGTACTGAATAATTTTTCGAGTTCCACTATATATATAATTAATTGAAATTTTTTAATCGGAGCAATTGTTATTTAATGTGAGAAGTGAGAGCCCCTCGGGTTAAACTATTATTAAAGTAAAGAAAATTACTATACCTAATAACTATAAGTCCCAACTCGAAATAAGATTGTAGTTTGATGATAGTTCAATCAAAAAATTTGTAACTAAACTGCAATCAAATTACAAGTGATTCCTATATGTATAGATTTTTTCTGATAGGGGTAGTACCCTCGAAGTCCTGACAATTGAGTAGAGTTTTTTTTAAAGCATGTTTTTTTTTTATGACTGAGTTTTTAGTTTTTACAAAATCTGGGCTACATTTAAACTTTGCAGGTTTTCAATGTTTATGACATACTTATTAGCATAAGATAATTTGTAAATAGAAACAGATGTGATGATATAAGTAGAACGCAAGTGCTACTGGAAGTATAATGGGAAATGCATTATCTACGTAGGTAGATATTACAGAACATAAAAATTTTACGAAAATATTCAATATATTTGACAACTGTTAAAGTTATTAAAAATATTTACATGAGCAAAGCTGTTCAGTTGTTTTAATGCGTAATATGTTGAAGTTATCTCTCTTATCTCTCATCCAAAACGTAAGAACTTGTTATTGTTATTTCAAGGGTACATTCCGCTTGAAGATAATTAAGTAATATATATGGTAAAGAATATACTATCCGATATATAATATATCATTGATATAACATTTTAATAATATTAAATAAAATAAAATTCATCGGAAAACTAACTCTTCAATTCATGTACAATTTACTTTCACTAAAATTTAAGAAATCTTCATACAAAGTTTCAAAAACTAGTTTCAGTTTTATTTAAAATACAATTGTAATTACTCAAATGAACTCTACATTCTTTTTAAGACCGTCCGTAAAACTTTTTTTATATTAAAAAAAAAAAGATTTTAAGATCGCTTAGTTACCCTCGTACCAAGATGTAATTTTTAGACCATAGCACAATCTCGTGCAATTATTCAATTCAATTCAAATAATTTAAAGGGACCGTTTTAATATGCCACGGCATGTCCAATAAAATATCCCTCCTGTAAAAAAAGAAAAAGGAAACCGTCAAAGCGAACCTTCCCCAATTAACGGTAAAGATCAGAATAACTGATTCCTCCCTATTAGCACTCAATTCATTACAAGGTACAACGTTACAAGTCCACGGAGCCGCCTTCCCCAGCTCCTGGCATTAAAAAGCACTTTCACCGCGCACGGCAAATTGAATTCGCGAGCAGGCAGCCCCGACACAAAAAGAGAAGCCGCCAGCTCTCGCGGCCAAGGTGTGCTCGTTCGCGCTACCTTTTTCCTCCTCCTCCTCCCTTGTTCTCACCGACGAACTGCAAAAAAAAAAAAAAAAAAACAGGTGAAACGAAAATGCGTTCGTTTTTCACCGATGAGTGTGTGCTTACTTAACGAGCAAGAGGCAGGAACGGATGGATCGATCGATCGGTCCACGCGCGAAAAGGGAAAACCCGTTCGACCGGGCGAGCTCGCGCGTGTCTCAATCGTCAAACCCGTTCTCCAAAGAAGCGATCCTCATTACGCGTCGCAATTCATCAGGGCCGCCGCAATAATCGCCGTTACGTCAGGGACGAGCGCCCGGTAGGGGGATTCCCCCCCGAAAGTGAGGTATACACATATACACGCATATATACGTGAAGGAGGGGACGTGGTACGGGGGGGTCGACATAGAGAAACGAGCGCCGGGGGATAATTGCAGCCGCCGCGGCTTTTCATTTATTTCGGCGAAACGCGCGCACGCATGTCGGCTGGGGGTCACGCGAGCGCCCCGGGACACGTGAACCACTAGAGGTGGAAGACCTTAGCCCCCCTCCCCTTCCCTCCTCACCCTCGATCGTCCCACTTTGTTCGTTTCGATTTTGGCGGGGGATTTTTTTTTTTCGTCTGTCTTGAGTTCAGGGGAGGATGGGTGTGCAGGTTCTCGGGTGGGAAGGCGATAATTGACTTGCGGTTTACGGTGGCGCATTTTTTTTTTCTGGAAGGATTTTAGTTTGTTGTTGTATAAGTGATGTAGATGTTGTGAGGAGAAAAAAAATCTGCTCTTTTTTCAAGTCGATGAAATTGTCTAATGAAGCGGTTGGTGTTATAGAAATTATAGATAATTGACTTGCGGTTAACGGTGTCGAACAATTTATTTGGAAGAATTTGTAGTTGCACTGAAAAAAATAATAGAGGAAAGTTTGCAATAAATTTAGTAAGATAGCGACAGACCTGGCCAACCAAGATAATTACTATAAAAATTGTAATTTTTCCAAAATTTATAGCAATTTTTCCAAAACTTATAGTAATTTTCTTGGCTTGCAAAGTCTGTCCCTATATCTTACAAAATTTATTAATTGTAAACTTTCCCCTACTATTTGTTTCAGTATGGCTATTGTAGTGACGTAGACGTCGTGAGGAGAACAAAAAATCTGCCCTTTTTTGAGTCGGTGAAATTGTTTAATAAATCAATTGTTGTTTTAATTATAATTAAATTTAGGATTCGTTGTATATGACCAGGTATAATTAATCGATTTAAAGTAAGAGCTGAAAAATTGGGTAGATAGTTCAATTGACAAATAATAAATGCCTTGTACCATGCGTAGTGCATGTAACTTGTTTATCCACTGATTACAATAAATTAAATTACTATTTCAGTTAGCTTAAAATTGAAGATAAAAAGTAATTTATACTATTATCGTGTCAGGTAATATTGCAGTTGAATATCGCATGTGTTTGAGAATATTGAAAATTCGTTGATAAAGAAGCGACTGTCGTAAATAAAATAAAATAATTATTTTCTTTAATTGACAATTAAATTGAAATAATTTTTTAGATAAAACCCGATAAAGAATATTCTTAACGGATACGGCTGTATATGCAAACATTTCTACTAAGGAAGGTCTCTCATATCACTGAATATTTTACGTTATCACGCAAGCTCGTATGATAGTTCAACGCATAATTATAATTAATTACATGCGCGTTCGCATAATTACGGCTGAACCATACGTAGCTAAACAAAGTAAAACGCGTCAGTTGGTAAAATTAGCCATTCCTATATGCATAGATATATACATCGGTACGTTAAATGGTTATACATTCAAGTTTTTCGTTTATTACCAATTTTTTCAATAAAAATATTTTATTTTTCTCATAGTTAACCAATAACATTTTTCTTCTCTCATTGCACATAAATTTAGATTTTTAATCTACTGTAACATTAATTCATTCGTGAAAGTAAATAAATATAAACTCATCTTCAAAGGAAAAAACGAATGTACCTATTATATAAAAAAAAAATTCATCATTTTTTGCGCACCGCAAAAAGAATATAAAAATTTCTTTCCCATCGAAAGAAAAAAAAAATACACTTGCAAACCGAGCCCCGAACTCGTTTAACACGAGAAGGGGACGGTCGGGATCAAGCGGCAAATTTCATTTTTAGCGCCTTCCGATCTTTTTCCCTGGTTTTTTCCCCCCAATCACCAAAGAGCGTCAACGTTACACTCCATTTCCGTGCGTAACCGAATCGAGTAGTGTGGCGCGTCCGGTGCATCCATTCTCTTACCCACTCCCCCGTGAGAAACTATTCTCATTCAAAAATTCACATGAAATTTCAATATGAAATTCGTATATTACGTATCACATGACGATTCGCACAACAAATGATATTAATGTTTACATTAATGATGATTACAATTAATAATTTAAATTTTTGTGTATTATTTAAAATAAAAACTATTTCAATTAAAATTATTTTCACAAAAGAAATATTTATTAAAAATGTTTTCTCGGATAGCCGTGGATTTTTCTGACACTCTGGATTTTATTATATATTTATGTAGCCATACATTTTAATAGAAACAAATATTCTTGTATAATTCTATTCACATTTTTTAAATAAATCATTATTTGTGAGATTTCGTAAGTGCGAAATTCGTAATTATATCTCCTACGAGATCATCTAGTAAAATCTTAATTGATTGATCTCTTAAAAGATCTTATATAATTTATAGCGATTGAGTAAGTTAAGGATTCGCTCTCTTATGTAGCACAAGTAATGGCAAGTTTTTAAAAACGCGATGCAATAAGAAAAATATAACTCGTACAAAAATAAAAAAAAACATTCAAAAGCCCGCCGCTCAAGTCTCTTTTATAATCCCATAAACGTGAAATCTCATCTGAGATCTGCAATAATTTCACTCACGGCTAAAAAAATAATCGAAAGCGCGAAAGCGATCGTCTCTCTCGTCTACTACACACACGGAGAAAAATTTTCCATTAAAAATTACTATAGTTTTCCCTAAAGCGAGGACAAACTGGAACTATCAAAAAAA
>JAWWEN010000001.1:2484099-2524981 GCA_035582955.1 Sycophila texana | reverse complement strand
TTTTTTTATAGTTCCAGTTTGTCCGCGCTTTAGGTAAAACTATAGTAATTTTTAATGGAAAATTCTTCTCCGTGCACTGAGTCGAAATTAAAGTTTCGTCACTCAAAAATGAATTAATCAATGGATTAATTGCTTTTAAAAAGTATCAATCAACCAATATAAATACTTTTTTTAAAAGACAACAGCATAACAGAAGTATTGCCGCCATCTTTCAAAAAAAAATTATTTAACAACTAATTAATACCTTTCAAAAGCAATTAATCCATTTTGATTAACTCTTTTTTGAGTATAACGAAGCGCATTTCTGTACTCAAAGTGTATATGCTACGCGATCCTCCGTCGCTTCATCGCGCGCGCGCACACAAATACGCTCATCATAAAAACGCATACACGCGAGGGGAGAGCGCATCCTTGGACTTTGTCGTTATTAATTACCTAACCTCCAAAGTGAAGAGCGAAGAAAATGCTCGCGCGCACGCCGCAAGTTGCGCAACAGGTATATATATATACACACATAATCCGCGCCGCATACACCTGACGCGCGGCCGCTCGCACGTACACACGCGCGCGTTGCATAATCGTCGCCGCCGCGTTAACTGCACCGCGCGAACTAGCCGCGAATCGCGCCTCCGCTTTGTGTACACACGGCCTCTTCCATGCCTGAGTTGGCTGGCCGATCGAAGACGCCCCCAGATTCGCGCCCCCCTTGGCTAGTGCCTGTATAATAGTTCGGGGTGGTGCATACACTGCTGCAAGGATTCGGTGAGTTTCTGGAATTCTTAAGATTTCGACGCGGATAAAAAGGAATCTTAGAGCCAAAGCTTTCCATGTCTTAACATAGTTAAGACACGAATTAAAATTATTTTGTAAATCATCCCTCTATAAAAAAATCCATGGGTTTTTTTATTGTTGACGTTATTTCTCGCGTTGTGATTGGTCGAGAGGGAGATGTCTTTTATTACTTATTTATATTATTGTCGATGTCGATTTATATTATTGATAACCGCTAAACAGAGTCTCAGCGCGTGAAATGCGCCCCAGATCTAGTAATTAAATAAAAATGAATAGTATTCTTGAACTTTCAATGATCACGCAGACACTAATGATATTTATATTACTTTGTACGCGTTTGAAATTGAAACGATGAAAAATTCATAAAAAGTTTTATAAACTCCCTTAACTTTTAATTCTGAACTAATTTTGACTTACATATTGTAATATATTAGCTAACATCATCGTATTCTTAATAATTTTAATTCGTGTCTTTCTTTACTGTTAAGACACGGAAACTTTATGGCTTAATGTTTTTTTTTTTATCTGTGAACTTAAAGGGGAAGGACACAGACAAAAAAAATTCAACTGAAACAACCATCCGCGCGTGTAAATACGGACAACTAACACTTTGTCGTTGATCGAACGAAAAATTTATTGAAATAATCAAGATATCTATTGAAACAATTAAACATCTTATTAGAATAATCAATATTTTCATTAAACCAACGAAAAAAATTAGTTTTCAGTATTTATGCGTCCGGATCGTTGTTTCAACTGATTCTTTTTTCTCAGTAGAGGAATTGATAAGGGTTAGAGCGATTTATTAAGGGTGCTTTTCGTTTTTTCGGCTGCTTCACCTGTTACGAGGAATTAAATAGAGATTAATTGATTAATTAATCGATTTTAGTGCGATTTATTATAATGATGCTTCCGTTACATTTTGAAGGAAGTACGCATTGGTGATAGATATAGATAAGAATTTCTTTTATTGCATTTTGTTTCTTTTATTTCGAAGAAAATTAACCTATACGTTTTTTTTTGTATACATGAAATCGGTATTTCGTTTTACCCTTTTTGTATATTGAAATTCTCCTGAATATATGTAAAGGCAAAATTATAGATTACGATGAAAATTGATTAATGTAGTCTTAACTTCCTAGGAACATATATTTTGACGAGTTAAGTTAAATGTCGAAAGATGTTTTGGAAAAATTATGTTACGATGAATTAATGATGATTAATGAATCAGAAGTAAAAATTTATCCGCACCCGCAACGTTTATAATAAACCTGTTGAAGAATTAAGCTACGAGATGCATTCCATGGTTTCAAACTGATAAGAGCGTGTAGTCGCTTTAAAATTTTATTTTACTTTAATTTTTTCAATGTTTAGGCAATAAAAAAATTAAAAAAAAAAATAGATTAATAACACGGACTCTATCCTCTCATGTTGAGTTAACCAACAACTATTAAATTAGTGAAATTGGTTTAATTGTACAGCAGTTTTTCACTTGAATGGCTTCAAATAGTATCTAGTGGTAAACACGTTCAAAAAAGTAACCATTTTAGTCCTCTAAAAAAAAATTACATTAGACATCGTGTCACGATTCTTCAAGATACTTCAAACCACCTTATCCTAAATGTATGATAACCGTCGTTTACATCTAAAACACAAAGTAGTCACTTACTCGATTAAACCGGAAAAAATGCGAAACTGCTCTTGAATAATAATAATAAAAAGAAACATCGAGGTGTACGCGGCGCTAACTCGCAGTGGGATGCTCCGAGTAGCACTCGGCGGGCACTGGAGAGGGACGTATAAGGCCGTTTACTTTTGAGGCGTTCATTGTTAGCGGCCGCGGTGTAATGGGCCGTGGCCTCCGCCGTGAGCGCGGACAGGCAGTTTGCGTCGGTCCACGACGACGTCGTGCAAACTCCTTCATTTCGCCGCGCGACGGACTTTACGCGCGTTCAGGTGCTTACATCCGTCGGTTTATCCTCCTCTCGGATCCGAGCTTCTAGGCCATCGCCGTGAGTTCACGTTTTAGGAGTTGCGCGAGCGTTGGCCGATGATGGAGCACGTAAACTGTAGGTATTGGCTTATTTCCTCCGTTTTTTTTTTCTTGGTTTCTGTGGTGGATTCGAACTTTCGGGGATGGATTACACTTTCGGTTGAATCTTAACTTTATTCGTAGATCGTAGATGGTTCGGAGGAGAACTTTTTTTTTTTAAATTCCTGTAAAGTTTTGAGGTTTTTGGGAGAAAATCTAATCTTATGATGACGGTGACGCGAGAATCTTTTGATGAAATCTGAGCTGTCAAGATAGGGTAGTTACTTTTTTAAGAAGGACGCAAACGTGCAATTTGTTGAGACCTACTTTATTTATCGAAAATATCTATAAAATGGAAATCAAAATAACATTAATACACTGAAAAAAAATAATAGAGTAAAGTTTACAATAAATTTTTTTTAGATGGGGACAGACTTGGCAAGCCAAGAAAATTACTATAAATTTTGAAAAAATTGGTATAAAGTTTGGAAAAATTACAATTTTTATAGTAAACTTTGCTACAATTGTGGAAAATTTTACTATATAACATTGTAATTTTTCCAAAATTTATAGTAATTTTCTTGGCTTATCAAGTCTGTCCTCATCTAAAAAAATTTATTGCAGACTTTACTCTATTATTTTTTTCAGTGTATAAACAATCAAGTGTAATACGCACCAAATAAAAGCCTTTGACGTAATAAAAATTCTCGAATAAAAAAAAAAAAATCCAATGCAATTTCATTTATTAATGCAATTGGTTCTGCTATACCTATATCATTTTTTCATTAATATTTATTTTTCATGTTATTTATTTGTTATTAATATTGGTTACCTGTCAGTAACCCATAAGATGAATCTATCTGCGCTCCTGCTCTACTACATAACTAAAAAATCAGTACATTATAAACAAATTGAAAATAAAAAATAATTCAACAATTAAACACAGTTGCCTCGTCCCAACGAACGAAACATTTCGTAGCTTTCGTCATTAACAAAAAAAAAAAGTCCGACATACGCTACGGCCGCTGAATCCCAACGTCACCGTCAATTCAGGGAGGGTGGCAAGCGCAAAAAAAAAAAAATATATACACGCGGGAAAGCCCACTTTTCCCGGCGGTCTGCCGACGGTTGAACGACCCCTGCGAGTGGAGGGGGCGCGTTAATGAGACGCGGGGGGGAGGACAGGGCGTTTGGCCGTCTGCGCGTCGACGGAAACGAAGTGGAAATAAGCCTTGGCCGCGCTCTCGCTAATTTTCTGAAGCCGATCGAAGACGGCCGCCGGCGCTCTCTTTTCTTCCAGACCACCCGCTCGCTCCTCTCCCCTCACCCCGCACCCCTACGGAGGAAAGGAAAATGCGGCTTCCGTTTCCACCCGTCAAATCTCATTGTGCGGCCTCTCGCCGGGGCGCGATTGGCTTTTGCCCATCTGCGTGTGAAATTGGTGGGAGGACGAATTTTTTTTTTCTTTTTTTTTTCCTCGACGATCTGCTTTCTCGCTGCTGGTTTTACCATCTTTATTTGTCGGCTACGATGACACGAGGGTTATTGGGTAAAGGTTGGTCGATTATGAGACTCGTGGAGAAGTCGAGGTTTTTTTTTCTTTGGGCGAGATTTAGCTTGTTCTTTTTTATGTTAATGAGATAGCGGTATCTTTTTGTGTATTTGGGGCAGTTGGCATTGATGCTTCGTTTTGCGCAAGACCGCCAATGCGCGCGGATAAGAAGCGTTACTGTGTGACGTGGTTGATAATATATACGCAATCTTGTACGTGCTTTAAAGGAAGATGCGAATGGCGGTGGAGTATATACAAAAATTGTAAATAACGATGATAATTTTTGTGGGTTCTACAGAATAAAACGTCAATTTTAATCTTCTTATAGACACGCATAATGATTTCTTGTAAAATTTTTTAGAATTATCAGTAAAATATATTAGATACCCAGAAAATTTGAAGTTTAAAGTTAAAGCTCGAAAAAATTGAATGTTACAGTATAGAAGATTTTATAAAAGATTATCGTAAATTTTAAAAATAAAATTCATTACTTTCGGAAAATAGTGAAATTGACTATTGCAATTTGAAGATATTGACACTGTTAAAAAAATTATCTTGTAAAAATTACTATATCTGCCTGGTAATTTTACCACTGACTCCAGTAAGTGGACTCTTAGATAAGAACGACTATACTTTATAGTAAAATTTGTCAACAATACTTTACACACAGGATTATTTTCGATATTGTCCAGCAACATTTATTATATTTATGATAAGATACAGAATTTATTCTAACGTATAGCAATCTAGCGGTCACCATAAATTACGCTAACTTTCCAATCGAAAGTAGATCATCGATACAAGTTTCAAGAATCAGAAGCGTCGAAAGAAAAAAAGGTTCTCGCATTGCCACCTACAAAATACAAAACGAAAATAAAAAAAAAAAAATAAAAAACAACAAAGCCCCCAAAAATTTCGTTCATATAAAAACGCCAAAGCTGCACCGCCGGCCTGAACTTTCGCGCCCAAACACCCACGCATTGTATCCGCTCGGCTCGTCTTTATTCACGAGGGTCCCTCCTCTTTGTTTTCTGTTGCAGATCGGCATCAACCCCGGACTCTTCGCCGCCTACAAAGGTCACCACTACGCCGGCCCTGGCAATCATTTCTGTGAGTATACATAGGCACGCTACGTACGCCTCGCTTGCGAAATGCGCAGCGCTTACGAAATACCGCGTCTCGCTCCTTTTTTTTTTCTTTCTTCTTCTTTATTCCCTGCCGTCACCCCGCGGCCGTTTAACGCATCGAGCGGCCGCTCGTTGCGCAACTTTAGAGCGGAGTCGGCGAGCGCCAGGAGAAAGGGAGGCCGGGGTGGCGGCGCGATGCGCCGATGCTGGCCGGACGCTTTCGACTTTTGCTCGATCATTTGCCTTACCTGCGCGTAAAAAAGTTATTTTGCGTAAAAAAAATTACGATCGGTATAGAAATTACGAAAGAATTTTTGGTTATTATTAGTTGTAAGCACAATGAATATAATTAATCAGTTTGGATAGAGTGTTTTTGAGCATTAAAAAAGTCTTGGACATTCGCAACATCTAAGTAGTCAAGGAAGATCTTCCTTAGACAATGTTTCTGAATAATAAATAAAAATTATTGGGAGGTTTAGGATACGGTGTATTCACGTATTTTTGTTGAAAATTACGAGTTCACTAAATTTGCGTTAAGAATGTATAAAAAGCTTTCAAATTAGTACAAATGTTTCAACGACAGTTTGTAACATTGCAGTTTTGGTTTTGTACTAAAGAATTTATATTAATACGTGAAATTTCTCTGGTAATGAGTAAAATGCCATATTTTTTTACACATGATGTCGTTCATTCCTTTAATAATTGCTCAATTTATAAACTTAAATTATGAATGCACTTACTTGCATGCGGAGGAATTTAAATTATTCATATTATCAATTAGTCAACGTCTACTCGCCAAATCTGAACAGGTGAGTCTACACTTATCAAACGTGAAAAATAAATAAGTGACTTTTACATATTCAGATGGACAAATTAATTGAATTTCGTTCAATCAAATATAAATCGGACTGTTATTTAAGTTCATAAATCGTTGACATTGTCGAACAAGAAATTTCATTATTCTGGGTTCCTATTGTGGATTGAAGAAGTGAATTATTTAGAAAATTATGGATTGTACTTGTACTTATTCTGAACAACTTCCACTGAATAATTGATGAGTAAGAAACGTTTTATAAAATATTAAGTATTAGGGCGTAAGACCGGCAGAATTGAACTTGATTTTAACAAAAATAAGTAGTCAAAAGATTAGTCAATTGACATTATATGTTAAAATTTTAAACCAAGTGGTGTTATGAAAATTTAGTACTCGGATTAGGTAATTAAAATTGAATGAATTAAAAATTTAAATTATTCATGTACATATTTAAATAGAGTAGAGAGCGAGACATTATATGCTTCGGTATCTCATTATCAACCTGTTCTAATCCACTAAACACAAATAAATTTTACCATAATACCAATAATCAGCAATTAACAAAAGTTAACTTATATCACAGGTTATAGTTATCGTGAAAAATTTTTTTATTTATTTAAGTAGTTTCTATTATCTATCAGTCTACCATTTGTTTAACAATTTTAGACGCTAGTAATGAATAATTACTTTATTTCAGAGTATCAAACAAACCTGTTTTTCTTCTATTATTATTTTGTTTAATAACTTAATGATTTTTCTACACATTTTAAAATAAATATTAATGTGCGCAGAAACAGTACGGAAAAAATAACGTATACCACGATAATTGAACTGCGTTCATATCACAGTTTCAAAAACGAAACAAAATTCAATTAGTAATGTTAATTAACAAACCTGTTTTGTTACAAAAATTCTTCGCGCATGCCGCCTGGCAAATACAAGAAAAGCTACTTGATCCTTTCACGTGTCACCAAGAATGACACAATCTTGTCACTTGACTGTTAACACGAAAAACATTTGAATAATAGATAACACTGTCGCCCGACCTTTTGATCGCTTATATATATACACAATCCAGTGCGCGCGTACAGCTCGCCGACCTTTCAAAATAATCGAGCACGCGTTTTAAATCCATCAACAGCACCGCACACCGATCAAACTGAATCTGCCGTTACTACTGAAAAAAAAAACATAAATATGTAACAAATTCCCACCCACCAAAGAAAAAAAAACACTGACACCTACATTTAGCCCATATCGCCGAGAACATCGTTGTCCGTAATAATAACTATAACCAAGGCGCGCGCCATGCATTACGGAATAATTTAAGAGATCGAAACACGCAACAATAACAAACCAAAAAAAAAAAAAGAAAGAAAGAAGTAGTAGACGGTGATAAGATAATTTCTGATAAGATAATGCTCCCGGGGATAATCCAGCGTGTCCGTGATATTTTCAATGAATCCACTTAACTTTTGTTCTCGGCTGATCCGGCGAGGCTCGCGAGAGAGCCGCTCTAATGGGGGGGAGGAGTACGTCCTATTCCCGCGCGGTTATCGCCGTCCCCGCGGCTTTTTATTATTTTATGGGGGTAACAGGTAATAGTCATCGTCATCAAATATGCAGAGCGCCTCATTGTCCGGCCGAACCTTTAACCATCGGCGAAGAATGTTTCTCGGAAGTATCTCCGCGCGGCTCCTCACGAGGCGCGTGAATGATTAATGGGGGGCAGCTTTATAACAATTATAATTCACCGCTTTTTTTCCCCTTGAGTTATGCAGTTTCTTGGAAGTGAAAGCCTGTCCCCCCTTCTGCTTGATCGATATTCGTTGATTTCCGCGCGCGTTAACGCTGTTGAACAATTTTTGTGCGATTGGAAAATTTGTGTTATTTACGAGTAAATTATAGATGGAATATTATTATTTAAATTTATTAGACTATCAATGAAATATAGACAAAAAATATAAAATTTTTTGTATCATTTATGAATCTGAGTTAGTGGAATATACATTTTTTTTTCGGCCGAAATTTTGCAATAATTATGTAATTATAATAATTCTTGGCTCGAGTTTTTTTTTGTCGCTTATATGCTTAAATGTATAAGAAACGTGTTTCTGACCAATCAATTGTTTGTTATGGTTCTTTCAATTTTCAGCAGTGAATGAATGTGTCTATTATTAAGCACTGGTGATATTACTTGAATCACGAAAAAATTTTAGATATACAAGCAATTACAATATCATTTTATTATATCGCGAATAATTTATTTGTTACTCTGTGATAAATCCTTGATTGCTGAGACTACACTAATTAACATATAATAATGTGTATTGATTTAGATTAATCTAGTATGATCTAAATACATATTCAAACAAATTATTGTTTAAACATTAAATAATTGGTGCATGGCTTTTAACCATCGTCACATTATAGATATTCGATATTGGGATAGAGGATATAACTAAAAGTGGGGAAGGAATTACGTAAAAGAATTGAAGTAGGTTCAGAATGTTAAAAGCACTCGTCACCAAAATTTTAGTTGCTGCACTTGAAATTAAATATACTAAAATTTTTTAATTTTGTCTTGTTATATTACACTCATGATATCGAGCTGTATTTACTGAATTTAATGAATTTTGACAGAGAATTCGTTGTGCATACTCCACTTTGAAGTGTTGTAAAGCTTTCCATCATCTTTGATCTCGTGTAATGTGAAATTGAGATTCTTCTGCGGTACATAATATATATTTTCTTTAAAAAAATTAAACACTCTAAAAACTATTAAATTATAAAGTTTAATATTAAACATTATACACGTCTAATAAATTAAATGATTAGTAAAGCTAAAGCTAAATAAAAAATATTTTCATTAAGATACACAAAAAAGCTCCTACTAACTTATTAGTTATCTTTGAATGAAAAACTGTTAATATAAATTTTTCTCCTTCGTGTTGTATACAACAAGCAGTCGACTACCAGCTGGAGTCTATAATAATCCAGTTTAAAGTAATTTAAAGTGTAATTTCCGATAAAAATCTGATTACGCGAAAAATTTAGCAGGGCAGAAACGGCAATGGCTGTCATAAAGGAAGTTTCTTTGCTACAAATTCATTATGACGAGGTAAATTAATCATCCCAACACTTTGCAGGAAGATCTTTAGAGCTTGAAATAATGACTTTAGAAAACTAGTTGATTTAATTCCCGAAGTTAGTAAATAAGGAATTTCATACATTTTTAATTGCTAATGTAATCGTAAATTTTTAATATTTCCTTAGCTATCAAATAAAAAAAGAAATAAATTAAATGTACTATATATTTACTAATTAAGCAAGCTTCTAGTAAATAGGAATTGGTTTAGTTAGAAATATGCGGATAATATGTTTCGGTTAGTTTCAAATAAATGACAGTATGAAAGTTTATTCGAGTTAACAAGAATTTCAAGCTCATCCTTAAATTTACTGATAACTCTGATAGAGCCACTGTAATAGATTAAATGATTGATATTATTAACTGTTTATGAACGAATTACACGTGGCTTATACCAAATTAAATTTAATGGTTTAAATTCGATAAATTGTTCCGAAACTATTTAACAATTACGACTAACATTAATTTAATACCTATTAAATAAACTTAATTACTGTATCCTATAGTGTCCCATTACTCTGGCATTATACTACGAACAGCTCCTGATAGAAAATTAATGATATTCTTTATCGCGTAGATGTGTTAAATGCTTTTCGTTTAAATCTATACTAATAATTTTGATATATTTATATCTCATAACTTTGAGCCACGAATTAAATAAAACTTTTTTATGCAATTATCTAAAAATATACAGTTCAAAATGTTTTTCCGAAAATGTGATCATGCATAAACGGTTAAAGTAATGTGCCAAACTTATTGACGATCAGCGAAGCTAAGTAGGGTTAAAAATGTATCGACTTTTGTAATCTGGAGTTACAGAAGATTAGCTTAGGATATATTTTATTCTCTACGGTTTACTTAGGACCGTTCCTTTTTCCTCTCAAAAAAAAGGTAAAATAATCAGAAATAAATTTACCTTCAAGTATTCGATAAAACCTAAGCGAACATGAAAAATCTTCTTAAACAATATACGTAATATATAATCGCGCACCTTTACAAAGCTATGTTTTTCTTACTCAGTGTAGTAAATATCGAAGAAATTAAATTATTAAATGCAAAAGAAGTATTGTTATAGATTTTAATCTTTTTCCAATTTCGAAGTTTTATCTATTGATCCTCTCACCTTCTGACTTCGAATATATAATCCACTAATTTTAACTCATTGGATGTCTCTACTTGTATATATAATTGTAACTCCATTTTATAAAACTTTGCATAAAACGTAATTAATCGATTAATTCGTAAGCTTTAAAATAGTATACGTCAAGTATTTCATTCTACTCAAAGCTCCATTAATATATCTAAGTTTTATTAAAAATTATTTTTTCATCTACACAAGCTATTGACAATACTTACATTTTATATTCTATAGTCACCAAGTCACTTCTATTAGTCTATCACCCGTTAAACTCATCGATACAATTTAATCCATAACTACCCCCAATCTTCCCCCATCGCCCTTTACTTTAAAAAAAAAAAAAGCTCGTCGCCTAATATGCAACCCCCGGATAGAGCCGCTGTTCCACTCCAGTAAAAAAGCTGTCGATCCTCACGCTCGGGTTCGCGCGAAAATTGAGCGCGCAGCCTAAAACAGCGCGATAATAGCCGGTCCGCTTGACCCGCGCGCTGGTCTGGGGGGTGGTATGGAGGGTGCGACGCACCGCTCGCGCCGCAATATCGCCCCGCGCGTCCCCGATAAAAGCTCGGCCGGGCGCGCGCGAAATGAAATACGAGCGACGATTAGCCTCCAGCCCCCCCCCCCCCCCCCCCCCCGCCTCCGTACACCGCGGGCATTATCTGCACCGCGTTGTCGCTCATTTCTCGCGGGGCGGCGCGACGACGACGGTCACGACGACGACGACAAAAAAAAATGGCACAGCTGCGGGGGTGAATAAAAATGAAGGTAAAAATGAAAAAAAAGAGAGGGGGGAGGGGGAGTCGAGGGAGAGAAAAGGGAGAGAAAAAATATGGGTCGGTGCAGGAGGGGGGTGTGCGCTCGCGAGGGTCAGCGCGATCGGATGAATGAACTCGCCGCCGGCGGAGACTCAATGAATTTATTGCGAGCGAGAAGACGGATACGACGGCCCGGGCGAATTTATGGGAGAGAGAGAGAGAGCGGACGGCGATGCGTTTAGGGACGCCGTCGGACACGGCGGCGGCGCGCGCCCGCCGATCGATGGCAGATTGTTGCATTTCCAATGCAGGTTGCGGCCGGGGCTCGCCACTTCGGGCGGTTTTTCTTGGACGAATGGCTTTCGGCGGGGATTCGAGGAATTAAAGTGGACTGGGCGTACTGGCACGAAAATGCGAAATTAATGTGCAGTTCTCGGACCGTGAAAGGATGCAATTTTCGGACAGGAAGCTTAGAAAAATCCTGTCCAGGAGTCGTTGTAGAAAAGTAAAGGTGAAAAAAGTAAAGAAAAAGAAAATATAAGAAAAGAAACTTCTGAATTTAGTATAATTTATTTAAATGTATAATAACATATTATATATTTATTTTAATATATAATTTATTTATTTTGTTTTTCTTTATTTACTTTAAAAACAAACGTTTAAATGTATATCGCGAAGATATTGAAACAGTAAAAGTTATATAGATCGATTTATTAGAATTTATTGAGTGTTTTATAGCTTGCAGGATAGTAAAATTTGCGAATTAAAAAATTTACCGGTGTACTGTCTCGTAAAAAGATTTGTTTAACAGCTTGTTGTCGAATTCCCATATATATTTTTTATTGTCGGTTCTAGTAATTTTTACACGACTATATGTGTACTTTTTTTTCTTCAAATTTTTTAACAGCACTGTATTGCAATTTATCGGAATCACGTATACGTATCCAGTGCCAAAGTGGAAAAATTACATCTGGATTTACAATAATATCCGTATAGAATTTTCGGATGAAGAAGTAAATGCAAATGTCAACCCGTCGTTAGCCGGTCGTTATTATACCGATATTCGTAATACTTTGTATATAAAACATTTGATATTTTATTCTATAATGAATGTTTCATGTTGCTCGGTGTCGTATATTCATTTATTACAATATAACATGTAATTTTCCGTTAAATCCTAACACCTACTCGTTGTAGACGAAAATATTTTAAAATTTAGCCATAAAAGTGCCTAGGCTAAAGTGGCCCAATTACCGCGTCCGATAGTAATAGATGCCCGTACTTTAACAAAATTTTTAGTCAGGCATTTTGGACTAAAAAAGTTTAAAAGTGCCTTACTCTTGTATGTACTTTCTCTCGTGTTTAAAAAATTTTTCGATCTGGCCCCTATTCGTTTAACTTTAATACTTATTAAATATATAAATATATTAAACATGCAAATATATAAATAATTGTATTAAATACATAAAATAATTTCACGATCCAATAGAGTTAAAGCAAAAGTTTAAACAACAATGCATCGAATTTGCACGGTGTTATGAGACTGTCGTAAACTTCGTCTAGTCTACTGACCTTAACTTATTTTGAAGTTTGAGCAAGTCCTTGTGAAACTATATAAACATGATAAACTATTCCCAACGGAAGCATAAGATTTCCGATTTCATTACTAAAGAGAAATTTTCTTTCGCTTAATAAAAAAACTAAAATCTGTATACACTTAAATTTATTAAAGCTATAGGCAAATAAATTTACAACTTGTTACAAACTATATAAGAAGAGTTTATTAACGAATAAAGGCAGAATAAAGATTTATTCAGTTGCTTACAAAAGAACATAGTGTATCTTATCTGGATATTAATTCGTGTTTATGCAATCGTCTGCTTTTTTTTTTTTAAATCATCACACGTACATTAAAAAGGTCAGTATAGTCAAACACCTGAATTATCGTCACTTTCAAATTCAAGCAAAAAAAGAGACTTCCATTCATCGCGACGTCACGCAATTTATTTGCATTTCATGAAAATTTTTCGGATTCCTCATTCTTAGACCGAAATCCGGATTTCAAATTCTAAACGATGAATACGAAACGATGATAAAATATATGAAAGTTTCCGATTTGCATACAAGCACCGCACATGATTCCGCCGGACACTTTGAAATTTAATAGTTTTGAGACTCATTGAGTAAACAGGGGGTCCGACTAAAAAGCGTAGTTTTTCAAACGAAATAAATTAGTAAAATTTTGAAATTTTTGCGATTTAATAGATATTGAAGAAGATATATGTAAATTTCACTGATGACAGTGAATTACGAGTGTTTATAAACTTTTTGTAGACTGATCCTATCACGGAGACGCGGAAATTAATAAGCTATGCGCATACATTATAATCGCACAAAGTCAACGGCATAATATCATGATTGACTCTGTCAATCTATGGTTCATTTTCGCTATAATAGTAAAACACATTTCGATTTCAGTTTACTTGTTATCTTCTTGCATTTCTGTTTAACTTGCCGATGAACAATTATAATTATTAATAGCAATTATTACTTTATTGAACGCAGCTGAAAGTTATAAATCATATTTAGTGTTTCGTGTGGCAAGCGTGATCAAGTGAGGTGACGAAGTGACAAGCGTTTAAAAAATTAACATTAATATTATTAGTATTTAAAAATTTGTTATAATATTTTTATTTACATAATAATATACCATATTATAAATGATACTAATTTTTACTAACCGTTTTGTAATATTTCGTACCAGTATATACCAATAATAATTAATAAAAAGTTATAATATTTCGGAGTGGCCTAACAAGAACAAAAATATTTTTCTCAGTACACAATTAGTTTAAAAGAAATCCTTACTAATGTTATAGGAGTTAACAAAATTATTTTTTAGAAACCAGGCTCTGCGGAGCTTGTAGTAACATTCATTTCCAGCACTTACATAGTAGACTAGGATTTGCAGAAACTTCATATACTCAATCAAACTTTATGTTTCGTAATAACTACATTGTTAAATCTGTGATAATTTTGAAAAAGTGCACAAGTATAGTCTTATAAAGATGTGACTATAGTGCTATTTTCAAAATTACCACAGAAATGTAACCAAATGTATACTAAATAAGTCTTACAGTCCTCATTGTATCATAGATGATGTCGTCGCCTCTAACAAACAAAAGCACAATTAAAAAAAAAAGGCTACTTTAATTTACCATTTTTCAGGCACTGAAGTAAAAGTAAATTCTTCCAAATCCTGATAAATTGAGGGTATCATACGATACCGTAACTTTATCAGTTTGTGGAAGAGTTTATTTTCATTTCGTGCTTTAAAATTTTACAAATTAAAATAAGTCTTTTTTGAAATGTGCTTTTCTCCGTTAGAGGCGACGATATACGCCATGGAGTGTCTCGCATACTATACTATATTCCACACGTAGGATTTATTAATAATTCAACAATACATCATTAGTATAAAATTATCAACTCTTTTCTCCACTCGCATGATTACAAAGACAAACCTTCAACCCTTCGACCCCCCTCCAAAAAAACACTGCAATTACATCGGCAAAACCGCGCGTCGCACTTGAAACGACTCTCGATCCGATCCATCTCCGAGAAAGTCTAAATTTTTTTTTGTAAACTCCGTGGCAGCCATAGCCTCTTGTTCATTGGATACTTAATGCTATAATAACTCGCAATTTATAATTCTATTATCACTCTCAAGTAAATTAAGTTTTACTTATATAAAAAAAGTAATTGATTTTATAAACAAAAAATAAGTCTTAATTTTACGAAAAATCCACGGAGTTTACACAAAGAAATGTGCATTTTCTCGGAGAGTCGCCCATATATAGGTCGCCCGATTCCTCCACCACCAGCGATAAGTAGAAAAGGCCAGCTCGTGCCAGCCATCGCACCGAAAATCCCTCCGCGATGCATGTGTCGCCTAACAACCCCCGCCGTCCTCCGATTAATAAGCACACATCCCGTGGCCCATCCGATCCCTCAGCGACCCGTCGAAACTTCGCGTCCCGAACAAAAAAAAAAAAAATCCCTCCATTATGTTAAAAAATAAAAAAAACTCAACCACGAACAAAGAAAGCGAGATAGAGCGAGAGGAAAAAAGAGAGAGAGAGAGAGAGAGGCAGGCAGCATCGAACGAGCGTCCGGGAAAAAGGCGAGCGCTCGGGCGAGCCGGGGCACGAAATCGAGCCGGCAGCACGTACTCGGAAGAGCGCGCACGCCGCGGTGGACAGAGACGGACGGCGGCGCTCTGTGTGCGTGCATATAGTCGTCAGCGGTGCGCGCGCGCGCGCGCGTTAGCTTGCTCTCACGCACTCACGCACGTCTATTTTTAATGCGGCACATATATCTCGGCTGCTGGCTCGCTCGCTCGCTCGCTCGGCTCGGCGCAGTTCCGATCGGGGGTCGGCTTTAATAAACATTTTTGCGCGCCAATGACCAGGCCGCTCTCCTCCGGCCATTACACGCGCACACGCGTGCGTGCACACGCCCGAGAGGTTAGGCTGGATCGGGTTAGGTTTCTCGCTGGATTTTCCAGGATTTTCCCGGGGGTAGCTCACTCTCTCTCTCTTCGTCTCTCGCTCGCTCGCTCTCTACGCGTATATATATATAGCGTTCCGGGTATAAAATATAGGTGTGTGTGTGTGTGTGTGCGGGTGTGTGCGCGCGACAGCGGGAAAGAGAGTAGGAAGAGTTGTGCGCCGCGCTCTAGGGGGCGCTTGCGGTGAGGGGGAGGGTTTTGCGGCAACTGGCGCGGAGGGGCGGGGGGCGCACTATAATGAGTGGTGCGCGTGAAGGTAGAGAGAGCCAGGATAAAAAGGGGGCGGCGGCGGAGCGAGGGACGAGGTAAAAAGGTTGGGAGAGGAGAGAGCTGCGGCTGCTGGCTATATAGCGAGCGAGGGCGGGTGGGCGGTTGGTTGCCGGCAGGAGGGACTGGGATGTGTGCGGGTGGTTACGGGCGAGGAGAGAGAGAGAGAGGCACGAGGGCTGTTGAGGCCGCGGAAGAGCGAGACCGGGGGATTCGAGTCGAGGGCGAAAGAGAGCGTGTATAAGTACGAGAAAGAGAGAGAGAGAAAGAGAGGCCAGGCCGGGAGGGCTGCGATAAAAAGAAAGAGATGAATTTTAGAGGTGAGGGAGGAGGGGGGGGGAGGTGCATGAGGAGGAGAGAATGAGAGAGACGCATGGAGGATCTCGAGATTGCGAGGAAAAGCGAGCGCCGGGAGAGAGGAGGGAAGAATTGTGGATCGGAGCTGTGTACCAATTTGAGGATCCAGACGTGGTCGATGAGACTTTAAAGCTGCTGCCGCGAGCGGCTTAAAGCCGCACCTCCCTTTTTCCGAAAACGCGATGCCTCGGCCCGAGGTGAGCCCCGCCATCGGTGAATTAGACGCGGTTATTCAGCGTCGAAAACCCAACGAGGGGGCGGGCCGGAGGCAAGCAGTTTCTTGATGAGGGAAAAATCGAGTTTTCATAACGCGAGCGCGCGCGAGTTTATTAACGCGGGAAATTAGCGGGCGAGCCACTCCTTCGAGAGTGATTAATTTGTTCCGAAGTAACAAGCTGGATAATTACTCGGGGATGGTGTGTATATACCTTTTAACGAATTTTAACTGTTGAAAAAAAAAAATATATAGAAATAATGTATATATAAGAGTTGAAAAAAAAAATATATATATATATATATATAGATAATGTATATATAAGAGTTGAAAAAAAAATATATATTATACATATATATATATATATATAAAAGCGAAGCAGGGAGTAGCTCAGTATTTTGTATAGATATAACGCGAGTTACCCAAAGTTTGTTTGAAATTCTAGCTGCGTTGTTTTTCTTCTTCTTTTGCTTCTGAAACTTTTTGAACTTCAAGAAATAGAAGTTAACTTTCTTTATGATTAAGCAAGATTGCTCAAAAAAGGCGTTTAAAGTGTATGCAGGAAAATAAACAGTAATTAACACGTTATGATGGCTGCCAACACTTCTTTTAGTTTTTTAAACATCCAAGTGAACAGTGTTTAACGTTTAACACTTTTATTTTAATGTAAAGTTTGTAATTAAGCGTTAATCAAATAATATAGATAAAAATTTAAATACCTGCATTAATAGCTTTTCTATTTAATTAATAACAGTGTGTGATAAATTAATTTTCATCGTCAAGTATATTATATACCTTTAGGAAAATAATACGTAATTAGAGTTCAAAGCCCAGCTACTTTATTTTCGATCATTAATAAAGTATAGCAAGGTGGAAATAATTAATAAAAATTGCAATATCGTTAATCTTACGATACAAAGTATCCGCAAAACTTAATTCGGGACAATAAAATTTTTTACAATGAAATATTTTTTAAATTAGTCTCTAATATCAACAATTACCATGTTACATTGTAACATTTACCAAAAGTGATAGAAATTTTAGTGACGATATATCGTTCCCCTATAAAAAAAAAAAACCAAACAATTTTTCATTCCTTTAAAAGTTATCTGCAATTATATTAAATGTCCTGCAGTTTAACACGCGCAATAAAATGTACCACACATTTTCATCTTTTTTTTTTTTACGACTGATACTTTGGTAACGAACGAAAATTGTTTTCTCCTAAACTTTTTACGCAACTCGTAGAGATATAAAAAACAAACTTTGATTCTTTCATGTTAATAAGTGCACGACAGGCACATCTACTTCCGCAGTATCAACGAAATCTGCGGTTCGCAGTCCCCTGATACTCTCCCACTTCGCTATGAAAACGTGTCCTGCATCCGCCATTTTTTCCCGACTAATCCCGCGCCTTTAATAAAGCACGCCGAAAGAGAAAATTCCGCCAGAAATAGTTCTCCACCCTCAAAAAGATAGCCTGCAGAATCCCGACCGCAATCCGCGCCGCAACTAAAACACACGGAAAACCGCAGTAGTGAGAATCGGCCAGTGATCGCAGTAACGACTCCGGCGAATCGTATCCAATCGCTGTATAACATCCCCCTCAGCGGCGCGACCGTCCGGTATCGAAATATATATAAGCGAAGGGGGAGCGGGGCTCAATGAAAAATTGAGTTGTCGAAGGGGGGGTTATAACCGAAAGGGGGAGAGCAGGTCGTTCGTCTGGGCGACTACGAGGTAGGTCAGTTATCCGCGGGGATATAGACGACCCTCCCTCGCGGGACGACGAGTTTTTCTCTCGCTTCGGCGCGCCTCCTCAAGGTCGAGCCGTCTCGGCGCGGGTAGCCTCTCCCCATTTCCTCCTCCCGATATTTATGACTTTCGAGGAGTTCGGCAGCCCCTCTACGGTGGAAGTTTCGCCGTCGGGAGCCGGATGCGACTTCTCACTTATTTATTCGGCTCGCGGCGACGGATTTAGACGGAGCCGGAGCTCGCGTTTTTGAGTTCGTTGCCACCGCGCCGCGCTGCATCGATTGCATTATTACTGCGTCCACATCGGCGGCTCTCGTGGCGATTGGGTTGGCCGGCGATTCGTCGCCGAGGCGGAGTTTTAAAGTTTTTAGGTGGTTGCTTGTAGGGGCGAAGGTATTTTTGTTTTCTTTGCGCGTTTTTTTTTTATTAGGGCAATTTTTTTTTATTTTGCTGATTGTTGTTTTGTCACTGTTTTTATTTCTTCATAATTTACTGGGAAGATGTACTGTCTAATAATAAATATGAGTGTACAAATGTCTTTATACATACAGGGCAGGAAAAATAATTAGGCTTTATTTTTTATTTACGACCTTCATGAGGAATACTTTGAAACAATAGGTTAGTATCTCGGACGTTACAATTAATGTGAAAGTAGCATAAATGATTAAATACAACATGCATAACGTAAAATGTAGATAGAACCTTTCTGAATGGTGTAATTTAGTTTTCATGAAAAAATAGATTTTTCGGCGTTTGCTTGAAACTGTACAGCAGTAATAGAATTTGTTTTTAAATTATAATTTAATCAATGCTTTAATAATGTTTACCTTGTTTTTTATTTCTTACTGTGGAGGCCAATACAAATTTTGGTTGTTACGACAATGAAAATGAATCGATAGATTAATTTGTTTTTTTAAAGAACTTGAATTATTTTTATTAATAAAAAATAAAACATTATTTACTTGATTTAATATTACTTAGCAATAAAGTAGTTGTTGATTTGTTAAAAAAGAAAAAACAATAAAAGTTCAATAGGGTATGCTGTGCATTGAATTAAATCTTTATTAGGCGCGATGTCTGACTAAACACGGGATGCATCTACTGATTAGTGTAGTCCTTAACCGTACTGAAAATAGAAAGTTCATTCAACTAGAAATTGATTGCGCATTTCTATTTCTATTTTCATTGTTTCTTATTTATCAATTAATTGATAAACAATACGTATAATATAATCATGAAAAATAAAAATTCTGTTAGATAATAAACATTTAAGTTACTTTCTAAAAAAATTGGATTTCTTGAAAAATTAGATTCATAAGTTAAACAATTGATTATTTTAAGTACAGTATTCATAATTAATATCGTACAATATACTTCGCAGTGCCCGTTACTCGCTTAAAACACGTTTCCTCAAACTATTACAAGAAGAAACGGAATTAGATCAAAATTACTCTCGTTTTGCAATAAAAGTTACTACGGCAATTCGTAATCTAGGGATCAAGTAACTCGCTTCTTAAAACTCACTCCTTTTCCAAGTATGTCTTTCAAGTTCGTAAGTAATTTTTAGCAACCACACATTAGTTTTTTTTTACCCAACCCTTCCCCTCCTCAAACATCGGAACAAGAAAATGAATCATAAGTCAGAAGAAGCCTATATTAGGTGCAACAGCGTAAAAAGCGTACGACCCTCCCGCGCGAAAAAAAAAAAAGTAGGGGAATCCACCAACAAAAGAAGACGGGCATAGAACGGTACATACGGTCGTCGCTCGCCGAGATAAAGAGCGACTGAGAGAGAGAGAGAAAAAAAAAGCAGCGGCAGGAGCGCGGAAAAAGTGGGAAAAATCGTCGCGCGAGAATCGCCGGGCAATTTTTTTGCGCGAGGCTCGCTGACCCAATTCCTCGGCGTGCGCGCGGCTTTTTTCCCCGGGGCTGCGGCAGCGGCGGCTCGAAAGTCGAAACGTGCCTGGTAAAAGTTTCGCGGCTCGCCCGCCTCGGCAGAACTTCGCTGACCTTCAAAAGACGGGATATTCGACTCGAGAAACTCGACTCCCCCTCGGCTCTGCCTGCCGCGCGCTCGGCTTGCGCAAGCCCGAGAGAATCGCACAATTGGCCAATACATAATCGGTGAACGTGCCGCGGCCGATTTTTTTTTCCTCTCCTCTCTCTTTTTCTACCTCTCTCTATCCACCAATCCATCTATCCCTATCTGTTCTCTATGTCTATATCTACGTCTCTCCGTCTCTCTCTCTCTCTCTCGTTGCGCCGAGCGCGCGGCGCTATACACGTCGCGCGAGTTTATCAATTATCCCTGCTGCGTACTTTCCCTTTTTTTTCCTCTCGATCGGCGCCGCTGTCCTTTTGCTCGGGTTTCCAGCGAGCGAAACGCTCGATGGCAAAGAGGAAGATTGATCGTCGCGAAGCCGGAGTGCCCCGCGCGCGCTCGGGCGTTATACCTGTTTTCGCCCGGCGATAATCGAAGCGTTATTACGCCGAGGTCTCAATTAATTGTTTTAATTAATTGTTTCCCATTCGCCGGTGATGCCTTTTTTTTTATTTACCTGCGAGCCACGTGCAGCCGCCTTTCGCGGCTTGCAATTTCCACGTTTCATGACGAGCTTCCAATTTAATGTGCCGATGAAGATTTCAATCTTTTTATTAATTTTTTTTATTTAAGAGCGGGTGCTTTTTAAATGTTCACATGATTTTGTATTTTATGTGTGGTTTTATTAAGATAATTATTATTATTAATTTTAATTCTCTTGTGAAAACGATGCTACGTTTTTAATCTTGTTAATGATCAATAAGCATAATATATAAATCTTTATATACGTACGAAGCAGGACAAATAATTAGGTTTTATTTTTTTTCAGCCTTTCGGTAGGTTGTTTTATTTATAGAAATCCATGGTATGATCTTGCAGTGAATCATTTAAAAAAGCAGCTTGATTGGTGAATTAATTTTCGTTTGCACGGAGTGTGAAAAATCAATTACGTTCGTTTTTAATATTTCAATGTGAATAATCAAAGAAGTTTATACTTGCTTAAGTTGTGGTAAATGAAAAAAAAGCTTTAAGTTTCTAAATTTTTAATTTTTATAATTGAAGAATAAGTGTTCTATTAAATAATAAATATGGTTCTGATTGATTTTGTAACTTAAAAATTTAAGACGCATAAGTTTGTTAATAAAAAAATCATATACTTTTTTCAATCTTAACTTAATAATTTACTTAATTTACGTCGCATAATGTTTTATCATCGAAAATTATAGTGTATTTATTTAATGCGCTTATTCAGATACACTATCTTTAGAAAAAAAGTTTCAGTTTCTTTCTTGCAAAACTGACAATATTTTATCAAAAGTCTGAAGTACTTCATTTTCCACCAAAATTTTGCAATAACCTCAATCCTTTAATTTATCTCATATACAACAACAATCCGAATCGCAATATAGGAAACCGTACTCCGTGCATCGGCTGAAAGTTTCTTCGCGAATTCTCGAACAATATCTTGAAAATCACGAGATCCGAGTTGAGTGCGATAAATAGCCGGTCGCCCCAGCGAATTAGCGCTCGCAAAACGGAGTTATCGAGAGGCGACGGCTTATAACTTCGTCCAAGGCGCAGATTGTGGCGGAATTAAAAGTGCGACAAGAGTCGCGACGAATTCTCGAGGAAACGAAGGAGAATTTAAACGAATTTTCCCTCTCTCCCGTGTTTCGCGCTTTTCCTTTGCTTTTTGCACGGACGCCCATTATGCAGTTACTGAATGAGTCTCTCGCGCGCGCGCGCCACTACTTGTTATGCGACCAAATCTACCGGCCGGTCATTATGTACGCCTGCCTCTCAGCGAGAAATATACAGTGGCTGCGATGAGGCATTTTCCGCGACTTCTTGTTAAGGAAGTTCGGTGACTAATTTTATTGCGTCAAGTGATAAAAGGAGCACGCCGAGATAAAGATACGTCATGCTTCTTATAAATATGGTTAAATTTAGTGATTTATTCGTAGCCTTTTATAAATAGAAATATATACTTTTATAAATAGTAATATATACTTTTACGATACTTTTTTTAAAATTAAACTTTTTATAAGAGCAATTATTGCTTACTTTTTTTTTTAATGAAAGATGTTTCTTAAAAAAAAAGAAAAGAAAAGAAAAGAAAAGACTTTTAAACATATAGAAATTTAAAATTTTTGTTTATTTTGTCTCATTAATCGCTGCAGTTTTCAATGGGCGCGTAGTAGCAACTCGCTATTTCAATATAGCATCGAATTGATCGATTGAAAACATTAAAAGGCATTTTTCATCTATGGACAGCGCGCTGCGGAGTTTATTGAAACGAACTTTTTCAAAATCCAAACCCGATTAAACCATCAGTTGATACAAATTGATCGTAAAACACGATCTAATCAAACGTGCAATATTTCGCGGAATACCCTTCAGTCGTCAAACATTCTCTTTTTCGGGGAAGCTTAGCATAATTAAGGAGTTCGAGATTTATGTAATTTGGTAAAAAAAAAATATGATTTTTCTTGCTGTCTCATAAATTTACTGTACAAACTGTATTGCTGATTATTTGATAGAACTGCTTCATGACTTCATTATATCAAGTAAGCAAATGCGTACTTTTTACAGAGTCTTTCAACTTTCCAACAGTGATGACTTAAAATTGGACATTAGCTAAATTTTATTTTATAGAAAATTGCTGTCTGAACTTGACGTACCTCACTCTTACTTAAAAAACTAATAATAAAATACGTTTTTTCGTATTTTTTTCTTAAATATACCACTTTTTTTTATATTAATTATATTCTATACCTAAAATTTGATAAGTAGACAGAAGAAAAAACGTATTCTACTTAACGTAAACGTACTTAAAAATAATTAAAATGTTAAAAGAAGCATTCAATAATAATAATTCCTTAAAACAAATTCCTAAAGCTCGACTTTTTTCCGTCCGCGCAAGTCTATCCACTTAAGCTCCCAAAACTAGCTCAACAACCAACAACAAAAAAAAAGAGAAATAACCTCACCGATCCCCAGTGACTCAACAAACCAAAATCCATCGTTACCGTCTCAATCGACATATTAACACAGCAACGTGCACTCATCTCGCGGCCGATACTCTCGCGTACGCCTGGGCGAGCACCTCGCATATATACATATACGTATATAAATACACTCCGGTGTGCGCCGGTGCGAAGTTTTGTACAAACTGAGCGGGCAATTAATAAAATATAAATTTGCCCGGGCGCGCAATATGCGCGCCGCAATATTGATCTTTCGTTTTTAGCGCGGCCAGAATTTCGCCCCCTCCGGGGACTCGTTGGGCGCGAAAACGCAACCCGGGCCCCGGCAATATTCGCGTGTGCACACAGCAGAACGATTAACGCGGCCGCCACGGAGCCCGAGTAAATATGCATAAGTGTCGCGCTTGATAACTGACCCCCCCACACACCCCTTATCCTCCCACGCCCGGCAACCGCGTCGCTCGGCGAGCCCCGTGTTTATGGCCGGCCTTCGATTCAGCGAGAAGCACTCGGGGATTTTGGTCATCGGCGTCTTTCCCCGGTGCTGCATGCGGAAATTGAGGTCTTTATATAGCGGAGATGCGAGGCTCGCGTCGTTTGGACTTGCAAATATACGCGACGAGCAGAATGATGTGAGAAAAATGACTATAAATTCTTGTACGTTGGGGACAGATGCGAAGAGAATTGTGCACTGAAAAATATTTTGGTAATTTTAAATAAATATTTACTTCAATAGTACTTGTTAAATATTTATTTGAATCAACTAAATATTTCGTTAAAATTAAATGAATTTATTCGTTTCTAAATAAATTTAGTAGTTTCAAAAAATTAGTTACTTGATTCAAAGAAATATTTAACAAGTACTATTGAAGTAAATATTTGCTTAAAATTACCAGATTTTTCTCTCGGTGTATGTCTTTAACCTACGAGAATTTGTTGCTATTTTTTTTATCTCTACTGTATTTAAGTCGGTGTAGCGGAAAATGTAAGAAACGCATGCAGGGTAAATGATCTTGACGTGTTACATGGAGAGGAAATAAAATTCTTGGGTTTGTTATAAAATTTTGTAGTTGCTTAATCCAGTGTGAACTTAGTTTTGGTAAAAATTGTATTAATATTTATTTATGATTTTTATTTGTTCAAATTGAACAATTTCACTTTAGAATCTATAATACTCACATTAGTTATTGTATGTTTTGTCTCGTTGATTAATTACCAAAAACAAGTATCAACTAAAAAATAAAAAAAAAAGATAAACGTACAATTCAATTAACTTTGCATTATTATAATATAATTCATTCTGCCCTCTTTTAAAGTAATTATTTGAGACTCTTTATGTAACTGTTTATGGTCATAGATTATCCTTTGTAATCTTCAATGTTCCTACAGATTCAAAACAACATCTATTTTAGATGGTTTAATAAATCAATAGTTCAACAATGATATTTCAATTGTTCAATGATGTAACAATCCATTCGATATTTATCTCCTTTTTCAGAATATATATATGGCTCATGGCGATTTTTCAATAGTTAAATAATCCTCAAACAATTATACAACTCCCAATTTAGTTCTAATATTTTCATTCAGAATCAACAAATTAAGTATTGTTCCTTTTCATACTAACGAACGATGAAATAGTACAAGTTAATACAAGTGAACTGCAACGATTTCGTTTAATTCACAAAATTCATCAATAAAAAATAAAAAAAAAACGTGGCTCCTTACTCGACGAAATAAAAATAAATCTTCAAAAACACCTTACGAGACTTGCTCGCCGTACTTAAAGTACTCAACGCACTCAATGCATTTACAAAACAAAAAACTTTTAGCTTTCCACTATAAACATCTGCGTTTATTGCAACTCATCCGAATTCCGCGAATACGAAGTAGCGCAGCCGGCAACGTCAACAGCGTTTCGAGGCCGAATTAGATCGGTATCTCGTTCAAGCATCCTCACCCCCGCGGTCTGCAGCCAGACACCGTAGTCAACGACTGCGCCGCGGTGTACCGAATCATCCCCACGGCGTCATCGGCCCTATAGAGAGCCGCGCATCGTCGCCGGAGCGAGCTCGCCTCCTCGACCATCTCCCGCTCGTCGACGGTATCGTCATCGTCATCCGCATCGATGGCCCTCCACCCCCGCCCCCTCGCAGAACAATACTTTCGAGTCTTGAAGAGCCTCGGCTGTTACCCACGCGACATTGCAAAAAAGCTCGCGCCGGAAGAAGCGGCACACACCGAGGCCAAGAACTATATATACTCTATATACAGTATGGTTTCGCTGCCGTTGATATGGTGACGACGCTGGTGGCTGAAGTAGTATAGTAGTAGCAGTAGTAGTATTAGTAGTAGACCAGCGTTGCGGCGGCGCCGTCGAGGGGCTGCCGCGCGCGAGGCTCGGCAAGCACCTTTCCACTCCACGTCTATATATACGTACATCCAGCACTCGACTCCCACCCTCTTTTCATGCATTCACCTATATACACACTATACGTAATACCCCCGGCGGCGTTGTCGGCGGAGCCAGAAGAAGAGCTCGGCAAGAAAGATTCCCGAAGCCGGATAAACGCTCGCGTGTAAAAGGGATGGGAGCCTCTCTCGCTCCTTCCTTCCTTCTCTCTCTCTCTCTCTCTCTCTCTCTCTCTCTTTCTCTCTTGCTCGTGGTTATGTCGCGAAGACGAGAAGGAAGGAGCCGTCGTCCCTCACCCTTCTTTCTCTCTCTCCCATCAGCTACTCGCGCAACCTTCTTCATCCTCCTCTTCCTCGGCTCTTCTAGTCTACCCCCTCGTTGAAAACGCAGAGGACGAAGGGCTGGGTGGAGTGCGAGTGAGAGATGCCCGGAGGAGGGAGCAGCTCGCAGTGAGGACTGAGGGTTGCCTGAGCGCACGGAGGGTGGAGAGAAAGAGAAAGAGAGAGAGAGAGAGAGAGAGTGATAGAGGGGACTGGAGGGCGGGGAGGGAGGTGGTAACTATAATGAGTGGCGGCCGCGGGTGAGACGTCAAGAGGGTGGTTGGACGAGGGAGCGAGACAGAGAGAGAGGGAAAGAGTGTGGGAAAACGTGTAGCAACCCACGGCCACCCCTCGACCCACCCCTCGCTCGAGCGTCGTCCCTCGTTCCGGGGGTTGGCGAACGAGGATGAGGAGAGGGGGGTCTAGAGGGAGCTGGATGGCAGAGAGAAGGAAGCGAGTGCCGGGCGCTGCGAGGGAGGGGAGGGGGTTGTGTTGGGTGGCGAGGGGCGGAGGGTTAAAAAGGGAAGCCGCGGCGAGGGGCGCGCGGGGAGGAGCGGAGCTCTCGGGGGTAGGGGGAGCGAACGGCTGGGCGGAAGCCTGGGCAAAGGGAGCGAGCGAGAGAGGTGGTTGTGTCGCGCGAGCGCCTATCCGCTCGATAGCGGCTTACACAGTCCGCGCACGTTCGCGCGCTACTGCTCGCTCCCTCGCTATACCCTCCTGGCATTTCGTGCCGTATCTCGGGACTTGGAGGGTTTTTTGACCTCCCCGTGCCCGTGAAAGCTCGCCTCGTATAAGAGAGGCGGGGAGATCGAACGAGCCTTCTCCTCTCCCTCCCACTTCGTCTCTGCGCCTATCTCTATATCTGCGCCTCTATCTCCATTTCTTTCTGCTCTATTCTCCCATTCCCTCGCTCCGGATAATTTTATCGATCGAGAGGATCGAAGGGGGTGAGTCGAAGCGAGCCCAGTGTGTGTGTATGCGCGGCGCTCGATGACGCGAACGACGCGGAGGCTTAATTGCGCGTGGCCCGAGGGCGAGACCGGCTGATCCCGTAGTCGGCCACGTAACCTTGGAATTTCGCTGGCTAAAGCAGGGGCGAGGTCGCGCAATGATTTAGCTGCCTTCCGCCGCCCCTCTCCCTCCCTCCGGCGGAGTTTTCCGGGGGCGAGCTACGATCGCGAAACTTTGAAATAGGCGCCTACCGATGTAGTGCCACGCTGGCGCGCGAGGAACTTCCTGCGCGCCAGCGGGGGTCGCGGGGGAGAGCAGATTGTCTTGGGAGTTGGGCGCTTTAAGCGGCCGAATTATAATCGCACGATAAACAGAGGATTTCGTTTGCCTTAGCCCGAACAGCTGTTGAGAAACTTTTCGGGCTTAATCGGCTCGTCTTATTACGTCATTATTGTTGATTTCCAACCTGTTAGTGCGCCATTCATTATTCCGCCGGTCTTGTAGACGCCGCGCCGGCAAAACAGTTTAGCATTTCGCGGAAGCGCGCGCGGCTTGCGCGACGTAAGTTGCGGATGGGAAAATTGTTTTAAAAACTTTTCTTTTTTTTTTTTGCCCGCGCGTCGTTAAAGTATTGAGAATTTTCAACTTCGCTTGTATGTCGCTTTTTTCCTTTTTCCGCGTGCATTTTTGTAGGGATTTTCTTTTTTATTTGAATCTAAATACGAATAATTTATGACCTAGAGCGATTTTTTTTTTTATTAAAAAAATTAACGAAGAATTATTCATTATTCTGTCAAATAAATACGCTGCTAAATCTGGCACTCATGGCATGTAGATTTTATCACTTGCAATAAACGCTATTGAATTTTTAACGTGAATATCTTCGGGTTGGCGTTCGATAATTTACCGATGGATACTCGTGAACAAAAAAAATGTGCATAATTAAAATAAGTTATAAAAAAAGGGATATTTTTTTATGAAATTTTGTAAAAAAACATTAGGGTTAAGTATGTTCCATCATTTATTTATTATAATAGCCGGGTACGCTGATCAAAACAAAATGCAGAATATTATCCTTTTTTTTCCTTTTATTCCATTATCAGTGCAAATAATAAAATGACATTTTATAAACTTATTCTTTAAAAGTCGTTAACCGTCAAACATTTGCCTAAAATATTTCAAAATGCATAATTTTTTTTTTCAAAGTAATTTAAATCATTTTTGCAATTAATTATTGCAATGAATGTCTGAGAACTTATTAAAACGAAGTTAGTCCCAGACAGTAGACACGTAGGAATGAATTCTTAAATTTTTCCATGGATTGAAAATCGTTTTTACATATTTTACATAAACGCCGAATTTCAAAATTAAATTATCACTGCCCTTAACGAACTCATTTAATATAATATTTTTTTGAGTCACATACGTTAGCTACGTTAATTCGTCATAAACTATTAATAAATCGAATTTAATATTTAACATGTAACTAGTAATCGTTGAACAGCCAATAGCTGTGTATAACTAAAACCACTTTATTGTATCAATGAATGTTTATTGAATGTATATCAATGAATCTATCTTATTTAATTATTCTGTTTCGTTAACGATTATGTTACACCTAAATATGTAATTCATACCTAATTATCACTATTATAGAAATAATACTTGAGATATTTTAATTCTGCGATTGTCAATTTTGTGATTGTCATCTGAAACTTTATTATCTAACGTGATGTTGTCTCGAAAAATAATGTCGATTGTTTTTCTTATTGAAAGAGGGTAGAATGAGTAAAACCAATTTCCTAACCTAATTGAGCTATCCTTCGGCAAAGCTTAATCTTTGTTAATATGTTGTTATTAATAAATCAAATAAAAGAATGTTATATGTGTAAATATATTTGTATTAATATAACAAATTATACGTAATTATTTTATGGCTCAACAGTAGTACTAGATTACGAATTTTTTGTAAGGAAACGTTATAATTACGCAGTGATTTTTATTTATTTGCAAAGTGATTTTTTTATAAATAATGAATTTCAAAGGAAATTAAAAATGGGATGAAATGTAAAATAAATTGTCCAAATTCAAAACTGGGGGTTGCGTTTTAAAAAGCGTTATCATGTTAAATAAAATTGCTCCCTTTGCACGATAGGGAATGCGTAAGTAGTAACAGCCGAGCATGAGCAGACGGCACCGTTAAATCTAGTTTCACTAAATTTTGTTCAAAATTTAATCGCATAATTTTTTGTACTTGTTTCTTTAGATTATCATTCATATTCTTTGCACACTTTTCGTAATGCCTAGGTTTTCTAGACACGAGTATATTTATGATTTCACGGTTACTTTAAAGACTCTATTGATGGTATTCTTAAAAAAATATAAATAATTATTTCGACTATTCGAGTACCTACTCACACACAAATAATAAAACAAGTGTAATTCCTCTCCTTCCTAAGAATAAAACGAACTTTCTTCTTACAATATTCTCAAAAAAGTGTCCATAAAAAAAAAATCATTTAAAAACTCGCCAGCAATAAATATAACCAACCACACCACAGTAGCTCCACGCACAACACGCGCAAACTCACCACCTTAATTCACCGAAGAATTTCCACCATTTCCCACCAACCAAAGGTCGTCTTCCCCTAGAGTAGCACTATTTCGCCGAATTCAAACTCGGCTCCCCCAACCACGTCCCCGTGCAATCATAAGAAACCAGACCTCCAACTCCGCATCCGACCGCGAAAAATCGCCGCCAGGAAGGCTAAACCCCTGAAGGCTGAGAAGGGGGGGAGGGGGGGGGGGTTCTCGCTCCATCGAGCCTCCCAGTGACTAATGGTCCGCGGCTCTCGGCCGCCAACAAAGGATCGCACGCGGGCGGCAATCCATTAGCGTCGTCGGCCGACGGGGGGAGGATTTGTGGCACACGCCGGGGGCCTGTCGCGCGTATAGGGCCCCCGGCGCGCACGCGATACCAGCCACCAGGGCGGAAAAGGACGAAAATTGATTTTCCAGGCGCGGTCCCGGCGCCGCGCGCGCGTGCGAGAGCTGCCCCCGTGCTCACGCAGCCTGACTGTACGAGAGAGAGAGATCCCTATATATGTGTATATACATATACACACATATATATATATAAAGTAAGAGCAAGATATATAGATATACATATATACATATATATACATATATATATATCCAGTAAGAGAGAGAGAGCCGCCCGCGCACGGCCAGGTTGCATCGATTTTGACCTGGCTCCCCCCTCCCCCCTCCCCCTCCCAGCCTCGCTTCACCTCGTGCGCGCGCGGCGCTCGAATGTACGTGCATGCACACGGGAACATGGCGGATGCAAGCTTCTCCCTCGCTGGAAACGAGGAGTTAAAAACAGAGGGAGAGAGACGGCGGCTACGGCGGCTAGAGATAACGGGAGCTGCATGCGCGAGAGGCAGGATGGTCCGGGCGCGGTGGGTGGGGGAGGAGCGCGGCGAGGAGGGGATGATAAAAAGAGAAAGAGAGGGAGCGAGTGAGCGAGAGAGAGAGAGAGAGAGCGCTCGCTCGCCGGGAGTATGTGGGTCGTCAGTTGTTTTGTCGTGCGTCGATGTGTTCCAGTGGTGCGCGCGATGCCGATTGAGGGCTACTCCGGCAGCGGGCGGGTGCTGACGCTTTTTCCCCGGACTAAGAGCCACGGGCCCGTCGTCAGTTCGAGCCGCGGCGCGTTTTAACCTCGACCCCCGAGCGGGAGCCGTCGTCGGTGCGACTGCGGCGCTGGCCTCTTCCTTCGTCTCTTTGTTCGTCGGCGCGGCGCGATTCGCGCGATATCATATTTTCTTCCTTCGCCGCTTGCAGGTCGTGCTTTTCTTCGCCTCGTTGTTTTTCTTTTTTTTTTTTTTTATTATTTATTATTTCGATCCTGTCGCTTTAGTTTTTCTTGCGCGACGCGAGAGGGAGGAGGGGGTGTAGAGGTGGCATGTGCACGACGGAGGATCAAGTGGTTCAACGGCCGTCGCTGACGCGCGCATCGATCGACCGGACCGTGGACTGCCGTGTTGACATCTGAAGCTGCGGGGACATAACGCTGCGCTTTAGTTTTTTTTTTTTTGATCTGTAAGTAGCCGAGGATTTGTGATTTTTTTGTTTGTGTGGGTTTTAATGGGGGGTAGGTGTGACGACGCACGAGTGCGTTTTTAGAGGGGGATGGATATTGTCATGGGGAATTGATCGAGGAAAAATTGAGTAACAGTGAATGCGAGAGGTTGGGACGACTGACAAAATTATTTCGGGGGGATGCTTTGCAGCCGTCGGAATGATGGTAACTGTTGTCCGTGCGAGTGCAAACCAAGTGATAAATGCCTTTTTTTATTACAAAAAAAGGAAAAAGTTAATCGTGATTTACTTCGCTCATTTTTCTTATTAAATAAACGATTGTTAATGAAGTACGATAATCAATAAAAATGCTGATCACTTTTTCCCCGTAAATTTTTGTTAAATAAAAAAAAAATCGTCCAATGTGACTCATGGGAATTCTGTAAAAATAAATAAGTGAAGTTTGACTAAAAATCAGTGAATAGTCACTTATTCCACTTGCTGCAATAAGTGGAAGATATTTAACGTGAAATAAGTGACTATTCACTTATTCTAGTGAAATTTCACTTATCCATTTTTAGAGGGACAGTGGGTTTCTTTTTATCAAAGCAGTTGTCATAAATCATAAAATATTTACGAATTCAAATAAATGTTTATTCATTACTTCCAAAAGAAACCGCATTTAACCAGCGATGAAGAATCATCATTTGGCACTGATTCAAGCTACGCGAAACTTAACGCCCATTGCATTCGGTTTTCGTCAAATTATCGTTAAAGCGCAAAACTTTTTAAAATTTACAATTTAAATTAATCTACAACTCGTGAAACAAACAAAAAATAAATAAAAAAAGAAATAAAAGAATCTGCTCGCACCTCGTTCTCATGAATATACGAACGACCACAAGCCGCAGAACGGAGCAACGGTAATTATCTAACACCGCACCCCTAATTAAACCATCAAAGTGCACGCATTGTATAATCATTACAAGTAGCGTAAGCGTGCAAATCGATGATCTATCAGCAAACAGTAATACTCTACATTTGTCCCGGCGGGACGCACTTGCACTTTCGAAAGCGATTTCGCGGAAAGTGTCGGGGCCGCTTTTACATTAATCTACAACGCACGAACGCAGGAGGAACTCTTTTTGCTCGTTTCGCGCGTAAAATATGTTGCGAGCAAGTTTTCATAACAATGAGTCGCGGGGAGATTCTGTAACGCGCCGAGCCCGCAGGCGTCGCGCTTCGTCTGTCCTTCCAGGCCCCGCGGCTCGTCCAAGAATTTAATAAAACAACTTTCGCAATAATATTTTACCTGCTTTTGCGTTGCGCGCAAAATGCAAATCTTAATAAGCGTCCGCCGCGAGTGTAGACAGTGGGGCCCGATAAAATTTTTCAAACTTCTCGTTCTTCTTGTTTTTTCGACGCTGCGTCAATTGTGCGCTCGGTGATAATTTTTTTTTTCTCTTCTTTTTTTTTTTCGTCGAAATATCCGAGTCGAGAAATAACGAAGCGGGCCTGGCTTATGCGAGTCGGCTCGTTGCATCAGCAATGAGCGCAATCAATGTAATGAAATGTTGAAAAAGCGAGCGCTATGGGACTGTAAATCGTGAATTTTATGTTATTGAGATCGTTACATTGGAAAATTCGATTCTGAACTTTAATTTTGTGCCGCGTTATTATTCGCTTTAGTTTACATCCTCATTTGCTTTTGCAGATGGAGATCATTATAATGTTAAATCAGAAAAATACTGATACTTGTTTAATTACTACGTTTTATTTCTATTTCTACGTTCACTGCTCGATTATAACAAATTAACGGTGGGAGTAGAATTAGGGGGTTATTTTCGTAATTTTAATATAGCAAGACTGTTTGGAGTGTCTAACCATACCGGAATGTATCTACTTAAAACGAAATCTAACTTTTTGTTAATTGTAGTTTTAATGTTGTAATTATTTTTGCTGATCTATCGTAATTTTTTTATAGTTATTTTCAACATTGTAAGTGTAGGAAAAACTTGAAAACTTACATTTTGAAAGTCCCAAGTTTTGGACTCGCCGAATATTGATTTTTGAATTCCGGGTCATGGGAGTGAGACGCTCCACTGTAGCAAGGTTTTTGCTCAAAAAATCTTTCTGACATACTGTACGAAAAATATTTCAAAAACCTTTATTTTACTTTAACGAACATTTTTTTTCAATCAATTAAAAATTAGAATTTTTATCATTAGTACATATGGTACCACTTTAGTTTCTTTTTAAGTAGTATACCATTATGCGATACATACGAGCTACTTCTTTAAATAGTAGTATTGGTTTTAGTTAAATAATTAATCAATTAAATTAATCTTCTTTAATAATGAACAACAATGAAATAGTGCTAAAAGTATCTTATTTTTTAGTGAATAATAGTTATTAATAATTCTTGATTTTCATCGACGTTTTCATTAGTCTGACTCACGACAGTTCAATTGTAAATTTAATACTACAAATTATTTATAATCTTTTATTAACAATCGATCGCACAACCCTACAAACCCTTATTTTCTATATATTACTATCTTTGAAATACCCTGCAATTGACGGTATCTCTACATACACACACACATCATCATTATTCAATGAAACGCGATCATTTATTTATACCAAATAGAAAAAAGTTTAAGCCAAACAAATTCACTTTACCTCGCCCACGCGCGATAAATATCCAAATAATTCAAACTCGTCTAATTCAAATACCCACTCGATCGAATAAATCAGTGCGCAATGTAAAATAGACAACCATTAAGTTATACCACGTGTCTATACAACTAAATGAGATTCCATGACTAATAGCTCGCCCTTGAAAGCAGCTTTCTTAGAAAGCGAAAGCCGTATCCATGCTGCTGATCCCCCGTGTCTCCGCTTTCGAATATAAAAAATAAAAATAAAAAAAAATATCGCCACCATAAACTATCCTCCTAATCCGCATTTTCCAAGGTGACGACGACCGAATAACCGATCGAGCAGCATTTCCTGCACATCCGGCGACCAGCTGTCGCGGAGTCCGCGGGTCACGCGCGCCGAAGTTCGTCCCCAGCAAAAGCACCGGGAAAGTTAGGCGAGGTTAGCGTCTTCCCGGAAGGTCGATCTCCTCTCTCTCTCTCCCCCTTTCTCTCGATAAACTTTGCACGATCGGCCGTTCGTCTTCTTACCCCCCACTTCCCGTCCTGCCTTCCCCCTCCGCTCCCGTCCGTCCGTTTTCCGCGGCGGCGCGCTTAAACTTTGTTCCGAAGTTTCGCGGCGCTGTTCTCAAGGTCGTCACGGCGCGCACACTGGGTCGCCGCCGCGAAAGAGAGAGAGAGCGCGACTTCGCCTCATAAATCTCGATCTCCTCCCGCGCGAAGAAGAGAGAGAGAGAGAGAGAGAGTAAGGGGGCAACTCTCCGCGGCTCTTTCCTCCCTACCCGGAAACCGTTTTAATTCCCCACCGAGCGAACTTTGCCGTCTGCGGCGCTGTGTATACGCCGCGTGAAAAAGAGAGAGAGAGAGAGAGAGAGAGAGAGAGAGAGAGGGATCCTCTCCCGCGGCTGCTCTGCTGCGCCGAGCGATAAATAATTGCCGAGACGAGTTTTTGCCCCGTCCGACACACCACCCCGGCGGCGTACTTTTACTTTTCAGGGGAGATGTGGGGGGGGGGGGAGAAAAGCACCGATAGCCGAGGGACGAGCGCTCGCTCTAGTTACGCCACGCGAAGATTAAAAAGCGATTGGTGAACAGAGAAATCATTGAGTGCACGAGCTTTTTTCTCTTTTTTTTTTTTTTTACTTTTTGATAAAGTTTCGAGAGCGGTTTGTTTCACCGAGTGAGAATTGAAATTAAATTTTGGCGATTTATACAAAGAGAAGAGTGGGTTTAGAAAGATTAATGAAAAAAAAAAACTTGATCGCGTACGAAAGATTGATATCATTTTTTAATAATTTTTTTTGTTATACTGCAACCAAACATTAAAAATTTTCATTGATTATTGGTATACTGGTTAGAAATATTACGAAACGTTTAGTAGAAATTATTACTAGCTTAGTAAAACTTGTCACTAGAACTAGTAGGTCGCTTTATTACTAGAAAAATAAGTATACTTATTTTTATAAGTATAATCTTGAAGTGTTTAAATGTTTCTTGTATGAAATATCTAAACTATTTTGGATAATTACGTTTTTGAAAAAAAAAAAAAATTATTATTTCAGTTAAATACGAGTTACTGCAATAAATTTTGCAGGCTGAGACGAAGGTCACCTTAAGTCAACGAAGAGCTATTCATTGCTAATTGTAAATTCAAATACTTCGACTTGGGTAATCTGCAGAATTCGCCCCTATTCAAGCAGTTGTTTGTGTTCGGCATAGTTTGCCTAAGCCACTGAAGTGGCCACTTGTAGGATCGAATTATAGGGTAATATGATTAAAAAATAAATGTAACGAGAATTTAGCGATTGAATTTTGATGCAACATTCATTTTTTAAAAATTTATCGCAATAAAATGACGGTTGTCATCGCAGCCCAGTCGTAAACTTCAAGCGTAAGTAGATAAGTGCCGGGTATGGTCAGACACGTCAGCCCTAGAATTTCCAGCGATATCAGCATACCCCCATCAAAAATGACTTTTAAAATATTACCAGTCCTTGTAGCTATTATTTATTTTGTCAACCATTACTGCAAAATACGAACTGTTAAAAAAAAAGTAATATTTGTTTAAAGTATATAGTGCTACGCGCACTACACGCCAAAGGTGTATAATAGTAGCGTCTAGCCAGCATTTAACGTTTCAAAATTAATTGCAGACTATCCATAACACAAAAATCAATAAATAGTGACCTTTGACTGATTTTTTGTCTCTCTTTGTTTTTCAGGGAAGTGCTTACACTTGAGCGGCCTGACGCCAGAGCCGCTAACAGCCGACGATGACTACAAACTACTGCGTCTGGGCATCGGTTTCACGAATATGGTGGCGCGAGCCACCAAAGGCAGCGCCGATCTCACCCGAAAAGAAATCAAAGAAGGTACGTAAAAAGTCTGTCCAAAAGAAAGTCTAAAAGATTGTATCTTAACAGAAAAAAAAATACTAATTCCGTACTGAAATGACCGTACTAAATTATTCAAATATTTTAATTGTTCCTATTATATAGTTTTATTTCTTATTATATGGAAATATGATAAGGTTATTTCGCAGATAGGTGTAAAAGTCATTAAGACAGATTTGTCATTATAGATGCGGTTCCTTTTAATTTTTTATGTGTAAGTTTTGAGAGAATAGACTCGCGTTTATAAAATCACATTATAATATCGATGATTGATCGATCACGACGTTAATGCATACAGTAAATTTGTCCTATAGATCAAGTAGGTTGGACTTAAAGCTCTATTGAGCTTCGCTTTGAATTATTGCTTAAGGATAGGGATAGTATAGCTGGTAACGATAGGAAGACTTACTTAAATTATGCATATTTGCCTTGCCGTAGTTAGACGGTATTCGCGTGATGATATTTGGGTTAAATTTAAAAAAACGAGCGGAAAGTTCTCTCATCGGTTCGATTGCGATAATTTTTATGAATCAGAACACTTTCATGATTTACGTGTACGCCAAAAGTTTTATCATCTTCGATATGTATAGGAAGGACTGATAAATGTTCGTCATGTTAGTATGCCACACGATAAGGAGGAAAAAAAAATTGCGGGAAGAGGTGAAAAATAATATCGCAGTTGAATCAGTACACATAGTCATAACATAATTAACCAACGACAATAAGGAACACTGAATCACGCGATTAAAATGGTATAGTCGAACTTTGCGAAATCCATCCTTGATGTCTATTTAAAAAGCGTTATCTCTATACTTTATTTTTAATTAATTATTACGAAAGTATTTCTTCTGAAAAATCATGGACTGAGAAAATTTATTTTATATTTACATTTCTTTATCGCCGTATGCATTTTTTGTAAACATTATATCTTTTATACACGTTTAAAGCTTACGTTAATTTAGTAATATTAAAAGCTCCGCTGCGAAAACAAACGTTTCTTTTTTTAAAACATTTAACACTTAATACATAAAAAATAGATAGCGATAGAGAAACGCATATACTGCATCTTTGAATTGAACAAAAAGTTATAAAGTTAAATAATTCTTATAAAAATTTATGTTCCCTATCCCATCTGGTAATTCTTCTATCAATAATTTAAATTTAGTAACGAACACTTCACTAATTCATAGTCGTTACTAATTATTAAATTCACATTCTTTTTCATAAAAAAAAATGAAAAAAAAATATATATATTCACATCATCATTGAAGACCCCATCAAAACAGTAACAACGAGAAATATCCCAACAATCCACGAAGCAAGCGCCCTCCTGGTAATCGCAGCAATAGATTTCTCTCGAGGCATTAAAAGTCCTCGCGGGCGCGCGCTCGGGGGAGGGACAGCGGCGACGCGACGGAGAAAGGGTGGAGGAGGGGGATTCCCCCCTCGCGGGAAGGTGCGCGCGCCGCATGCCGGGGATTCCCAATTTAATCGTTGCACCGACGGCGGCACAAACTTCTCGCGAAAGTTTCGCGAGAGCCTCTTCCCCTTTCGCGACGTGTATATATATGTAGGCGCGCCTCCACGTGATTCGCGTGGCCGGCTGGGAGCTCGCGCCGGTGGGAGGCCGATTCGCCGAGGAAACAACAGGTGCCCTCCCACCGAGTGCCGAAGACGCGAGCAGACAACGCCGCGGCGCTCGCTACGTAGTCGCGCTTTTTTTTTTAATCGCGACGCTTTTTCAAACGAACGCGGCGCTCTTAAGATCCCGGAGTGGACGAAGAGGGGTTGGTTTTTTTTTGTGGATCGTAAAAATGAAAAGGTATTGCGTTTTTTTTTTTGTCTGTTTCATCGCGTTGGTTTATGAAACTGAATAATTAGAGATTATTTATAATAATGAGCTATTATGTAAATCAATGTATTAATTATTTTTTAAAAAAGAAAGAGAGAATTAATGTAACAAAAAAAAGGTTGATAAGGGAGAGGATAATAGGGGTAGAAAGTGGAAGGAATTGTAATTTGATCGGTGACCTCCTGAATGATATAAGTATTGTAAACAGTGTCGCATTTAATAAAAGAAAGAACATTTCAGTTTCTTGCCGCGAAAAATGGTGCATTTTAAATCTACCACTTTTAGGAGTTTTGCCGTAAAGAAAATCAGTTTTGGAGGTTTGCCACGAAGAAAAATAGAGCTTTTAATGAAAAAAACTCTGGAAATTCTGTGAAATATGAATTTTTTGTATACCAACGTAATTTGTTTTAGTTAAATCTCGCTAGATGTTTTGACCATTCTATGAAATGTTAATTAATAGGTCTTAGATCGAATTTAGGCTTAGGTCAATTATACCATAAGTTACAATATTTAAATTAAAAAGTAAAGCTTAAAAATAAAAGGTTCATATTTGAATTTAAAAAAGTTATCAGTGAATTTTCTTTGCGTTAATATTTTACGCAAACAAAAAGAAATTCATAAACATTGTACACTCACAAAATTTTTATAAAATTAAGATAAGAATAGAATATTTTTCAGAATCTTCATAAATACGCACAGCTTTAAAAAACAGTTAAAAAATATTTAATCCACGTATCAAACGAAACAAAATAGAATTTTACATATAAAAACGAATTTATAGTTAAAACACAAGTAACATTTACCGGGGCTATTAATTAATGTACGCGCCAATTGAATTTTTTACTTTTACTTTTTATCATCCATTTTTCACCGAGCTGTAAAAACAAACATTTCATACGATTGAAAAGTGGTATATTGACAAGGATAACGGTTCGAAGCTCAAAGGGCTCTCTACCGGCGAACAATTGTTAGGAGTATCTCTCGATTGTTCATAGCATTTTTATTCATTTTAAATGAAATTTCGCTTCATTCAAAGCGACGCTACGTACATTTCAGCCATATGATTAAAAATTGTAATCGCGAGATGTACTTATTCCCCCTTGACGAGCACCAATAAAAAATTAATGCTTTTTTTTCTGCTCAATTTAAAAAAAAAATAGTTGAAGTCTCTTTTTAATGAAACGAGCAATAACAATTACGATGAAACTAAATATTTCTAGATAAAATGTTTGAACACTTTACGAAGACGGGGACGTCTAACAATAGACGAGAAAAAGAGAGAGCGGCTCCGCCGCTTTAAACAAATTATGTTGTAAATTAGCCACGCGATGGACTTGACTCGCCTCGCTCCGCTTTGATGGTCCTTTATAATATCGATGGCCCTTTGACACGATACTCTTGCATTTTATATTCTTTCCCAACGACGCACTTTACTCATTAGGACTTTTTACGTCCTCTTATTAGGGATATTTTCGCGCAAGCTGCTATCGATACCGTAGGCAACTTCAAAGCTACTCCGTTGAAATGGAAAAGCTTAGAAAACGTTGTTACATTAGCTATGGGCTTTTTAATCTGCAATAAACAAGGGTCGGTGTAAAAAGCCTCGTTTTTTACATGTCACTTTATTTTGTATTTTATTGTATAGTTAAATTTTTTTTTTTAAAGTACGCAGAATGGTTTTTGTATGTGATAAAATGTACACATGTATATAAAACCAATTCTGAGTGCTTAAAAAAAAATATTTTTTTTCAACAATCTAATAAAATACAAAGTGAAATGTAAAAGACGAGACTTTTGTTTAACGTTTGGTGGTATTGGTTTAATTATTTCGTATTAATAAAATTATTGATTGATGAGAATATTTTTTTTTTAATTTTCAGGAAGCCACATACTTTTAGAAAAATTGCGAAAGTACAAGCCTAAAATAGCAGTTTTTAACGGCAAACTGATTTACGAAGTATTTTCGGGTAAAAAGGAGTTTGGATTTGGAAGGCAACCCAACCTCGTTGAAGGCACAAATACAGTAAGTTCAAATTTTATTCTTAATGAAAATCATACTTTTATACTACTTTTTGAACATTCACTAGTTTCCCAATTTCAATAATAATTCAAATATTTAAGTATAATCGTTTGTAAATTCAAAAGTTTCATGAGAATACTCGACTTGTGCAAATCGATAATCAAAGTCAAGTGTAATGACCTAAAATAATAAGTGTAACAAGCATCTCTTAAGTAGATAAGCTCCGTATTAAGTCCGACGCTCTTCCATATTTCATCGCAAATCTTCACTTCAATCCGTCGAAGTATTCTCAACTTATAAAAAACTTGTAAAAACATTTTAGAATTATCCTTTGGAATATTTAATAATTTTCATTAAAAAAAAATATATATACGTTTATACACTGAGAAAAAAATACGGTTGATTCAATAGGAAAAAAGATGTAAACTGAACTTAATGGATTTTTCTATTGATTCAATACCGAGTTCCCTTGTTGCAATAGCAGGTCCGTTGTTTCAATACTGGGTTCCATTGTTCCAATAGGAAGACTTTTGAATCAATGTATTTAATGTTGAATCAATAACAGGACTTTTGAATTAATCGATTTCATGTTGAATCAATAGCAGGACTTTTTGAATTAATTGATTTCATGTTGAATCAATAGC
>JAWWEN010000001.1:2456901-2483999 GCA_035582955.1 Sycophila texana | reverse complement strand
TAGTTTATTATATAAGTTTTCTTTTTGTACTTAAGGACTTCTAGTCCGTTTAATTATTAAATAAATAAATAAATAAATAAATTAATTAATAAATAAATAAATAAATATACGAAAAAAGACCTCAACCTAATTCTGAGGCCAGCAAAATATAGCCAAGTGGAATAATGTTTTCTGGAATAACAAAACAAAAAAAAAAAAGGAAAAGTGCAATAAAAAACAATGTTTTTAGTACATGTGGGTGATGCCATCGAGCAGCGCGCGCTGCGCGCAATTGCCGCGCGCGGCGGACAAGGTGCCGTACTACGCGGCCCTGAAGAAGTTCCGGGACTACCTGAACGGTACGATTCCGCACCTCGACGAGTCCGACATTGTTTTCGCGGATTCGAAGCTGAAAAAGCGCGAGCAGGACGCCCTGGAGGACAAGAAACCCCTGCTCGCGAGCGAAATCGATGAGGGCGAGGGTCGATTTAGCGATGGTACGTGTATGTGTAACTCCAATGTCTTAGTATATCACATTTACGAGAGGAATTCAATGAACTGAACGGTTCATACGTTGCGTATGCACTGTAAAAAATTATGTTCTACCGCGAGCTCTTATTGTTTTTACTCGCCGTACTTTTTTTTTGCTATGAACTTTTTTGAGAGTAAAATTCATGTTTGAAACAGCAAATTATGTATAAGTATTTTCTTATGCGAAGATTCTGTATAAGAAGCAGTAATTATTATTATTATAGTTTAAATACGAATGTATTTTACGTAAATTTTTTAATATTAAAAAAACGAATGTTAAATTCATTTGCAACTTCATGCCGAATTAGAACTGCTTCTGCTTCAGGTAGTATTTAAAAAAAAAAAACGTTTTTTATTATACACTGAGAGAATTTTTGCGTAAAAATTACGTCGATTTTCCCGTAAAAATTACGTGAAAAAACGTAATCGTGAGACGGTTGGTAATACTGTAAATTTTTAACGGAAAAATCAGCGTAATTTTTACGATAAAAAAATCGTCTCAGTGTACTTAAACAAAAAATAAACAATTAAAAAATATATCGTTGTAAAAGTAAGCTTCTTCATTTTACACATACAAAAGAAAAGGGTGCAAAAATATCGAAAATAAAGTATGCTAACGAAATACTAATTTAAATTAGCGTCTCCAATCGCTATCTGATTTTTAACAGTGAAAATACGGGATTCCTCACAGCGTCCCCTAAACAACTAATTAACTGTTCACACGATATGTCCGACAGGTGTGATAATAAAGCAGGAGCCGGGCCTGATTCCAGGCAAGAAGAAGCGCGGCCGGCCGAAGAAGATAAAGAACCCCGAGGAAGCGCCGCTGCCCGACCCTGAGAAATTCGACGCCAACGGCGAGGTGATAAAGAAGCGCCGCGGCCGGCCGAAGAAGATCCACCAGCAGCAGAAGCAGGCGGAGCGCGAGGCGAAGGAGCGCGAGCACCAGCAGCACCAGCAGCAGCAGCAGCAGCTCCACCATCACGCCCACCCCCAGATGCACCTGGGCGCCGACGGCTACGGCGGTGTGCCCAACTGCTTCTCGCCGCCCATGATGTCGCCGCCCAAGCCCTTCCCCCACATGGCCCCCTACTCCCAGCAGATGAACGAGTCGTACTACGGCCAGGGCATGGCCGACAGCCCCTACAGCGTGGCGGGCAACAAGCAGAGCCCCGTCCACATGCAGCACTACAGCCAGAGCCCCAAGTCCATGTCGCTCTCCTTCAGCCACTCGGACCTCTCCTCCGAGATCAACACGGCCATCTCCTCGGAGAACAACATGGGCGAGCCGTCGCCCCTGACGTCGCCCGGCACGGGCATGGACCACCCGGACTTCGACGCCGGCGGCGCCATGCAGCAGGCGCCCGGCGGCTACAACCCACAGGCCGAGCACGGCAGCCCCGCCGGCACGCCCGGCAGCTACGCCGGCTACATGGGCTACCACGAGCAGGAGCAGCAGCAGCAGCACCCCCATCAGGGCGCACCGACGCCCATGAGCCAGACCACCGACGAGCACTCGCACCACTCGCATCCCACGCCGCCGCACAACCACCAGCACACGCCCACCCACTCGATGTCACCGCATCCGCACGAGCAGTACGGTGAGTGGTTTTTTCGTTTTTTTTTTTATTTTTATTTTACTAGCAAAATTCAAGGTTCATTTTTTTTTTTATCGTGTTTTGGAGGAGAAATTTTTAAATTTAGCGCCATTTAACCGGATATGCCCGTGCGTCAATCTAATTGGGTTTTAAAATACTTCACAATATCCTGCAGTCTGAACAATCCAAAGGAAAATTACTAGTGCGTTTGCGATTTTTAACGATTTTTTACAAATGGCATAGTAAATTTGCTATGTTTAACGTAGGTCGCAGTATTACCTATGTTAAACTTTGTAATTAACATAGTTAAACATAGTATTACAAGAAATAGTAAATTTGCTACGAAAATTATAATTTTACTATTACAAGAAATAGTAAATTTGCTATGAAAATTGTATCATAAAAAGAAAAAACTTTACTAATCCATTCTTCTAATTTTTTAGTCAACACTTAGTTTTTTGGTAAAAATTTATTTATTATTTTTATACAATACTCAAGTTTATTTATTTTTTTTATTTTTAAGAAAACGCTATCTTTTTCCAAACAACACAGTTTTTATCAACGATATATTTAGATGATGTCTAAAAAAAAGCTCGACACTTTAAAAAAATGTTAAGAAACTGTACTGTCGATAATTTTTCCTAAGGTGTTCAATTATCGTATCACTTTTTCTGAAATTGAAATGGTACAGCAGTCATATACACTAATTACTTGGGTATTTAATTTCAACGAAGGATTGCGATGATACTGTATTAAATTTAATACTTGTACGACGTACGATCATTATCATCGTAACCCTTCATTGAAATAAATAAATAATGTACAAAGAAACTGCAGGTTACTTATAAACTATATATAAGAGAACTGCAACTTACGTAGATAAACTATGTATGCATATATCGATCAACCGTGTGTAAGGCATCTGCATGCCTGCTATTTAACGTAGTACGCAAAAAAAAATTTCTTCGCTCAATCGAAATTCATTCCTAGTACTTTCCATCCAAAAGCTGGAATCTTGTTCTTTACGTACACTGCGAAAAAAATTTAGTTGGATTAATGCGATTGGCGCTGTTAAATACTTCCAACAGCAGAAAGCTGTTAATTTAACAATTCCATTGTTATTCTAATAATTACCCTGTTTAATTTAATAGCATCACTGCTAATTTAACAGCGTAGAACTTTTAGAATTTTGACAGAGTCTTTTATTATCTTAACGATACCTCCGTTCAATCAAAGATGTAGCTATGTAAAAAAAAACTTCTATTGGAAGTATTTAACAGCGCAAATCGTTGAGCCAATTAAAATTTTTTCTCACTAGGAGAGGGTCTTAACTCCGGATCACCAATTTGGATGAATCTTTGGATACTGTTTTCTAGTAGCAAATAATGAAAGAAAGCACCATTAGTTTAATCCCATAGGCCTTTACTTAGCAGATATCACTACAAAGATTAGCATTGCTCATATGCGCAATGAATAAAAAATCGTATATATATTAGGTATATCTTCAATGTTAAAAAAACGAGCTATATCTGCTAAATATTCATTATTTGCTACTAGAATACAGTATCCAAATTGGTGATCCGGAGTTGAGACCCTCTCCTAGTCAGTGATACCAAATATAGGCCTAAGAGAAACGCTGATACTCTCCTTTAACTTTAACTTTAGTAAAAAAAAAAGTATTAAAAAATGTATAAAAAATCCTAACAATTAAAATTGGCATTTTGAATTCCAGGACTAAAACGAAGCTCCGGCCAGGACGTGGCGTCAAAGAGCCTGAGCGACCTCGAGTCGCTGGTCGACCAGATCCCGAACATATCCGAGGGCGGCGGCCAGCGGCTGCAGCAGACGCACGGGCATCCCGGCATGGGCGAGGACTCGCTCGCGGACAAACTCGACGCCCACCAATCCTACATGGGCGGCTACGGCGGCAACGGCGGCCAGCCCGGCGGCAACCCCAACTACAGCCCGCCCCTCTCCAGCTCCCAGTCCATGTACCCCGGCGACGGGTACAGCTCCGTGTACAGCATGGGCGGCCGGCAGCAGGAGGCCCAGCAGCACAGCAAGTCCTACACCGTGGAGAACCTCGCCTCCAGCAACTACACGCCCAGCAGCATGAGCCAGCACCCGGGGCACCACAACGCCTACCCGAACATCATACCGGGGCCGCACTACCCGGTGCCGATGTCGGCGGCGTCCTCGGCCAGCAACGGCTACATATTCGGCGGCCTCGAATCTAGTCTGATGCAGCGCGGCTACAGCGGCATGCCGACCCATCACCATCCGTCCCTCCATCCCGGCCACCACCCCATGGGCAACGCCTACTCCTACCAGAACTCGTACGCGAGCTCCTTCGACGCCTACTCGTCGGCGCCCTCGCCCTCCAACTCCGGCATCCACACGCCCCAGCCGAACTACGGCCAGGGCTACGGCGCGCCCGGCGGCGGCAGCCCCGGCACCTCGTCGACGCCCCCAGCCTATCTGCAGCAGAGCGCCAGCAGGGCGCCCCTCGACCTCGCCTACGACGGCGTATGATAGTCGCTCTAAGCCGGCCGGCCCTGCGTGGGCCACACTCTTAATCGACTAGGCGACTCTCTCGCGTGATTTTATTTACGCGCCATCTATTCGGCACGATGATGACGATGCATGATCGATAACGCGTGCATATATATATATATATATCAATACACAAAAAAAAAAAAAATACATCGACAATGAGAGCGAGGCAGCGTTGTGTTACAATATTGCGAGCGGCAGCGCTTGCCTGCGTGCTTGCGTGCTTGCGTGTGCTTGCGGTGCGTGCGAATGAGCTGTGTATGTGTGTGTGTGTGTGAGAGAGAGAGCGTGAGAGAGAAAGAGAGAGAGTGAGGGGCGGGCAGGGAGGGGGGATTCAACGAGACGTGATGTTTTTTCTACTGTCGTATTTTTACATAATCGCGAGTCGCGCGCGCGCGCGCCCCCCGCGACACACGTGCTATATACATTGATCAAGGTGCATTTTATGAGGTTATTAGGACGGCGGCGACGCGGTGCACGCGCAGAGGCGAGTCGTTCAATTCGATGGCGTTGATTTTGTGGTTGACGAGAGATGTTAATTTTTTTTTTTTTTTTTTTGTTGGCTTCTATTTTTTATCTCGGAACGATAAACATTTCGTTGAGGTGAATGTTATTTTGTATTTAGTCATTTTTATATTAACATTTATCAGCGTCGTCTAGGATTTTAGAATACAATCTGGGAATTTTCCTCTAACTTGTTGGAATTAATACATGTGATTCTTATGTAATTACTGTTAAAAAAGAAGTTATGTAGATAATATTTTTTTTTATTTTTTAATTCTATTTACGATGAATTTCCATCTTTACAATCATGTTAATTTTTTTTTTTTATACGAAAGAAATTTTCTACACCCCTGGAAAAACTCATCTCCCACACTCAACAATTCGACTAGACTGGTATTTTAGCAATGGTGCTACTCGACAATTGCGTCGCTCCTTCGATGAGGCGTGGGTGCTAGCCGCGCGATAAAAAGAAAAGATGGCCACAACGAAGTTTTTTTTTATAATAAAGAAAAAAAGAAAAAAAGAAAAAAAACTGTAGGCGACCGTGCGTTTCGTGAAAAATTCGCTTCTGCGTTCGCCGCGCTTCCGTCGTCCCACACGCGAGTGTCCTCAGCGACGGTGCAATACGAATGGAGCTCGCACGCGTGAAGCAACGACGGCCCCGGGCTCAAAATTTCACGCCGCGCGCGTGCCTCTCGACTTTACATGTGCAATACCTCTCGAATTAGCTAAACGAAGAATAAAGACGAGTAGCGAGTGCGAAGGAAGAAATAAAAAGGAAGAATTGGGGGTGGGAGGGAGGCGGGAAATGGGAAGCCGAAGGACTGTTTCATTTCCTTATTTCCTTCGTAGATAAAACAAAAAAAAAAAGGGGGCGAGTGTATAAATTTAAACGTCTGTGGGTGCGTAATCGAGGGACATCACGAAAGAGAGATAGAAAAAGAGAGATTAAATGGAAACAACGCCGCGTGCGATCGGTTATACCATTTTAAGGGGGGAACGGGTCGAGCGCGAAGCTGAGAAACGAAAAAGGCGAATCGAGCCTGTTAACGCTTGGCTTACTTTTTGTCGTACGTTCCTTTGTCTCCGAAGCTACTTATTGTTTAAACAAGTTCCTTTTGTTCGAGGAAGTAAAGGGGGATGGGAATGACGGAAATAATAAAAGCAACTGTGCGCGCACGTCTCTTTTGTCAAAAAATCCAGACGCGATAACTAAACTCCGCCAGTACTTATATTAAATATATATAAATATATATATATCTGTCTCGTTTAAAATAGTTACCCGCTGTCGATAAATATGTAGCCGAAGGACCTTGTTTTGCGCGTCGCATTCCACGTTTTCTAGCGTAAGGATCTCTTCTATCTCTCGTGTCCGGTTCCGTTTTGTTATTTCCCCGTTAAAATCCGAACGAGAAATAAAAATAAAGGAATCCCGTTGAATCGTTTGCACTATCATCGATCATCGTCGTCGCTTGGCGCTTTCGCGGGGAAAGGGTTTTTTTTCGAATGATCGCGCTGCATTTTTTTTTGTTTTTTGTTTTGTTAAACACATTGTAGAGAGCGGGCGAAGCGTCGCCGAAATTTCACGACAAAAAACCAGCTTCATTGATTGTCACGCGCTGAGGTGTTTGCGCTAAACACGAGTTCGACTTGATGGTTCTTTGTTTAACTCTCCGAGCGAGTATGACTCGTTAAACGATTATGTTTTCTTTTTCTTTTCGATTTACGCAAAAAGTAGTTATTAACGATACTTCGTCGCACGCCGTTTTGTATGCGTGCCCCGTTGCGTTCAGTTGTCATGCAATTTTTGTATATCGATGTGCTTTTTGACCGACTGCATAATACGAATCAGCGTGTTTCTCGTGCCGCTCGGTGATAAACATTTGACCGTTTCACTGAACTTTTGAGCAATGTGTACTTTTCACATAAGCAACGTGTCGTCACGAGTCTATTATCGAAGGCTCGTAACATAAGGAAAAGAAAAAAAAAGCGAATGTGATTAAAAATGAGGTCGGTAAAACAGTAACTTTGATAAGGTAGAATTGCTTAACCACTGTAACCTTTAAGTAACTTTGCTGTAAATTTCGCAATCTGTGAATGTTCTAATAACACTCGTTATTACCTTTAACTGGTCTTATTGGATCGCGTTTATTTCATTCGAGGCAAAATCGGCCGATTAGATAATTTAACAACCCCGTGGGAGTTGGCCCTTCCGCGGCATAACCAGCGTCGTTTTATGCTTTTTTTTTCATAGCCACGGGACGAAACTACTTGCGTTTAATTTTTAAGCAGTGGCCGTGCGAGATAAATACCCTCGCACGAGCCGATAGCGTTAATGAAACACAGGGCATTTGAGTCATTGAAAATCGGAAATCGACCTCGTGCTCAGCACTCACATCGATCAAAGTCACTCTTATTTATCGTTACGCAGTTGTAATCGATATTGCCGCATATATAGGAAGAAAAAAAAAACTATTATAAAACAAAGAAATACCGAATATTGTGTTAAAATGCCGTAAATATTAATTATAGCCGCGTTATATATATTGCGAAAGATGACGAGAGAAAAACCGTTATGTTTATAATAAAAAAAAAAATAACAAAAAAGTGAAACAGTCCTCATTGCATTATGTTGCGTTAAAATGTACGGCGCGTCTCGAATGCGAGAAACGAAGTAAACCAATGCGAGAGCTTGTGCACGCGCCTGGTCAGTGAACCCGACGATTCGACGCGTGGCTAAATCGACACTCCTCATTCGCTAAAACTGTAACGCAATGCTGTAAAATTGTATGCATCGGCGTGATTATACATAAATATAAATATATATAGATATATATTATACATATATAAATATAAAAGTATATATATTATAATTATCGATTAATAAAAAAAAAAGAAAAGAAAAGGCTAGCTCCATCTTGAGACACTTACATGAAAATCCAAGAACGAACTAAAACAAAGAAAGATAAAAACAAAAACACCGAGCAACCACTTATAGGATGTGTCGAGAATATTAAGAGAAAAAAAAATGTTTGCACAGGGTATAGACGAAGTCGTTGATATACATAATAACTGATGTCTTTATACATATTATATATATGAAATATGCAATTAATACATGTTTCTTTCTGTTTCATCGGCCTCAGCAAATTCGACGAGATAAATAAAAAAAAAATGATCGTTAAATAAACAGAACGTAAGCCAAACAAGACGATTCTTAGACGTTTTTCAGAATCCATTCCGAGATTCGATACGGACACGTTATCGATATAGATGTCATCAGTGTTAAGTACTCATCCGTAGTTTAAACAAAAAAAAAAAAAATATGAAATGAAATGAAAGGAAGAAAGATGTGGGTTTTAGAGACTAAAAAAATAAAGCCGTTTCTGTAACGGACGAGAAGGGGGCAAAGAGCCGGGGCTTTAGCGTAAAGCAAAAGATCAGTGACGACGAAGTCAGTCGCGAATTCTTTGTAAATTAAATTAAAAGTAAAAAAAAGATGCACTAATCGATAAGAGTAGTAGCGAGCGAGGGCGAGCCGAGACGGCGCGCCCCCGAACTTCGAGGCAAGCGCACGTAACCCGAAAGTTCGCCGATGGCGCGGCGCGTCGGCTCGCGCGGATCTTAAAAGGAAAAAAAAAAAGAGGAATAAAAAAAACCAACCGTTATTAAATAACACATTGCTGTTGATTGTACCGAGTTAAATTCGAGAATTAAGCGTGTAAGAGAGCTTGGGCCAGTGGCTCGTAACATATTTTTTAATTGCTTCAAGACCTCCAATTGTTCTATACCTACTTAACGATTAACAATTCTTAAGCATGTATAAAAAAAGGTAATTATAACGAAAGAAAAAAAAAAGCAAACTAACGATGTAAGAGCAGCTCGGCCGTCGGACGAAAAAGTGTGTGTGTTTTCTGCGCCGAGACCGACGGATCGGTGGTGTTACCCTCGAGCTAAATCGTCTTGCGCCCCCGGTGGAAATACTTTTATGAAAGCGATTTCCCATCCGACCTGTAATTTGGAACGAACGGAAAATCGTGCGTTTCTTTGTTTTTATATTTTACGTTGTGTTTTATCGAACATTTTTTATAAGAAATAAAGAGTTATATATGCGTCTCAAATAAATATGAAGATTCCAAACATCTCAACGAGTTCACGAATCATTTCTTTATATAATCTTCTTACATGAGGTGCGCTCTCACGCAGCGAATAAATCCAACGAAACGACAAAATTTTTTTAAATTTTTATTATTGGATTTGCTTTGTTATAAAATCTGTTAAATCGTAATTTCAATTCTTGAAATTTCATACTTTATTTTGTCGAAACACGACAGAACATTAAGTTTATATTTACTAATAATCAGTAAATGCGATTAGATTAACTCTCACAAAGTAACTTTATTTTTTATATTCTTCTCTAATGATTCATTCAGTCAGAGAATAAAAACTCCAGAAGTACTTTGAATTGCATTGAGCTTTTTCTATAATAATTTAACTAACAACGACGTAGCTTAAAAAAAAAAAAAATGATTTCCCGCAGCGTGAAATAGCACCTTGACTTAATTCAACACTCGAAATTGTACATATACAAAGCTAACGAATTTATCACGGCGGTGTCATAAAGGTTCGTCCACTGGGGTCCCCGCAGTGCCCGTGAAGGAAAGGGTGACGGATGCAATTCCAGGCGTTCATACAGACGAACTTTTTAAAAAAAAATAATAATAAAAAAAAACGAACCACAACGCAAGGTATGTTCATCGGATTTTCGAATTGACGAGCGACAAACGTGCACATTTCCATTTGCGAGGAAAAAAAATTTAAGAAATAAAGAAAAAACGAAAAAAAAAAGAAACACGAAGAAACGAAAAGTTCCTATTTAGAGAGAAAAAAAGAAGAAGAAGAAGAAAGAGATCGTCGCGTGTGTATCATAAAGCGTGTAATTTTAAATCCGCGTATTCGCAGCCGCGAGCTTTTCGGCTCCCCATATTTCTCGCAGATGAAGCGCCGCTCGCTCCGGTTCGTCCATTGGGAATGCCACCTACACGTTTCCTCATGGTTTTCCGCGTTCGCTTTATCGCAGTGATCGCGCTACGGCACCTCGTGGAGAACTGTATATCCGACATCCTTGCCTTGGCCAGGGGGGAGCACCGTACGTATTTCTAAACGTTTGTATAAGAGTTACGAGCATTTCAATTCTAGTTGTAAAACTGAGGTGAGCAGGACTGGCTGAGCAGCGCATAAATGAGGCAGTCAACGACTTTTGCGTCGGTCAACTATGACACTGAGAAATTTGTTTCATTTTGTAACAATTGTTTTTTTATTTTTTGTTAATTATTAGTTAGTTTTGTTGCGATTTTTTTTTGGTGGATCCGTATAGCGATCGCGCGATGCTAAATTCTCATTTTTTTTTACATAATTAAAATGCTGGAGAAAGGAGAAAGAATTCAATATTTCATTTTTTATGTTCAGACAAAAAAAAAAACTGAAAAATTCTGTTCGATTGTTTACCGACGAGTTCGGGATCGTTTGAATGATTTGAACAGTAAAAAAAAACTGTTTTTATATTTTTTGAAAATTTTACAAACTAGATTTATGTATGTGTTTTATATCGTTGTAAATATTTCGAGTGAGAAATGTTTTCTACAAAAAAAAAAAGGAAAAGAAAAAGAGATTCAGAAAATGCAGAAAAAAATTGATAAAAAATGAAGTATTAAATAATTTTAAGAAGGATAACACCAATGATTCAATTATAAATAAGTCTATTTCGGGTTGCGCTTAAAAAAAACAAATTGATCGCCATCAATGGCGGTCGAAACATCTTTGTCAGTGTGACAGTTGACAAGCCAATTACGAATAAAATAAAAAAAAAAACTGAGAGGAAGTGAATTTTTCATGCCGAACGTAAAATGTGTATAGCTTTATTGTATACTTGATATAAGAAAACAAAACAAAAAAAAAATTGTGCAGGGAAGAGGCCGATCAGTTTGCTGCAAATGGCAAATGTTACTTAATGTACATTGTTTATACATAAAATTGAAGAGCGTCGAGCTCTTAGTTCCGGATTATACTATCTCCACTATGAATGTGTGATGTCCGTATAAAGAATTAAAAAAAAAAAATAAGTAAAAATCCATGAAAAACAAAAACCAAGGCGTATTGTCAACTCCTTTTTCCAGAACTATTGGAAGAGCGTGTGTATAAAAAACAAAAAAAGCTATGATTAACTTAGTAGGGAAAATGGTATGCATGCCCCCTTTGTTTGGTTGTGAAATGATCACTGTTCAATTTTTGGAGAAATGAGGCGACGAATGTTTTAATTAAACACGGACTCCGTCGAAGCCTATCCCAGCGAAGGAGCCAGCGCTTGTCGAGCCGCACCGGCGAACTTCGACATCGTGTTGAAGCGAACAAAAAAAAATCTTCTCTCTCTATCTATTCTCTCTTTTACCCTCCATTTACCTTCGAGACTCCTGATGTCATGGCAGTGCGTATCAAGAGAAAATAAACTAATTCATCGAATAGTATTGCTTTATTCTCTTCATTCAACTCCAATTATTAAGTGCGTGTCTTTATTGTTTATTTTATTAATGTATCCTTTTTATGTTTCTAATTAAGTGTTTTTTTATTTGTTCGTTAATATTTCTTCTTTTATGTCGAACTTTTATATATTTTAAAATTATCCAATTTATGGATTTAAATGAAGCTGTTCGTTTTTTATTATTTTTGATCTATACATTTCTATGTTATTATAATTTTGTATTCTTATTTATGTTAAGCGTCAATTTTGCCTGAGTGCACATTTTATGATAAATTATAAAAATGTAAAAAGTAAGTATTTAAACATTATAATATTTATCGTGAAATAATGCCAGTAACTATATGCAATTTATGTTTATTTAGCATAGTTTGACAAAAAAATTATGATGAAACACTTTGCAAAATGAAGTATGTACGACTAAGATAAGTGAATATTTTTAAATAAACATTGTTTTTATCAATTGCCATTACTGAAATATCAATTGCCATTACTGAAATATAAATTAATTTTATGTTATACACGATAATTTAAATAAAATTAGGATAAAAATATAAGGATCGTTGCACTTTATCTTAATTCGAAAGATAATGCAATAGGCTGTGATCTATATTTAGTATTGGATATTTATTGGAAGTATCAAAAGCCAGACAAAACTGGGTCAGTTAAATTGAAAGTAACTATTGGAAAGATAGCAAAATTATAAGATAAGTCAATTCGAGTACGCAAATATATTTTTACAATTTCGTTTAAAGCAACTATTGAAAGTGTATATCTTTTTGAAAATCTATAAGAAACATTAGATTCGATGTAAAAAAATGATTAATTATTCACTAAGAATTTGTCTAAAAAAATAAAATATTACATTATTATATTACATTAATATTAGATTCTGTTATATTTGTTTGTAAAGGAATTTAAAGCCCGCTTAATGTGAAATAAATGATTAAATAAATAAATGTTTTTAATATTGCAAAAAAATTTATAAAAAATGAAACCCTGATGAAATACGGGTGTATAAAGTTTCATTGAGCTACGTATCTACTGCATACTGACTATAATTTTAATAACAGCTATAATAATATTTTGCAATAATCTTTAAGAAAAATAAACAAAAACCCTTAGAAAAATTACTACGGAATGCAGCCCTGAGAGTGCATATACGCACTGATACTGCAGAATTTCAGATAAAATGTTAAAAAGAAAAACCACTGACGTGTATAAGCCTCTTATCTTTTTTAAAATAAGGAAACACTTCTGCATAACTTTGCAAACAATGTTTTTGTTCGTAGCATTAATCATTGTCGCTCGGGAATTAACAAAGCATCGTCGTGGCACACATTCAAGTCTATCTTTAGCATTGATGGCGCTTTATAGTTTATAAGTATAATACTCATATATACGAACTTACGTCGCTCGCTCTCTCTTCTCTGCATCCCCACCAGCGGCTCGAAACGTGCTACGCGCGAGGTAAGCGAGCGACATCATGGATAACGTGACCGAATTAAAATACCGAGTAGTGCGCATGCGCCACGATGCGCGTGTAACAGCTGTTGGCGCTGTAGGCTGCGTAGCAACGTACATACTCCGTGTGACAACGGCAAAAGTTAACAGTTTCACACTGAGTACACTGACAGATTAACTAGTGAAAGATCATTAAGTGTTTGTTATTGTTTATTTATCAATAAAAATTTATTATGGATAAGAAGATGGATATTAATCGGACTCTACTGGAGGCTGAGCTGAACGCCCTCATGGAGGTGTCGTCGGATTTTGCTCGTGGTTTGAGCACCGTTGCTGCCCGCATGAGAGTACTCAAGTCATGCCTCGACAAATCGCACGATGGCCATGTGAGCAGAGTTGACCGAGCCACTTCACCCATTGTCTTTCACACGGACCGCGGTACCAGCATATCGCCTCTTCACTTCAAGTCACCCGTGAAGGTTAAAGAGGAGCAAATAGACATTCACGAAGAGCCTGTCGCTGACATACCTCACGAGCGAGTTTACTGTGATATTAACGTTAATCAAGAAGAAAGTGCACTTGCACTTGACCAAAATTTAGTGAATAGTATTAATGATTATTCGCAAAAGGAGACGAGTTTGGTAAGGGAGTATTGTGATACTTTAAGAGAACCTGCTGAATTGCACCAGGAGCAGCAAATGGAGGTTATTTGCGATCTAACGTCACCGGAGTCGAGTAACAACAGTAGCGCCACGGCCACTATCGCAAATCAGTTTGTAACAGTGCCACTTGAAAATTCTTTTAACAATGTACGTAAGAGGTACTATGTTGTTAATCAAACAAATGGCATGGCAATACCTATTGATGCAAGTCAGATCAAGGAACTCGGACTCTCGAAAAATTCTATTCAACAAATCACTGTACAGGTAATATAGTTGTTTAGATGTAGTTAAAATTTCGGTTCCATTTTGTTCTATGTTAACTTCGTATTCAAAAAATGGCGCGATTTATTTTTACTCCATTAAAAACTTTTTTGTTTGCATAGCAAGGCTGAAATACCACTTTTTCTGTCGGCGCCTGTTCGAAAAAGTTAGTTAAGAGACAAAAAATAGCATACGAACCGCGGAACTAAGTAAAGAATGCCTCGGATCGCATGTTTGATGCCCTCACTTTTGGCTTGAGCGGTCAATTACATGCGCTCTAAGAGATTCTTTACTTTTACTCCCTTGATGCATAATAGTACATTTACTATTGCAGCTGTTTATTCATGCGAAAAGATATTTTTAATGGTAGTAGGCGTAAACACTATTTTACGCCTCGTTTGTCGGACGTAAAATAGCGTTTTTCCACCCCTGGAAAAGAAGTCTCATTTTACGTCCGTAAACGAGGCATAAAGTAGGATTTTACGCCTGCTACATCAAAAAATAATTTTCGCCACACTGGCGTAAGATATTTTACGTCAATTACGAAAACTACTATTGAATCAATTTGAGCTTGATTTACAAATATGAACATTTAACGAAATAATTATATGACACACACGTTAAAGGTAAATGTGACTGTTTCAGCCAACTCAAACAATAGAAGAGGATATTCTCTATGCAATGCAAGCAAACAAAATGGATAGATCTGTAGACAATTGCAGTACCGTGGCTACGGTCGGACAAGAAATTCATGTATCCCCAGAGGAGGATAATGAACTTGAGGTGATATCAGAGCGAGTTTTCACATGTAGATTTGCTTCACTCAAACGGAATCACGGCATAAGGAAGAAAACACAGCAGGAAAAACGAGAGTATAATCGCCTTCGTCAAAAGAAGTATCGCGCTAAACATAGGAAAGAGAATGGTGATACAAAGGAGAGCATTAACCCCACAAATGTAGAAAATAATTTAAATAGCACTTCAAGTGTTGAGGCGAAAAATGATGATGCAGATACTGTTAGGCACAATGTGTTAATTTTGCGAAAAGATCTGATCAAGAAAACTTACGCGCGAAAACAACACGTAGGAACTTCCTGAAAAATAATAAAATCGCGTAAATATTTTCGCTAAGCTCTACACCTATATTTTTCTACAAATAAAGACGAAGTAAATTATTTTTGATAAATGTTACAGACTATTATTACAACCCTTTCCAAGGATTAATACTATATAGTTTAAAACTATTCTACAAAAGCTAATTCTATTTTATCACCATTAGCGAAGTTTATTGAAGAATTAACAATAATTAACCAAGATATACTTTACTTTAGATAATTTTAAGCATAAATTTAATATATTCATTTATAATTAAAATATTTATCTTCGAAGAGAACAACGTTAAATATTAATATTTATCCATGACAAATGTCAGCCTTTAAATTAATTACATTCCAGATGAAATAACGAGCGATGAACTAAAATTAGCTAAAAATGTTTAATAAACGCATAATAAACTAAGATTACCTCTAACAAATATCCAATAAAAAAATTAAAAAAAAATGCACTACTGCATTCTAGAATTCGCACATACACTGTAACAAAATCTAAGTAAAATTACCAATATCTTTGGTAAGTTTACAAGTCAAATTACTACATTTAATGTGGGTCCGATTATTACCGATATCAAGTGCAGCGATTTTATTAATAAAAGTATAGTAATTAATTTTACAACAGTATTAGTAAAATTACAATTTATTAGTTAAAAGTACTATTGCAGTAGTAATAAAATACTATTGCAGTAATTATTTTGTCAAGACAACTGTAATTTCAATATTGAACTTTATAAAATTATCTAAACCAAAAACTAATAACTACTAACAGCAATTTTACTAGAGATAGTGCAAAATCACTGCATTGAATGTGGGCCTCATAATCACCTACATTAACTGCAGTAATTTTACAACAGGTTTTTTTTACAGTGTATATAAGCGCAACAAAAATAATTTCCCGCCTCAGCTTTCAAAACACCGCCAGTGCAGCAGCCCAGGCCTGCCAACCTAAGCCCGCGACAAATGCGTCTCTTTTGAAAAGAAAAAACCTCGAGGCGAGAGTTGCACATAATGCACATACACATACATTATATACCTACTCGCGGATTCCACAGCCTCGCGCGAAAAGCGCTGCTGCGCAGGTTAAGGTGCACCCCACCTACGCAACAGCACGCGAAGCTGTGCCCCGCGAGCATAGCATAGACAGTCGCATCGGCGGGCACGCGCGCGGGAGCGAGAGGGAGAGAGTCGAGACGCCTCGTGACGCCTCTCGGTCCAAAACAAAAGTGTGCCCGCGCTGGCTGTGTCTGGCTGGCGCAGCGGTGTCATCGTGCAGCGCGCACACACATATATAAGTTACTCGCGGCCCGCAGTGCGCGTACCCCCGTGAAGAGTGCACCCGAACTCGCGGAGCCCCCGTGCCCCCTCCCCCCGCAGCCGCCGTCCGCGCCCGAGCCCAGTGCGCACTCCCCGAGGATCCTCGCCGAGGGCTGCCGCGAGGAGAGCCCGAGCCGCCGGCGCACGTGCGCGCGACCTGGAGCCTGCGAGGTTATGTCAGCGAGCTGCGCAGCACTCGTGCCCCAGTGAGCAGCAGCACCCCGTCGTCGTCGTGGTTGGCGTCCCAAGTCGACCAGGAGGCTGCGCCACGGTAAATTGTCTCCTACTCGGCTGCCGCTTGGCGGGATGATGCGAGAGCTTGGAGCGAGCGGGAACGAGTCCACGGTTTATCGCAGTTGTGTTGCTCCAGGCGTCTGTTATCGCGGCACAGTTGTTCCGGTGCTCGACTCTGGCTGGCTCTGTTTGCCATAAGCTTGACTTTTGATAAGCGATAATTCATTGTTACGCATTGATTCATCCCCAGCACCTTAAGAGAGGATTCTGACTTGCAGCGGTCAATCAATCAAACGAGTGTAATTGAATGATACACATTAATCTTTTCTTTTTGTTGCTAGTTTTTAATGACTCAGGGGTATATTTGTTGTGTAGAAATTTCAGCTGTAACTGCTTTTATCAAAATGGAGCAATTGCAGTGGATAGTGCAGCGTAATTCTTTATCTGGTGTTTACTAACATTTGTATATACAATGCAGTTTTTTTTTTTTTTTTTTTTTAATAATAGTGGTGGGAACTGTAATTTTGAAAAATTCAAGTTAGTACAGTAATCCAGGAGAATAATGTATGTTGAGCTTGGGACAGATCAGTGTGGTATTCTTTTATCGATAAGAAAGATAATTATGATAGTGAGATATGCATTCCAGGGAGATAAGCTTTCGATAAAAACTGATATAATTTCTGTTGATTTTGATTATACTTTAAATTTGACACTATTTTAGAAAGATAAATATATTATTTCAACAACTTTAGTTTTAATAATAAGAGCTTAGTTTAATAATAGACACATTGTACTGTTATAAAAATACTTCAAATTGTTGTCAAAAATCCTTAATATATTTTTTCATTTCAGCTTGGAAGTGGTATTTGGCAAAGATAATTATAAATACAGGAGTGTGTTTAAAATTTAACGTGAATGAAACATTATAATGTTATGTCATGGACATTAAAGACGGTTCCATTTTGTGTCCATGAAACACCTTGGCAGATTTCACCATATTCTAAGGGTAATCAACGAATTTGGCATACATTGACCTTGTGCATTGACCTTCAACGGTTTAGCTGTAATAAACATGACGGATATTACCACAAAGGATCTTCATGAGCTTATACAATATTTTTCTAAGAATACATACAGAGCCAAGGATGCAGATAGTACGGTATGATATTTTTTAATTAAGCTACAGATTGAGAATTAGAACTTGCTGTAAAAGAATACAGGAAACCAAATAATATATAATTAATTTAATGTTAATTTTATTCTTCAGAGTCAAGCTATCATGCAGAGGTGTATTTTACTTGCGGATTTGGACTACACTCATACAATAATAAATAATCATAATGGTGACTTGAGTGCCCATTATCCAAGTCATCTCATAATTTTGGAATATGAAAAATATAGAAATCAAAACCTTGGTGATACTCCCCCTCCTCTTCAACGGACTACTGAAACTATATATGAAAGTATATACGATACTAACAAATTAAAGGTAATGAAAAAAAATTTAAAGCAATTATATAAATATAAAATATAACAAAAATATGAAATTCTATTAAAAATCTTATTTTTAGGACCTAATGAAAAACGCGAGATTCGCGAGATGTCGGTCAAGGTTTCCACTGCCAGTTATACTTTATAAAGGCAGACACGTTTGTCGGTCTGCAACACTTTCAGGTGGTCCAGAAATTTATGGTAGATCTGGGCTCGAGTACTTCTTTGCCAGCACCGAGACAGCCGCAGTGATAGAACAAGTTGAAGACAGTAGGACTGGAGATTCCGCAATAAGTGATTGGCAGCTTTTCGATAAAGTTAGGCATCAGGACATTAAGTTACTGAAGACTCTTAATGTAGAAACGATAATTGACTTTATGGTCGAAAAAAAGAAAGTCAAATTTGGCATGAAGTAAGCAAAATTATTTCATTTATCTTGTACATTTTCTGAGAATGTAAATTATTGATGTAAAGGCACATTCTATCTATCCATAATTAAGAGTATTGTTTTGCATCAATTAAAAAATTGGAATGACTATTAACAAATTTGCTTTTGCAGTGTAACATCGTCAGAAAAAGTTGACAAGGAGCGAAGGTACTCTGACTTCACAATAATATCACTGCCATATCCAGGGTGCGAGTTTTTCAGGGAGTTCCGGGAGCACGACTATACCGCGAAGGATTTGGTTTTTGACTGGACGCAGACGCACGTGGACGCCGAAATCGGCGTGCCAGAAGACTCAATATCCTCGCAGTTGCGCATTAACTGGGAGCAATACCAAATCTGGGACCTAGTCAAGCTCACGCAGAATTATTTTAAGCTAATTTTAAGATACCTAAACGACAGTAGCAGCGGTATGCTCATACACTGTATATCAGGTAATTACTTCAGAAGTCAAAATCGAAAGGAAAAAGCTGAGAAAAAAAGGAGCATTCATTTTATGCAATAGCTGTGTCTGTGTAACTCGCGTTTATAAATTTATTTTTATTTTTTCAATGTTATAATTAAATAACATTACTAATTCTAAAAATATAACGGTAATTAACAAGTTTTCAGGTCAAAACTATTTGAATGATATGAAGTCCGCAATTTAGAAACTCATTAACTATCGTTATTATAAATAATAATTGTAAATTGAACTGAAAAAAAAACAAACGTAAAATTACTTGACAGCCGCCTTTTTAGTGCAAATTTTTTTCTCTGTAACATGTATCGAATAAAACAATTCTTTAAAGCAAATTTAATGAAAATTGTATACCGCCAGGTTGGGATCGAACGCCGTTATTCATATCGCTGCTGCGGATAAGCCTATGGGCCGACGGCATGGTCCACACGTCGCTGAACGCACAGCAGTTGCTGTATTATACGATAGCCTACGACTGGATGCTGTTCGGGCACGACTTGCACGATAGGCTCGCGAAGGGCGAAGAGATATTCTACTTCTGCTTCTACTTCTTGAAGCACATATCCGACGACGAGTTCAGCATAAAGCGGCACGGCAATCTTAAGCACACGGTGTTCAGGAACGACAGCGATTCGCAGCTCGACAATATATTTGAGGGCGAGACCGGAGTGCCCCTCAGTTCCGTCAGCTCGAATCTAAGCCTGAACAGCTGCTGTAGCAATATTAGCCAAAATAGCCGCGATAGTCAGGATAACAATCCACCATCAGTGTTCCATTGCAATTCGTCCATTGATAGCCAGGACGAGACGCACAGTAATGGGTAATCCAGGCGTTTTCTTTCTATCTCTCGTTTGTTATACTTTCTTCTGAGTAATCATGATAATAAGATTTTTAGATGCTAAAAAGAGTAATATTTTTATTTTGAAATTAATATCTTCCTTTCAAAAGAGAGTATAGTTTGAATTTGCGGGAACTTTTCTTTCGAAAGAAATTACTTGTTTTTTTTAAATTCATAGCTGCGAATTTATAAAATTGAAATGAAAACTATTATAAATATATCTATTTTCATATATTTTACAGGTTTTCTTGTACCTTCTTAAATCGGCTAGTTGCAGTGGTGTAATTTTTAAGATAATGAACATCTTATGCAAATAGCTCGCTAGAGACCCCAGTATCTAAAAATAAACACTTATTTTTAATCGCTCTAAAAGTAATTTAAACAAGACATTTGCTGAAAAAAAATGATTTCCTTAAACTATCTACGTGAACTGTACAGAGTGGTATTCAGACTCACACAAAATAACGATTAAAAGAAATATAACGAAACACCGGTGCTTGCAGCAATGTGATGCCGTGGAACTTCCATCATTCGCCGTCGAGTAAGGACAGTGGTTCGACGCACGGCTCGAGGTCGCCTCTGCCAACGACTCGTACGTCGCCAGTGGCGGTGCCGGTGCCAGGGCGAGTGCGCCAGCGGAACGAGTCCTCGTCGTCTGGCGGCTCCTGGCAGATGATTAGCGGCACCGGAAGCCTGCGCGGCTCCACCACTGCCAACGCCCCGGCACTCGCCGACGGTCTGCCCTGCTCCAGCTACGCCACCAATCACTCCGGCTTGGGACACGTCTCGCAGGAGTCCAGCACTACCGTCATCGAGGAGGATAACTACCAGTGAGTCCGGTTTACCTTTGGAGGACGATGCACACTTTTATCGACGGACTTTTCTTTTTTTTGGCTGTCAGCTTTTTAGTTTCAAAATTTATTGATTTGTTTACTAGATCAAATTTTGAGAATTTTAAGAATAACAGAGATTAAGGAATCATTGTGCAATCAACGTGAAAATTGGTTGAAGTATTTAGTGGCATAAATTCAAATCTCAATTGAATAGCTTTAAATAAGATACGATAATGGAAAATTACTATAAAAAATATTTGTTAAAAATTAGTTGAGAGAACTAAACGTTGAGTAAACTAAGCGTGACTTTTTTATTTTTTTAAACAGCCCAACGAAGCGAGAGAGTAGACTGGAAAGCCTGAGGCAGCTGTTCCTGAACGTTTATGCACAAACGGTCGGACTGAAGATGAAGGACATCTCGGAGACGAACCCGATCGGCCAATTCTTTGGCAACTTTGCGGAGAAAGTAGGAATATTGTCAGTACAGCGGACATCGTTGTGACGAGAAAAGTACTTTGCCCACGGACTAGCTTCCCCCCGAATTATGAACGTATAACGAATTCATGGTCCTCGAGTAGCCAGAATGGACTGTCTGTTAATTTTTTACCACGTTTGTAAGATTAGAAGATCGCGACCTCTACTAATTTAAAATTTAAAAAAATCGTTTTAAAGCTAACTTTAATAAGAAAAATGTACATACTATACAAATAATTTGTAGACTATTGTCTTCTAATATTTGTATATTGAATAGTAGAGAACTTGGTAGCCTATTATCACATAAGGAAAAATATATATAGATATATATTTATTTAACGTAAAGCTAAATTATGAAGAGAAATTGCAATTTATTAATTGGCACGAAATGAAGCGAGTCAAGTAAGAATCTTTGCATTCTGGTGATTCGAGACCTATGTAATGAATCGATATCAGTTGGTACAGAGATTTGTCTCAGAATTTTATGTAAACCGTTAAGCAACTAACAAAAGAAAAAGAATTATTATTGTACATTATTGTTTATAATGGGTAAAATTTAAAAAGAAAAAAAAAAGCAATTAACGAATGAAGGTGCACACGAGATGCAGCGTTAGCGCGCAAATGTAATAAAACTTGATATTTTTGTACATAGTGTGAACTCATTGTTACGTACATATATTTTTTTATATCGTGACTACGATTAGCTTAGAGAGGACTATTTATTATATTTTTGAGGAGATTGTGTTATGTAGTTTAATATACTTGCCTTGTCAGGCTGTATTTTTAATTGGAAGCATATGGTGCTTGCCTTTTTTTCTTTTTGGTGCAGATTTCCAATATTTTTTTAACTCTTTTTCTTCGTATATTTTGGATCATATTTCTTTTTTTATGTACCATTTGCTGTGTAAGCAAAAGAGAAATATCTTGTAGAAAAAAAAAATATTAAAAATCGTTTTTTATTTATCATTTTTATTACTTTTTTTATTTTTCAATACTTTGATTTTATATTAAAGTATAAAACTATCTACAATATATTTACAAATTCACCTTTTACAACACAAATACCAACCATGAAAATGCAAGAAAAATTATTTATAAATATTATTTATAAATTCATCAATGGAATGATTCTCGAAGGAGCTACATTCTCTCTGCAAAGGGGACATCGATTTCTAGCTCTCAACCACTCAGCTAAACATGTCCAACAAAACAAATGACCACATGGAGTTGTAGTATTTGGTATTTTTTCTAAACACAACTGACATCGGCTACTTGTGTTAAATTCAAATTCCTTATCTGTATCCATTATTTCTGTTAAATTTTTAGATTGCCAAAGTCTAAATAAACACTGAGCAATTGTTGCTAAACCTAGAATTCTTAAACCCCAACTTATGCTGCTGTGTGGTCTGGGCCCATAAACCTAAAATGTGTATTTTCCTCACATTTAATTTTTAACTTCTTAATAAATAATACAATTGTTATTTATATAGTATACCTTCACAAAGTCTATTCCAGTTAATCTCCTTCCTATACTGTAATACCTACCATAAATGTAGAACAATCCTCTGTGAACCAGAATTAAAATAGGTATAACTCTGCGCAATTTATTGAGAAACACGTTAAGAAAAGATTTAGCTTCTGGTGTCAATCCAGATTCTGGCTTATTTATTTTTACTTGCAACTTCTCTAATAGCTTCAATAACATTTGTTCGCCGAAACATTCAAGAATTGCTGCTAATGTTCGAGTCTGAAAGGCAATATTATATAATTATTAAACTTATTTGGAAAAATAATTTATATTCTCAGAAAAATAGTATATTTTTTACCATTAAAGAAGGAATTTTTTGTTTAGACAAATTAGCTTGTACAATTCCAGTATATTCTTCACCTAAAGTTTGATTTCCCAATCCTGAAGTGAAAATAAAGTAGAGCATCTTGGCAGGTACTTCAGATTTGGCGAAAGAAGAAAAGTGCTTGTGCAAATTGTATCTATGCAAAAGATCGCTTATAGTTTCACTCATTTGTGATACAAAATCATTGTCCCTTTGATGAGATCTTAATATCTCCGCTTGACTTGCAGTCCTTAATTTTCTTCTAGGCTGACTTGCCATTTTTTTTATGTTCTTTTAAAGTTCCAGAAATTTAAACAAATCCAAGTATGTAATTTTTAAATAATCCTTGTTACTTTTGTTCAAGTGAGTATTAATTAATAAAACAACTGCATATTAATATACATTTAGTATTTAATAAAACTAAAATTTTATTAAAAATTTATCATTTTAACCTCAAAATAAATTTCATTGCTTGTAAAATTATTTATTTTACAAATTTTTTTTGATTAAATAATTAAAATATATTACTCTTGAATATTACAATTTAATCAATTTCATTTTAATGTAAGTAATTAATTATAAAACCTCTATAATATTGAACTTTTATAACCTCTTGAAGTATATTTTAGTGTCCAGCAGACGATGTTTTGATGTGTTTTGGTAATTTCGTGACATATATATATATCTCACGAAATATATATATATATCCTACTCATCTCTGATATATACTTATAAGTAATACCAACAGAAGAGAATATCATATATTAAAGGATAATTAAAGTATATAAATTACAAATAATAAGTATTTTTATACTTATGATTTGTAATTTATATACTTTAATAATTATCCTTTTAGATTTTTTATCTATACTGCCTGTCATCATTAAAATAGGTAAAAAACTAAAAACGTTTTAACGTGAATTTTAAGATTAAAGAAAACGTTTAAAAAAATAAATTTTATTTATAGAAAAGTATACAAGCCTGTTTTTAGAAGTTACAATATTAACATAGAAAATTAGACTATAGCTTATAAATTATCAAATAAAATGATTACAATAGCGAAAAAAGTTGAATAAAAATAATATGATGAATTATATATACACTTGAAATATTCTTATATTGAATTTTCATATAATTTTCCAATAGCTCCTTGCATACTGTTTTCTAATTTAAAAAGAGCAAGGGAAGGATGGTTTAAATCTTTGTATGCATTAGATATAGCTTTTGATAAATTTTCAATAATTTTCAATGTAGATTCAAAAGTTTTATAATTTGTAGCAAGTGGCCTTGTAATAGCTTCGTTAGCATATGCATGATATTTTTCTTTTGAATATTGTAAAGAATGCAGTTTTAAAGGATTTCTCTGTTAAAGCAAGAAAAATTTATATGAAATATTGTAATGTTTTTTATACTAAATTTTTCTTTTATTTAAATAATGCTTTAATATTATTACCTGAATCGACATCATCAATTCCTGCATCGTTGGCCAATTTCCTTTGCAGGCTTCACAATTGCAACTGAAGTTAAATCCTGCTCTCAAAATCATTTGTCTAGTAGTTTTTGTCATGTCAAAGAAGTTGCCACAGTAAGTAAGAAAAATCTAGAATTAAAAATAAATGAAGATATTGTTTTATAGTAAAATAATAGGCAGTTAGAAAAAAAGTTCTTACTTGAGAATCTTTCTTTATAGGTCTAAGGCTACAAACAATAAACTTTGATTGCTTGTTAATAACATTAGTCACTTGCGTATGACAACTATTATTAATCAAACTAGTAACTATCATTGTACAGAACCCTCTATTACAACAATGTGTTGAACTACAAATTGCTGGATCGTTAAAGTACTTGCATTCGTGAGGATCTTCTCCAGGTAATTGTTGAGAATTTTTATCATGTATTTTTTGCAGTCTCAAAAGCAGCGATCCAATGAATAATACCTCATCATTTGTCAGTAAATTTTCAAAATTGAGTTTCAAGCTTGTGTCAAATAATGAATTAGCGTACTTTATTAAAGATATTAAAATGAATATACTTTTTGTTGTGTAAGCTGCTGAACGAATTGAAACTACATCATCATTTAATGTGTACAAAGATTGGAATCCCATAGATTTACATGAACCATTGCTTTCAAATCCTTTAACAATCTTATCTATAAATAGACATTCTTTTTTTAAACCATTTTAAAATAATTTTTATATTTATAATAAATATTTAATAATATAAGAAATTTTACCTGTACAAGTATCTACTGTATCGATTTGGCTTTTTAAATTTTGAATACTTCCAGCATCTTTTATACCAAGTATTAAAGATCTGATAGTAAGTTGTTCATAAGTACTAATACTGCCATGAACCTTCATAATTTCCGATACTACATTACATTCTATTTTGTGATACTGTTCCCAAGAGGTTTTCTTACACTCTTCAGAGCAGAACATACACCAGTTACAAAAATTGCAGGGTAGAGTTGCCCATGAACTAGCTAAACAGTGACCACAGTATATGTCAGAATTCTTTAAATTTAAAACTTTAACATAAGGTTTTTCAATAAAAACAATTTCTCCAGCATTAAAATCTCTATTTGCTACTAAATATCGGCCGTAAGTTTTGCTCCATCTGATAGAAACTGAATCAAAAGGATTTTCATTTTCTTTTTCTTTAACAATCTTCTGCACTTGTTTCGGAATTTTCTTTTCCTCTGATCTATCTACTTTAGTTATTGGCATACTTTTTGATTTTTCAAATTCTTTTTGGTATGCTTCTTTAGATGAATCTTCATCGTTCATTGCAGATATCAAGGATTCAACTTCGGTACAGATTTCTTCATTATTGGCCATGCCTTGTAGTTTCATGCATTCAATCTTACGACAAAGTAGTTTAATCTTGAATTTGTCAGAATTATTTATTTTTGTAGCTAAATCAATGTTTGTAATGCTTTCTTTGTACTTTTTCATACGAAATAGTATAGCACTTCGGTTACCATACGCAGATGCTAGTTCTTCAGAATCATTTTCTGCAAAAGCTATGCTTCGAGAATAAAGCTTATAGATTTCTCTCATTTGTAAAAGATTTGTGGCTTTTGCGTACAAATTATTTCCTTCTATTCTCAATCTTCGAGATTCCTCAGAATTTTTCCAATTTGTCTTTAATTTTTCATTTAAAGAAATTTGAATTATTCTGGAAGATAAATTCGTAGTCAATGCATCCTTAATCATTTGTCTTTCATCATCCATTTTTAAATCTATTCAAGCACAACTGCAAAAAATATTAACATCATAAAAATATAACGCACTCAGTACTTATTAATCTGCAAAGTACTACATAATAAACCATTGTTTAACATTTTCACTTTTATATATTTAATTCTTGCTTTCATTTCATGCAACTGTTTAAATTATCTCAAAACGATCGACTCACAATAAAAATAACGCATATTATACACTCGCCTCGAAATGAAACTCGAAGAACAATTCAAATATTTGCAACGTCGCGTGAAAATTTTTTTAAATTGTTCTTCGAGTTTCAATTCGAGGCGAGTGTATATATACTTTATTTTATTATAAACGAAAGTTGAAATAAAGATTAATAATAATAATAATATACTTTATTTTATACTACCTTTTGTACTAATTAATGTGATTTTTTTCTTCCTGATCGATGCGAGGGTATAGGCGTTCGAATCCACAATGAAGTCCGTAAGGCCGAAGTGGACGATAATGTACACATGTACAGAATACATACTCTCAAGTCTCAAGTTAAAACAATCGCAGTGCTTCTTTTGTTTCTAGAGAGAGGTATAGTATATATCTATATCTCCGAACGTTGTCCTGTCAAACATTTTATTCGAATATTTATAATAAACTATAGCATGTTTAATTTTGCATTATCTGCCATGATCCCTTTTTTAAGGACGTTCTCCGGCGGCTGGGATGCTCAACTCAGAGAATAGTGGTACTCAACTTCACTAAATTGAGATTA
>JAWWEN010000001.1:2426768-2456801 GCA_035582955.1 Sycophila texana | reverse complement strand
CACGGCGCCCCCCCCCCCCCCCCCGGCAGGAAGGAAGAGACACGCGACGGATCGGCGGACGATCGCAGCTGCCATGAGAATCGCGCGATCTTCTTTTTTTCTTCTGCTTTTTATTGTATGAGCGCGAGCGTTAACGGTGCAATCGGCAGGCGGCCCCGCGATAACGATTTAATTAGAAGACACCACGCGAGTCTTCCGAGTATTATGTTCGCCGAACGCTCGCGCGCTATAATGCTGATCAGGCGCAATTAGCGGGCGAGAGAAAGAAAAAATAATAACGCGTGCGAGCTGCTTACATTAGCCGCGGGGTGACGAGCGGCCACGAAGGAGGAAGCACGCCGGAGGATCGCGCAACGTTCGACGCTAAAATTTTTCTCCTTCGTCGCGCGATTCATCTCGCCTCGAACAAACGCCCGCGCGCGAGTCACGCTCCAAATGCGCCAGTGATTTTACTACTCTTTTTTTTTTCTTACTTCCACTCGGGAGTTTCTACTTTTTTTTTTCTCCTCTTCCCTTTCTCCGTGGACTTCGGCACCGCTTGCCCGGCGCAATTAGTCTCGCGATTAATTGCTCGACGCTGAATTTTACGGCTGGTCTCGATATGCCGAGATCTGTGGATTTTTTTTTTCTTTAGACTCTTCACTTCAAGATCCCGCGGGAGTGAAATCGAAACCGATCGCGCGAAATCACCGGGCTTATGCTAATTTATTGTGCTTGCGCGGAAAATGGACTTTTCACTTTTATCGCCAGGATATGCACGCGGGAGCCGATATAATTAGAGAAGGCGAGAGCCCCTCGAGCGTTAAGAAAATATTTTTTTTTTTCACGTTTACATTAGACGCGCGCGCTTCTGAGATGCATGACGGCGGAAAGACGACAACTCGCTCTTTTGCCGATTTTCCTTTTGCGAGCGTTCCCATCGTACATTTATAACCGGAGAGATTTATCATCTTGGAAAAGTATATCGAGCGTCGTGCGCCTCTTATTTTGGAAAGCGCATTTTTCTCAATTTATTGAACTACTCTTTGATATACGCTTTACATATCTGAATGCTATTGTAATTACTATGTGAGAAACGGCGCGCGCTTTATATATATCCAGCCGGTGAAATTGTTCAACTATTTGAGAAATTTTTCTTCGGGCGCGCGATATAAATGATGCGGCGGAGATTATTTATTTAATAAGACGAGCCCGTCATCGGATCGGTAAACTTATACGGCGGTAATTGCAAAAGGGCGGGTATATATAGAATGACATTAAGCACGAGCGAGTAGTGAAAGATCGGCAGGTGTACACAATCGTTGTAATTAAATTGCTCCAGTTTAGCCCGGCGTTAACGAAGCAAAAAAATAGGAAATAAGATCTTAAATATGAAATTGAAAGACAACTGTTTCTGCGTGAATTATGAGCGTCGGTTCTCAAGCTATGACGAATCCCACGAGGCTGAATTTAAGTGCATGAGAAGTCACGCAGTGAAACCCTCTCAAACAAAAAAAAAACGAGTTCAACCTCGCGTTCCTTAGATACTTATGTATGACAATGCCCACGATACGCGCGCCTTTTCATACGCACTCGGCGCGTATCGAATAGCCATTTTTATCATCTTCCCGCTCTCGCCTGTCAATATAACAGGCCTTTCTGGAACGAACACCTGCTATCGGCGACGGTTATAAAACTTAGCTTCCTTCTTTAAATATTTACGCCCAGAGTCCGGCTGACTTTTCTTTTCCAGTCGAAACTACACCTGCTACGGGGCTTACGATTTTGAGCCGCCGAGCATTTTTACGATTTCACGTTTATGCGCAAAGTAACGGTAAAAGAAAGAACATCGCTGTCTTTGGAAATCGGTTACCAGTTCATAATTATTTACCAATTTAATGTAAAACCGAGGAAACGGAGGCCTCCGGTGAAAGCGGCAAACGTTTATTCTTGTATTATATTATATTTTATGCACGATGCAAATTAATTAATGATTCCTGACAGAATTTATTAATAATTTAAAGAAACAACAATCGCGACGTGAAATTAGAAAGGCGAGCAACGCAGTTGCCGGGTATCTGGTTTCAAAATGCATTGTTCAAAAAAACGAATCTCTCATATTTCACAAACGTTTTCGTATATGAATGAAAAAGAAAAAAAAATTACGAGGCAAAAGAGTACGTCGCTCGTTCGCTATAGGAAAACCAGAGGCCGCGACACGTGTTTCACTCGACGGCCCGAAAAAAAAGGTGAAAAGCTAAAGAGAAAAGAGCCTCGGCGAATTAGCTTAAGCGTAATGAGTCCTAGAAAACCTACGGGCGCATCGTCAAACAAGAAAGAAAAAAAAAAAGAAGGACAGAACGGTACGGAGAGTGCATACCTGGAGTGCCGGTGAGTGCAGAGGAGTCCGGAAAAGTCAGTTTTCTCGACCGCTCAAAAGTTTCATTTCGATCGGTGAGCACATTGAGTCGCGAGAGGATACTGTCACAGTCGCGCAGATTTTCTCCGACTCGCCTCGTCCCTCCTCACATTTCGCCGAGGCCGGGCGGCCAGGTGGCGGGTGGCCCGGGTGCTTAGTCCGGCTCCGGCGCAGTCGAGGGGAAGAGCCGCGAGTGATGTTTACGCGCGCGAGCCGCGTGAGCTGTGAGTTGTGCGCCGGTCGCGCGACTGACAAGCCAACGGCACGGCGACTCGTCCCCAGGTACCGTACGCCGTACGAGCTGCGCTTACCCCGGCACCTGCCCGCCGACACATCTCCTCTATACACCTTTCTCTCTCTTTCGCCCGAGCCTCGCCACGCTTTGCCGCTCTTTGCCGCCTTTTCCCATGCTCCACGCGTCCTGCCTCTTATCCTCCACCCTACCCTGCGCTCGCGCTTCCAGCCCCATTATCATATCGCGCATACGGATTCTTTTTTTCGAGCTTTGTCGAGCTAAGTATAGCTGTTCTGAGGAGAGAAAATGACTTGAGAAAAAAAAACTTGCTCCATATGAGTCGATGAAAAATTAGCGCGCCAACAGTGCTAAGTTGCGCAGGGTTAAAAATTCTACGTTTTTTGTATTTCGATATATGAAATTAAAAAAAAAAAAAAGATTTGTTTAACACGACGAGTGTATGTTTTGAAATGCATGCCTTTGTATCTTTACGCAGTACACATGAAATTCTATTGAATTATAAAAAATGTTTGTTCAATATTTGTTTAATTTTCTGACAGCAATTGAAGTAAAACATAAGCTTCATGTAGTTTATTATAGTTAATATCCAAACATTATGTTTTATTATTATTCGTTTAATCATAAACGCAAAATAAGTGTTTAGAATTTTAAGAGATTTTTAACAGTGTACCCTGATGATTTTTCTCAAGTTTGCAACAGCTTGTAACTTACTTTTATAATCGAATTTTAGTGTTCACAAATAATATTATTTATTTTCAAATTGTGAGATTATCGTTTATGTTAAATCAAAGCTTATATAATACATCAATTTAGACAATTTGAAATAATCTACATGAAATAATAATTATTTATGTAAATAACTATATCGCAGATAATAAATAAAATTGTCACGTTGGTATAAATATTATATGTCACGCCCATTATTTCGTGACTTCTTCAAGCTGGTTAATTATTCATGAAGCAAAACAATTGTTTCTTTTTTTCTTCGAAGGGCATTTTTTTCTTCCATTCTGCAGATAAGAAAGTCGGGAAATTCAAATGACTAGATAAACAGATAAGTTGGGATAAAGAGAAGTAAAAGATGAGACGATAAGATAAAGATACCAGATTCAAAGCGGAAAAATCTGTAAGCGTTTTCAAATGGAAAGATCGGTAAAGCAGAGTATTATCCACTCACCTGTCCAGGTACAGCTCCTGATGATAACTGCATCGCTTGCATCCGCTGCATCGTGAAGCGGCGATGGAGAGATCGGTAGCGCAGTCGTCGGTATCGTAGGAGGCTGCCTCTCGCCCAGGTGTTACCAGCTTCCAGGAACGCCTCACCAGGTATAGCCAGCACAGCGATTTGCTCGGCTGTCCGACTGATCGAGTGTTGCCCATGTTTCCCGCCAAGTTTTTCCAATAGTCACAGCATCTCTCCTTTTACATAAGTAGCAAAAGAAATGTATAAATATCTATATAAAAATATATATGAATATATAATCGAAATTGCAAGGTGAAAACAAATTTACCGCACGATCAGGAAATTCAAAGTTACATGTGTCAGCAGGTGGTCTGATTACGAATCGAGCGAACCACGGTCGGTGTTGTAACAGCCGATGCGAGACTACAACGCTCGAGGCACTCGTTCCGCGCTCGCGTAATTAACGTCGCGGCCCCCGAGCCACCAGGTATGCACTACATCATAAGCGATCCGCTAACTTTTCATGCCGATTTATTATTGTGCAATTACGCTTGGCCGAGCGAGCAGAGAGCACCGCGCGCAGCTCCGATTCAATTGACTCCGTTTCCTCATTCCCGATAATCGCATTAAATATGCCTGCTACGGTCGCAGCGTCAAACTCACCTGGTCCGCTTGCGCCACTCGGCGCGCGCCTCCGGAAAGAAAACATTCCCTCCTGCAGCCTCGGGGCTCCTCCGAGGGAGAGGCCTCGGCGACGACTTTTTGCCGCGCACTTTCTCGCCGCGGGCCACTGCGGCGGACAATTCTGCGAGAGCGCGCTTTTAACGATGCTTATCAGACATTTCTGTCTCCTTCCTTAACAGGCACACCCGCGAACAAAGGGCGAAAAATCATGTTTCTTTATTGATATGAGGATGGAAAAAAGAACGAGCACGATTTCGCGGTTTCCATTTCGTTCTTTCACTGCGCTGGCACCCACAGAATTTCCCACGATTTTCCGACGCGCACTCCTTTCTTTGGTACTTGCGCGCACTGCACGCGTTCAATTCACTCATTAACCCACTTTCTCATTACACAACATTTAACGAAAAGTGCCGCATCCGTTCTTTTTCTTTTTCAACACGTCGTTTATAAATACGATTAACAACACTGCTGACGATTGTCAATCGCTTTCCTGCATTTCAGCCGCGTTACAATTTTCTCATCGACTGCACATGCACTCGGTTATTTCGTTTCACTTGCCATGGCGACGAAAAACGGGGAACCGACAAAAACACTGTGACTGGCCAGCTCACCGAGAGAGAGATTAGCAGGACGCAGGTGTAAACAGAGAGTGGAGTAGACGCTGCATCCAGAGAAACCGCCGATTTCCTCGCTGTGCTCGCGCGAACTGACTATAACTCGCGGCCCGCAAGGAGAGATATTGCGGCGGTGCGCACGTGGGATCCGCGCTTGTCTACTCGCGGAGTCGCGGCGGTGCTCTCGTGCGGCCGGTTGCGCGGCCCCCTCCACCCGCGTTTTCCCATTTCCGTCTGATCCTCTCGCGCGCCCGCGCCACTCTTATAACTGCACTCTAAACTCTGCACTCGGGACCGCAAAATCAATTCCCCCAAACAAAACCGCCTCTGGTTTAGTACTTACCCACTTCCCGTGGCGCGAAAGAGTAATTAGAAGAAGAATTTCGTTTGAGAACGGCGGGCGCATCGAGTGTCGCGTTATATATTATACGCTTATGCGAAAGGGTCTGCGAATAAGTATTACACGCGGAAGAGAGGACGAGCGTAGCCGTAATTGCACAATATTAAGATGCGATGCTCCCCGCGGGCTCACGAGCGTGGCAAAAAAAGGAAAGGGGGGAAGGTGCGGGCCTCGGAGAGACGACTCGTGCTGGTGGCCTATATTCCTCGCGCTCGCACTCGCGAGACGGCGGCTGACCTACCCCACGAGGCCGCGCAAGTGAAAAACTGAGAGAAAAGTCTTATACGCGGAGTGCCACCGGCGTTTCTTATATACCTATATACTGTTTTTTTTTAGTTGGATAGAAGCGCGGGACAATCGGGCGCACCGATGACCTGCTATCACGTAACCGGTTTATTGATCCTTTGCTCATTGCCTGTAACTACACGAGTCGCAGTTCTCACGCACCTTCACTTCCGCTAGCTGATAGATTGTGTATCAGTAACTATTGATTACAGATTTATTTATTATCTAATTTTATTTTGATACTTGATGATTACTCGCTTGATTATGTTACGCTTTTATTATTTTTCATACATAATTTACGTGTCACTTTTATTTATCGCAGTAGTATAATTTCTCCTATAAAAAATTAAAAAGTAATCACATTATTATAAATTAGAAAACAAAATACCTGTTTATTAATTAATGTCACTAGTCTACCATCATACTATTAATTGTACAGTTTCATATGATAATTAATATTGTTTAATGTAATATAACAATTACGTAAATAAATTAATTTTTGTATACTATACTGATACTTATTACAGTGCAGTGGACCATGCAGTTTCTGCATCAGAATCGCAGATTGTAGGTGTCGACTATGCCGACATGTATACACTAACGTAGCAGCTGTAGTACACACAATATACATAGCAGAAAGAGAAGCGCAGCACGGCAGACGCTGCGCGCTACGCTGGAGTTGGATCTTTGATGCGGAGTGGCCGCCTGCCCGTAGTTAGCTGGTAAACATGGCGTCGACGGAACAAGTCGGCCTTAACAAAACTTGGGAATTATCACTTTACGAGTTGCATCGCACGCCTCAGGATGCAATAACCGACAATACGGAAATAGCTGTAAGCCCACGAAGCCTCCACAGCGAGCTTATGTGTCCAATATGTCTGGACATGCTAAAAAAGACGATGACGACGAAGGAGTGTCTCCACCGCTTCTGCTCCGATTGCATTATTACCGCACTGAGGAGCGGAAATAAGGTACTATTTGAGTTTTATTCTTCTTTATTTCCTCCTGCTTCGTATGCATTATTTTTTACTACGTTTTTTCGTTTATTTTTAAAGTCTTTTCAAAACGGAGCAGGTAGCTCTGGATTTATAGGTTAGTTTTCTTACTAACCATGTAATTAACATCAGTTACTATTTTAATTACCTTATGTTATTGCTGTTTTCATTGATAATGAATACTCTATTATTTTCAGGAATGTCCAACGTGCAGAAAAAAATTAGTTTCTAAGCGTTCTTTAAGGCCGGATCCAAATTTTGATCTTTTGATATCTAAAATTTACCCAAGTAGAGATGAGTATGAAGCTCATCAAGAACGAGTGTTGGCAAAGTTGAACAATTCTCATTCTCAAGCAGCTTTAGTTAATTCGATAACTGAAGGAATCAAACTTCAAAGTCAAAATAGGCCTCAACGTTCAAGAAAGAATGCAAATGAGCCTGAAAATGCAAACAACACAGCACTGTATAATAATACACCAAATGTTAGTGCTCCTACCACTCCGAATCCAGTTGTTGTTACAGCAAACCAAAGTGATTCTTCTCAAAGTGCAATTGGCCAATCGAGTAATGGAGGTAGTAGGGAAAATCATTCAACAAATTCAAATGGTGTTCCACAGCCCTCCATAAGCCCTGCAGTATCTGGTAACTTTTTTATATAAAAGTAAATTTTTTTAAATTTGACCACGACATAAGACTTACCATTTTATTTTGAATTAGGTACAACTTCAAGAAATTCAACTACACCATCACCAGTACCTTCCAACCCAAAACCAGCTAAAAGACAAAAAAGTCTTCAAAATTCTGAAAATGATTCGTCCAGTGCAGAAGCTGAAACTGGAGGCAATGACTCTATGGTTGATACTGAAGGGGAAGGTTCTAGTGAACCTTTAATGCTTAATGAAATAGAATTGGTATTTAAACCCCATCCAACAGAAATGGCTGGTGATAATTCACTGATTAAAGCACTGAAAGAAAACAGTATTAGATACATAAAAACTACGGCAAATGCTACAGGTAATTTTCTTACTTTTATCTGTATAAAAAATTATTAATCAATATGCAAACCTACATATCTAATAAATATTTGGTTTTCAGTGGACCATTTAAGTAAATATTTGGCTATGAGACTGACCCTTGACTTGGATACCGAGTTACTTTCTGAATCTGACAGGCTACTAAATTTTTGCATTTATATTGCACCGACTCCTGGTCAACTAGTAGTTTTAAGTGGTTCACAGACTCTTCGCCAAGTAAATGACAAATTTTGGCGAGTCAATCGACCCTTAGAAATGTACTACTCATGGAAGAAAACCTAGGGAAGGCTTCGTAAATCTCAAGTGGATAGCAGTTAATCGCACCTTCCACATTTTCTTCAGTGGTCAAAACCCAGGCACCAGTAAATCTTATTCGCAATTTGTTGTGAAATTATAAAAGACAATTTATTTTAAAACTAGAAATCTATTCTTATATTAATAAGATTAAATTGAAATATTTTATTTATTATGATTAATCAAATCAAAAGTTTAATTTTTATAAAAAATTTTATTTTTGTTTATGTGGATAAAGAAAACATTTACAAGCGTTCAGAAAAAACATATTAATAAAAATAAAAAAGGGTTTACAAAATCATATGATTTCGTTAATAGAAAAAGAAGCAAATCTGTATTTTATAATTAAAATTCTTTGTTTCACGAAATATGTTAAAAAAAATTAACTGCATATTTAGTTTATTTTTTTTTTTTAACTTTCTTTAAAATAAATGAGATTATGAAGTAATCGTACGAAAATTTAATCTTATTAATATTAGAATATTATTGATAGATCAAGGGATGTCGAACCGATATTGCAGTTTTTTCATTTGTAAAAAGAATTTTATAATGAACTATAAGAGAAATGAAAACATTTTGTAATTTACACGATGTTATTAACTACGAAAAATGAACTTTTTGACAAGATTACACGTAAAAAACTGCACAGTCGAGATCGTGAATAATTACGACTTCCCTATTTTAATCACAAATTAGTTCGTATTAATAATCTTACGATTTTATTCCTATTTCGCTACTCTTTCAAGTAGCATGTATATTTTGTGTTCTCTACTTTAATTGAATGCCGACAATGAGTTATAAAAGATTTATCGGTGTAAATGAACACTAAAAGCGTATTTTAAGAAAAAATAAATTTCAACGAATTATGCGTTGAATTATCCTTGTAAATAACAAATTTGAAAAGTTTTGCTTTATAATTTCTATCTGACAAAGGGTTTTTTAAGCAACCATTTTTAAAAGCAGCATTTTAATCATGAACAATTATAAAACGACTTGTTCTACAGATCTATTTTCCTAATTTAAATGATTTGTAAGCGTGAATCTGATTTAAAATAGAGCAATTTTTAAAACAAAAATTTCTACATCGTCCTCGACTCTTTTGTTATATTTATTTGTGTATATTTTTCCTAGATTATATTTAATTTTTAAAGATATTTGTTATATCATTTAAAACTGAGAATAAGTTTAGTTTATAATTTTAAAATGTTATCTCATGAAAAAAAGAATCGGCTGTAGGACTGGAAAGAAAGATATACATTTTCATCGAAAAATGTATGCTAGGTAATTTTTTTAAATAAATCTTTTTATTTTAAAAAGAATAAAAAATGCTGTTAATTCCTTTTTTGTTTTAACATTAATTCGACGAATATTCTGTTGCACGACTCGCGCCGGGCGATTCCGTGTTAATACCACTGAAAATTAGTCGGCCCGAGGAGCAGGAAGTGAAAAATAAAGCAGAAATCCCATAGCAAGGTGTAGAGAACACCCAAGACAGGTGTGTTTAAGCACGTAAATATAGAACGCTCGAGTTAGCTGGGAAAGTTCGTTGCACCACGTTAGTCGTGAGTGTTAAGCTGTAACGAGGTGCAACTTGGCGGATACGCGCACCGATTCTTTATCTAAGTGGCGAGAATAATGCGTCGGAGCGTGCAGCACCCGCAGGAGCGCGCGTCGAACAAAAAAAAAAGTGACTTCATCATCGATTCGAATGGCCAAAGCAAAGCCTCGCAAAGCCATAGGGCCAAGCGTCGCGGAGAAGGAAGGGCGTGCCGGTATTCCTACATATATATAAGGGTCTGCTCAGTGGTGTAGGTGACCGGGGAGGCGGTGTCTGTATAAAGTTGCCGGTTGTCGCGGGCGTTTTCAGCTGTTGCGAGGGGTAAAAGGAGGCCTATAGGGGGTTGCTCGCCGCTCTCTGCATATTGACGTATCAGCGCGTGTCGCGTTACGCAGCCCCGCCACCCTGCGCCAAATGTAAAGCCGATCGAGCCGCTCCATTCCCGGGGGGTCGGCTCGAATCAGACAAACGCGCAATCTGTTATTCCACTTGTTTTATCAGCGTGCGGTAGGCGCATTCCGATAAGAATTCAAGCCAAGTAGCAGCGTCTCTCTCCTCGGAGGATGTCGCTGGCGCTAATCCGAGCCGCGGGTCGCGGGGCTCCCCCCGCCACTATACTAGCGTATATAGCTGGAGCCGAGCGCCTCGCGGCTAAGGGCAGGCTACGGTTCTCCCGCAGTCCTGTCGGTCAGTCTTCGCCGCGCGCTCGCACAGCCCGGACGTCCTCAGCGCCGGGGCTCCTTCCAATCGATACTCGGCCTATTCCCGCACGCACAGCCATGGTCAGCACGACTCTCAGGTACGTTCCACGGCGATGACACTGATCGATCTCTCATTGCCATTCCGCGAGTCGCCTTCGAGGGGGGGCCACGTGCTCCCCGCATCGCTAAAAAGCGGAGCGAGTCGCGCCGGCCGGCGACTGCGTAACAACCGCGCGGTACCGTAAAGACGTATACGCGCGACTTTTGCCAAGCGCTGCGTGCACGCGACTCTCCCACGCTTGCGGTACGTTGGTTCGCGCCTCCGAAAAAGCAACAGCCGAGTATATTATAAGGCTTATCGGCCCGCTGCCGCCGCCTCCTTTCTCCCACGCGAAGCTGACGTAAGTATTGCCGGCGCGCACCGTTATGCAATCCCGTCGCTCTTGTGCATGTATATACATCGTCGGGCGGGCAGCCCTTATTATTCGCGCTCCGACTTTTCGCGAGGAGGCCGGCACTGCCGTATAAGGCCCTCGCTGTCTCCGGCGGACAAAGGGAAAATCGATGAGCCGAGCCCGGCGCGGTCGTCCCGTCCTTTGGAGCATATATTGCACGCGCGTGCATACGGAATGTATGCCATTAATCAAGTGCTCGCGATCTCCCTAGACCTTGTGGACTATTGAATGCGAACGCGTGTAAGTCGTCCGTCGACGTTATGCCTGATCCTTTTTTTTTTATTCAAACGCTCCTCGTCCTGTCCTCTCCTCCCCTTCTTGAATAATGCAGCAGTAACAGCAGCCGTTCGTCGAAGAATCTCGCGCCGTTCGAGCCCGCTCCGAGATTTATAAATGTATATTCCGTAAATCTGCCTGTTATATTGCGCGGGGAGACGCTGCTAAACCGCAAAGATTAACGAGCGGCCCGTACGCGCTAATGAAGAGATTCCGGTTCCGGTGTATCGACGGCGATCGCGCCGAAGAGCTTCTGTTGAGGGGGAAGGAGGAAGACGATGCGCGCGCGATTGAGTTACGCAGGTTTAATTTTTTTTTTTTTTTTTTTAACCCCCTCGTTCAACTGGAGCGGCTTCTTCACGGGGCGGTCGGGGGAACCGGTTCGGGATAAGTAACCTAGGCTACTGCTTCGCTATACTCATTTTCCGCGTTGCTCCGATGTTCGGGAAGAGCGCCTCGACCATTACGAGAGGAGGGTTATAGGGCGGCCCGCACCTGCGCGGCCTTATCCGCGAACGTCTCGAAACAAGCTCATTGAAGGCGCGGTAACTGTAAAAGATCGCCGGGCAAAAACGCGTGTACGCCGCGCGACGCGCGTGGAATGCAACGTCCCTCGATCGAGAGCCCCGCTGATTCCTAGCTCTCTTGATTACTAGGAGAGTGCCAGAACTGCGGAGCTTAGATTTTGTTGAAATTGTAGGATATGTTTTGTTTTTTATGTATAAAAATGAAGGAAACCAAATTTTTAGAGTTCATAGTACCCAGTAGTTTTTGCCCTAGAAGGAATAATATTATGTTAATTTCGTGATTAAAAAAAAAGAAAATTTTGTCAAATGTTGTAAAGAAAATACAGATTTTAGCCTTCTTACGATAGGAAATGTTTATTTGTTCCAAAAACGCACCAGGAGAAAACACAATTTCTTATTAATCTTTATCTTTAGTTATTGATAACTTTGAAAAAAATGAACGTTTTTGGCATTATAAAACATTACAAATTTTCGTTTTCGCTCGAATTAAGAATAACTAAGTTACGAAAATTTGAAACACATTTTTTTTTAATCATAAAATTAAACGAAATTATCATTTTATTACACCTGCTACTAAAATACCTATATGCAGCTTCGGAGTGCAAAATTTTGGCTTCCATCAGTTTTATATAGGAAAACTCGGGGCATAGTGGGCCTTCGGGGGATGGTGGGCCACCCCATTAAATGTGTTGCATTTGGTGAGAAAAACATTTATTAACAAGTTTCATTTAAATTAAAGCATTTGAATTATTACAGTACAGTATTACTGTATACAAAAATTATATATAGTAATACTGCAATGTAATAATACAAATGTTTTAATTTAGATGAAACTTGCTAATAAATGTTTTTCACACTAAATGCAACATATTTAATGGGGTGTCCCACTGTACCCCGAAGGCCCACTATGCCCCGAGTTCCCCTACGTAAGAAAGTAGCATACCCTTCAGTTTCAAGAAAATCTGCGATCCGTAGTTCTGTTACTACTCTCCTGCTTAGGAATCGCGACCCGCGGCCTATTATTCCCCTAGAAGAGATCCGAGAGCCTTCCAAGTGCATATACACATGCACGCACACGTACAAGGCGCATCGGTCGGTCGTTTGATCTTTTCTTCATGAGCTGCTACGCTGGAATTACGAGCTCGCCGGCCTATTCCTTCCCCCTTTTTCCAGCGCGCGACCTCTCCGATCCGTTTTTTCTTCCTTGCCTTCGTATATATACACACCGGTCGCACTGCATAGCTCGGCTTTTCGTTGCAGTCCGTTCTATGAGTTATTTTTTTTTTCCTCCTCGACTGTACCGACACACCGCCGACGCTTATAAGGCGCTGAACTGCGTCAGTCCAATCCTTTACACTTTTTTCCTCGTTCCAATTGCTTCATCCTTTCTGCGGCTGCTCGCATACTTTTCATCCGGATCACTTTGTTCTTTTTATCTTTCTGGTTCTTTTTTTTTTTAAATCAATTTCTAAGCGATGAATCGTTTAAATTGTATTATTTACGAAACAGTTACTCCTACGTACAGGCACTTTCAACGGTATTTTCAGTTTTACCTTCGCGTTTTTAAATTACACGTGGAATTCATTGACATTCTATAGTTGCCTGCAGTTAACGAGTTGAAAAAGGATAATAGATAAACAAAACAAAAAATAAATAAAAGAAAAGAAAATCTCGCAACCTGTACTTCATATTGACTCAGTGACTCAGTTAGAGGGAATCCGCGGAGAGCTCGGACGTAAATTTCTTTGCTCACGAAAGGACTCGGATGCTTTAAGCACGCGAGAACCGCGCGCTGTCCGACGGGGGCTTTTAAGGCATTTCAAAAGATAAAACACAACTACGCTGAAAAGAAGGCGATAAAACTGAGGCCAGCCGCAAGCGCGATGTTTGCTTAATTTTCGCTCATTAAAAAGGCGAACGCGATTGTCCGAATGACAGTCTGCCCTCTCCCCCCCTCCCCTCTAAGAAGCGATGCACGTATACGCGACGCCGAACAATGAGGCCCGGGAGTGATTGACCGAACGCATGCTTCGCCGGCCGAGAAAGGATGGAGAAAAGAAGGCGAAGACGACGGGGAGAGCTTCGCGAGGCGCGCAAGGATTTTTCTCGAAAAATTCCCTCGCGCGCTTAACGCAGTCCCTTGACAAAAGTGGCTACCGAGCGACTCGTTAGCCTTACTCATCGTTTTCTCGGAAGAATTTAAAATGAAAAAGGCGAGTTATTAAAGTTTATTTGCGCGCCGCGCGCAATGCTCGCCCCTTCTTCATTGCATATATAATATGTATATATCGAGTCGCCCGCTGCGGGCTGCAGGACCCTCGGCGGGCCGTGCGAAGGCAATTTAAGCGAGGCTGATATAAAGCCCGGGGAATAGGCGGCGTCGAGTTAATACGAGAATTTCACTTAGCGGCCTCGCGGTGCTAGTGTAGAAACGCCAGTAAAGATATCTTCCCCCTCGTGGGCTCGCCTCGCACTCGCGAGCGCGCGTGAGCGCGCTAAAGGTGAACAAACTCCGATCTCCGAGTCAAAGAGAGCCCAGCGGCGAGAGACTCTCCGACGATAGAAGGATTCTTTCTCGCGAGCGACGACGGGGACTTACAACCTTGCCCTACAAACTATCCTTTTTTTCGCCCTCTACCCCCCCCCCCCTGTCCCATTAAAATCGCGCGGATCTCCTTTCGTACATACAAGCACTGACGATTATAATGGGATCACTGCGTGATTACGGGATGTTCTTGCCCCGGTGGTATCGAATTAATTCATGAAAAAAAGTTTATCGCGCCCGAGGCAGCGAGCACATAATCGCTGTGAAATCGTAGACTGTTATTATAGGGAGCTGCTCGTTTGAGAGCTCATTAAACGACAGTATTTCTGTAATTTCTGCACTCTGTATATGTACATGTTCTTTTTTTTTTTTCTTTTCTTTTTTTGTCTTGTCCAGTTTGTTATATATGCAGCTTTGAGTACTGCGTTCTTAAAGATTTCTTAATTGATTTCAAAGTGGTACTTTTGGAACAATAGTTTTCTTACAACGTTTGCTCTCACTTATATGTACGATGGAAAAAAATCTCATTTGCTTTTCAATTTTAACGATGTTGCTTTTTAGTACAGGCTTGAAGTACTCTTTAAACAATGTACGTAAGGAATTGAATAACAGTAGGTCACGATATAAAATTGCAAACATTCTGAATCAGCTTTATCGGGTATACCCATCATTATCGTGATATCTGTTATTTACGATTATTAGCCGGCATTCGAAGCTCTTAACGAACTATTCTTCTGTTAAACGAAATTCGCAGATATTTTAATCGCCTTTGTTTACGACATACGCAGATTCTGCCTGTCGGCGGTAGTGCTGTTTAGCGCAGTGCTCTCGGAGCCGACGGAGGAGTTCGAGACGGTGCGGACGAGCAACGCCGCTATTCTGAACAGACTGGGCTTGATCCCGATGGCTCTGTCGGACGGGCACCACAGAAAGCGACTGGCCGGTCCCGAATCGGCCCTCAGGGGCAATTCGCGCATCCAGCAGCCTCCGCTGGGCAGACGGCACGCGGGCTCCGCTCACGACAGCCACGTCTACGTGGTCAAGCTGCCGGCCAGCCAGCCCTACTACAGCTTCTCGAAGCCTCACAAGGCCGATGCGAACGTGACCATCAGTCATCCCAATCCCGGCTTTCGCAGCAACGGCAAGCCCGCCAAGATTTACCACTGGAACCTGCCGCTCCTGAAGAAGCTCAACGAGAAGAAGAAGCAGGTGGCCCTCTTGAAGCTGGAGCAGGCCCGCAGAAAAATGGAAGCGGAGCGCGAGCGGCAGAAGCTCGCCGAAAAGATGAACTTTTTGAAGAAGCTCGCGCAGGATCAGCTGCTCGCGCAGGGCCAGTCCAAGCCCAGCAGGAACAACGATAAGTGGTTGACTCAGCCTGAGAAAGCTGAGCCCAGGTAATACAAAATTTAATTTTTTTTATTTGACCGATATTGCTCTTTTCAAGTTGAATCACGCTCTAAATATGCAGAATAAGTGAATATACGCTTATTCTACGTGATAATTCTTCTATATATCGATTAAGTGAAAGACTTATCACGTGTAATAAATGTATATTCACTTATTCGAGGTAAATTTCACTTATTCATATTTAGAGAGATAGGGAAAATATACTAAAATTAGTGGACATCACTCAACTAATCACCAAATTTTCCAGAGATTCTTGTTTTCGAAATGAATTTCACTTGTTCATATTTACAGAGTATAATAAGAAATTGTTTTTTAGATCTCGCGAAACTTTATGTATAAGGAGATACAGCATGCTTTATTAACATTCCGAGTGTATACATTTTTAATGTTTTTAATTGAACCTGTTGAACAACAGTGTATAAGATTAAAACATGGGTGTTTTGTTTCATTATTCAGTATTAGAAAAAAAAAAATTATGTATTCGCAACTAAAAGTTTTGTTGAATACTCTTTCTAAAATTATTTTATTGATTTAATTAAATATTTAGCAATAGAATTACAATTTTTAGTTAAAAAAATCGATCTAGTTAAATATTTTGTCCATTTATCTAAAACTTTGATTGATTAAAGTCTAACTATATGGATAATTAAATAAGTTGGATCTACAACATTTATTTTTCAATGTAGAATACAATTTTTAAAGTTTCATTCAATTCGGTGATCCGAAGGTGTGATATAATCTCCCGGTAAGTGAAGATCGATTTGTTTTAACGAACCGTTTCGCGGTTTTTTTATTTTCTCCAGGATCAACAATACCGGAAACGCAACTCACTTGAAGATACTGACCTCTGCGATTGCCTCGAGCGGAGACAAGATCTACAGACTGAACGATTACCAGGTCGAGCAGCAATCGATGTCGAGGCACGCCTCGGGACACGATCAGTTGAGCGAATGGCAGGGCTCCGCCGGAAATGACGTGGACGAGTCATCGCGCAATTCCTTAGAGGGCAGCAGGCCGAAGAAGCACAAGAAAAAGTCCGCCGTATCGTACTACTATGCGCCGCCGCTAACTGGCAAGTCCGCCTCGACCAGTATCAGCAAGCACTTCGCGGGCAACGGCAAGCCCAAGGCTTTTTACGTCATGGAGAAAAGCCGTAAACCCATTTACTATCATCCTCTACTGCCGTAAATTGCCACTCCACCACTAAGCTTAGGGCATTTCCTAATTAAGTCCTGCTTCGTCGGCCTGTCAATCCACTTAAAAGAAAAAAAACGTTCGCAAAACAATCGAGTCGCCTCTTTACTAGTGCTATCTTCTTTTTTTATTAATAATAGCTTAAGCCGTTTACAAACCGACAAAATATTTAAACGTTAAGAGTGCATTTTCAGCACTTAATCACTATCGCTTGCTGGAAAATTCTGATATGCGGGATCATATTACAGGGTACGCGTGTGCAATTCGCCGAATTGCTGGGGTGCAATTGTAAAGAGCTTTTTCTGAACTTTTTTGGAATCGTACGCGACTATCGCAAGTCCTATTATGTAACTTTATAAAGGTTTTTAAAATTTCTTACTTAAAGATTTTCTTATTTAAAATTTAATTTTAAAGAAACGCAAAACTATTGCAAATGAGAAACGGTAGACTGCATTTATTATGATTTATACTTTAATTCGCGTGAGTCACCTGCGTATACGCGGTTTTTACAAGACTGAAACTCCTCTTAATTTTTTTTTTATACGAATTTTTTTATATTAGTAACTAACGATCACGACTAGTTACAAACTTTTTTTAATAACATCTTATTTATATCTAAATTATATCAATCATAGATTTTATACGCTAATTGTAGATGTATGTATTATAATGCGTGAATGAATGCGAGGTTTCAGTATATGAGAATAACGGTATGCATGAGTTTAGAACTTTCGTAACAAGAGGATTATTTTATATTTTTTATCATGTAAAATTATTGTACTCAAACTGCACAATAAAATATTTTATACCTACATTATTCAAAGATCTTTATCTGTACATAGTATTATACGATCATTCAGAAATTGTAACGAGTATGAAAAGGCCGATGACCGAACAGACCTTCGGGAATTCCATTAACTTTTCATTAATTTTTTTCTTGATTGTAAGAATAAGAGTATAACTTATCTGAATTAAATGGAAGGATCGATGCAAGTGCACTTTTATTGGCCTTCATTGAGAGCCGCTGGATGTGCTGGACGCTTTGAGCATAAATCGAGATTGCATCTTTTCTTGCAAATTGTTCTGCAACTTGCATTAAAATAACTTTAGATAGTATTCGATCATTTTTTAACCGTTCATACCCTACAATTTGCTTCCGTTATCTCAATTTTTAATTATCTCAATTACCATTTCATTTAAAACCAGGCAAAAAAAGTACTTTATTTATTTATTTTTTTTATATTGCATAAAATTGCACCAATATGCCGATTATACTTTCCCGAGATAAGTAAAACTTTCGGTTCAAGAGCTTTTTCTGATATAAAATTGTGAGAAATAAAATGAATTCAGGACACAGGTTTTCTACACATCGTTGACGGTTTTCTTGTAGCCGCTGTGCAAAATATGATTTATTACAGCTGCCTGCCTGCAGCAGTATCTCACGCATCTGGTACATGTGTCTCAGAGAAATTTTCCAACTACCCTTTTGACGCCCATTGGCTATAGTAATACTTATTATAATTTATTACGTTTATTTATCATACTGATAATTGTTGGTCTGGGAAAACGATAAAAAATCTTGAAAAATCTATGCTCTTAATTTTTTCTGATTTATATCCACTATTAAAAGTTGTGTGTTCTCATTAAAACATGTATGATCTGTAATCTTTTTCTCTTTTCCGCAATAATCCTACTATCGGACAATTAAACTTAAATTTTGTATCCATTAAACAGCAGAATTAAATCAATTTGGAATTCAAGAAATAACAACAAGATTGAAGAAATATATCTGTATTTACATTACATTAAACTCGTATACAAATGTAAAAAAGGTATAAAAATACGGTACGCTCTGAAAGTCTCATATAAAAAAAAAAAAAGAAACTACTTGGCTATAACACAGAATTACGAGTTAAAATACTTAAATCCATACTGTACAACTAGACGTCACTGCGATATTAGTTTAACTCGATATCTTAGCTCCTGTAATACATGGGAATTAGCGGAAACGCGGAGCGGCGATCGCGCCGGGGTGGCCCCGACGGCGCGCAAATAAACGAGAGACGCGGAAAAGAAACGGGGAGGAGAGGAATAATGAATGCACGATTTAGCCGGGGCGATCGTGCGGTCGGACCGCAGGACAATCCAACTTTAAATTACATCATTCAATTGGCTTAATGCAAGGATAGGACTCTCATCATTTCCCCGGGCGAGTCTCGCCCTTTTCTTTTTCCTCCGAGTCGATGCCCCCCTGCCCCTTCGCGGCGAGGAGGCCTCCACTCGCCGTTTCCTTCCCTCCACCGTCGGTCGGTGCATCCGCACGGGCACTCAGACGCGATTGGGACCGCTGGGCCTGGCCGTCCTCTTGAGGTCGTAGACACTCGTGGGCCTGCCGTTGAATACGTAGGGACCGCGATTGAGCCTTATGACGGGGCTGTCGGCTTTGTGGCCGGCCCGGTTGGGCTGCTTGTCCCTGGGGCCGATGGGGGCATGCCAGTGCTGCACGGAAATCGGCTTGCCGTTGCTCACGAACTCGATGGGCAGCTTAATCAAGGGATCCACGACGGGCGAGGGCTCCTCGTACGTCGCTGCGGCCAGCGCCGACGCGGAGAAGGAGGGCGGCCGCGAGATGTAGCCCAAGCCCGGGACGTAGCTGTACGGCGCCGGCGGCAGCTTGATAAAGTGAATCACGCTGTCCTTCTTTTTTTGCTTCTGCTTCTTCGGTTTCTTCTTGCTCTGGAATATAGATTATTTAAATTAACATGATTTGATTTTTCCTTGATTTTGATTATACCCTGATCGAAGTGAAAATTTTACATTTCCGTACATTTCTGTACATTTTTGTGAATGTATATACTTCTGTATTTTTTTCGTTTTTTTTTGTAAACATTTTGTCTGCGATTTGAACCAAATTACTAAAATGCACTTACAAAAATCTACAGAAAGGTAGTATGTAAATGTACAGAAATTGTAGAAATGTGCAACAGGGTGTCTGTGAATGTACACTCGGTGATAGTTGATTCTGGAGGAATTTTTTGAACGTTGCTTGGAAAGGAAGGATAATGATATTTGATAATTGATAATGTGATAATTGTTAGACAAGGATGCATAATTTTGCCATTCTTGTCTAGCATCTACAGATTTTCAAGCAACGTTGCATTTTTTCAAAAAAATTCCGCCAGAATCAACTATCACCGAGTGTACATTGCTTTGTTTATTTTTTTAAATTTCTGTACATTTTCGTACATTTTTATATATTCCTGTACATTTCTGTTATTTAATGCATATCATATACAAAATGTTAAAAAAAACACAGTATTTTATAGAAATAGACAGAACTGCACAAAAACAAATGTATACACTTCTATCAAGGCGTCTGTAGTTTTTTTCGCTCATTTTTTTGGAATACGACTGATTTGAACAGTCGGGTGATGGGAGACAGGCCGAGAGCGCAGTCGGCACGTACACGGGGTGGGACAATAATCGGCTACCTGATAGACACGCCGCGCCGTCGGATAATCAACGAAGAGCGCCTTGTGCTGTCGCGCGGAGTTCTCTGGCTGGCTGCTCGGCTGCTAAAGGCAGAATTCAAAAGAGGCACGTGAGATAAATTGTTATCCTGCGGTTCGTTGCTACGAACCTTGTGTATACTTAGGAAAAGGAGATTAGAGCTTTTACCTGAGTTGCTTTCTCGATAAGCTCGAGCGCGGCTTTGGTCGCGGCTTCACTGCGGACGCTGTTGGCGTGGGGCTCGGAGTCGAGGTTGGCGGCGTAGCTGGACTGCGTGGTCTCGACGACGTCGGCCGCCTTCGTGAACAGCTTCCACATGTGCTCGAGGCCGAGGACGCTGGAGAGGCAGGGCTTCCCGGTCGCCGACGGCACCCCCTGCAGGGAGAGCAGCGCCAGCGCGAGGAGCAGCCCTCGCATTTTACGCGCAACGAACACCTGCCACGGATAAAACTTTATGTCATTGCCGTGCATAATATTATTATCATCCTCGTCATTTGATAGTATAATATGGGACATCCGTAATGCGCTACAGCGTGACTTTATCGCAAGAGCGAACGATGCAGGGTGGAGATCTGGCGAACGGAGATGGAGACCGCCGGGTGAGAGCGGAATAATTAAGGATCGCGCCTTCGGGCGATAAATCATATTGTTTTGCTTTTACTCGCGCGGATTTTTTGCTCATTTTTACGGTTTATTAATAAAACAGGCATGAACGAGCTGCCGGTTTTTCCCGGGTCTCCCGCGTTTATCGGAAGATCGGCGATATCGCTTTTTCATTGTCTGCGAGGCGCGATCGCGGGCTTTTTGCCGAGGTATTTATCCCTGCTAACGAGCACTTTCCCCTATCTCACTTTCGTCGTCTACATAAGACATATTTCTCCTTTTGCTTTTATGAATCGCGATGAGATCCGAGCGGAGCGATAAAGTCGGCCGCTGCAGAGCGAGATCGAGGCGGAGCTTCGCTACCGATCTTGCCGATCTCGGCTAAACAGGATCGGACGTCGAGTCGGTAAGTTACTCCGAGTGCGTTAGAAAGCTGCGTTACCTACGCAACTCCGGTATAGTCTTATACATACCCTTATAGCGCGATCCTTCGAAAAAGCGTGTAACGTCCTCGAAAAATCCAGACGATATACGAGATTCGAAAGGAATCCGTCGACGGCGAATGGAGGTCAGACGGTCCGGCTCCAAAATCGGCGCGTGGAGGAGCCGCGAAAGTAAACACGCGGAATCCGGTGTCAGTCGTTGAATCGCGCGTGGGTACGTCCAGACACTTCAACGAGGAAAAAATCGCACGCATTATTATTTTTTCGTTACAACCGGCGAGTCATGCGGACTTTCACCGTTAGACCGCGAGAAAGAAAAAGTGAGCACGCGGGAGTAATTGATTGGCACTCGTGTCGAATGTCACCGGGTTCGACCGTTACTCCCCTCCGAAAAGTCGGAATCGAAGGTGGAGCGAAGTGCCAAGGTGTCGCTCCGCTCAGCTTATCGCCTCTTGGCACTCGCGCTGAAGGCGATCGACGCTGAGGACCCCCCGCCGGCGGATCGGTAAGCCCCCGGCGGCGGGCGACCGCTGATTGATTTGCGGGGGCGTGAGGAGTGTGCGCGATACGAGCCGGTCGAACGTGCAGCTGAATTAAACGATTCTATTAAGCGCGGATGCCTCGCGATCTCCCGGCGATTCCGCGCGGGTAAACTGCGAGATTCGCGTAACTGTAAAGGCCCGGGGGACACGGTCCCTAATGAGCCACCGCGGGAGCTTTTAAATTGCTAAGAAAATAGCCGCGGGAGTCGGCGCGGCGAATGCCGGCGCATTACAATGTGCGCCCGAAAAATTCCGGCTTATCGGCTCGAAACGTGACCGAGCGGCAGGTGCGAGGAATCTCGAAAATCTCGCGACGTCTTCGCTCGAGATAAATGGATAATGCGAAGGAAAGCGCGGGCCGGCGCGCGTGTAGGTACTTTACCCGTTAAAAGCCGAGGGAACCTATGCGGCCTTTATATCCTTGCGCGCGGGACTCGAAATTGAGGCACGCGCGGCTGGCGCGACGCCAGGACGGAAGGGCCCGTTTACATTTCAATTGGCCGATAAATTAGCCCGGACGAAAGATCGCGTGCGCCTGTCCGCGCTCCTGAATACTCTCCTCGCTCCAGCCTACTGTGTACTTTATATTTTAACTCTTATTTTAAAATTTGTTTTGTTCTCTTACTTACGAGGAGAGTGTCATTTCTCTAAAATTCTGTATGCATTATGATGAAAATAATGTCTTACAAGAAAAATGAAATTCTATATGCATTATGATAAAAATAATGTCTTACAAGAAAAATGAAATACGATTATTTAAAATACTTGAGAAAAAATACGATTGCGGAAATGTTAATTATATTTAAAAAAAAGTTGCATTATAAAAAACGTATAAAAAAGTAAAATAAAGATGAACGTAAGAGCTACAATTTTTAAATCATCCTATTAAAAAATATTTAGTGGTTCTAAAGTCATGCGTCATCAAATACATTGTTAAAAAATTTAGATAGAAATATTATGGGTATAAAATATCATGTACACTATTCTGCTTATTTTCTTACTTCTGTTTTAATTGTGCACAAATTTTGAAAAATTAACAATTTTTTATTCAGATAAATTTCAAATTAATGCCTACTGGGCTTCTTTTTTAGTTCCGTTTTTTTTATACGTTTTAATAAGACTTTTCTTTTTTAAGTACATAATTAACATTTTTATTGCTAGGCCCCATTTAACTAAATCCCAAGACACGTATTCATCATTTTGGATTAAAGAAACAGTCTACAAAGTTTCAGAATAATATACAAGGATCCAGTGGATTGAAGCTCTCCTTGTTAGTACGTTTTTTATTAAGGACCATTCGGAATTAGTAGCGACGTCGCACGTTTACTTCTTTTACCCGGCTTTAGTGGCTTAATCCCGACGTCGGCTCAATTGGACAAGCTTCGCCGCCCAAGAAGAGATGTACCCTCCCGGTGGCGGCGATCCGATCTTTGATCACTTTTCACCCCTTTTCGAGTATACTAAATTAAGCTTTATTCGCCGGTCGCGTCGTCCAGTCTGATCTCTAATATAAAAAGCCCCCGCACTTTCGCGAAAAAATGCTCCACATTTGAACGAGTTTCTTACCGATTCCGGCAAACACAAAAAAAAAAACTACGAATTGGGAACCCGCGCGGCTCTGAACTGGCCAAACGGCCTCTCGAGCTAGTTCACTCGGGACGCCGGCGAAATTTTTAGGCGAGTTCACAGGGTTACAAGGATAAAAAAATGCAAGTACTCGCGGTATGCGCGACGTGCCTCGGAGCTAAAAGCGAGTTTGACCGAACTGAAACTCGGACTCGCGCGTGGCGTCGGCGGCGATCCTATCGGTTGACTTTTTTTTCCCCCCGAGCGAAGAGTCTACTGTGAGTCAAACGCGCGGTGCGCTTTGCTCGCGACACCTGCGCAATTTATCGTGAGAAATAAAACCGAGCCTCGGCGACGCGGGGAAAAGTTGCTCTCCGGAATTTTACACTTAATTGCGCGCACCACCGAAGAACTGTGTCAAGTGAATTTGCGGCTTACTTGTTACCCATTTTTTTTTTATCCCATTTACCCTTGATTTTCTATATGGTATAGACAGGATCAGCGCGAAACCGAACCCTTTTCAAAACGAACTGATTAAAAATATAACATTTGTGCAGCGTCATGTAAACGTTTGACTTCATTTAAATTCAAATTTTAGAAATATGCATGCTGTTTAAATTTGAAATAATAATATTCAAACGTCCATGGAAGATGTTAAAAAATTTATAAAAAATGGATTGTGTTAATCGGCAATGCATGCAAAGTTGTTAACATCACGATTAATATCAGTTAAAGATATGTTTCACTTGTATACTTAATCTTAAATTAAATGAAATAATCTTTATATGATACTGCATTATATCAGTTATAATGATATTTCATGTTGCAGTTAGTCTTTACTGAAATTTCGAGAAAATTATTATCGTGTATTAATCAAAAATTTTATTTGGCCAATATTTATCGTTGTTTGATTAAATTACATGTTTTTCAACTTTTTGTGTTTAATTACTTCCGTGAGAAATTCTAAACTTATAATGACAATGGAATTAGAAAATTGGATATTAGAAAAATTTAATTCCAAGGTAATCTAATTGAAAGGTAACCGCAAAAAAATTAGGAAACGAAGAGAAATTGCCTTGAAAAAGGCACTTTAATTGAGATTGTGCAGATCACCAATTTCCAAAAAAAAAAATTTACAACTATTTACTGGTTTAGCGATCAAGCTAATTTTTGTTTTTTGTTTATATTGCAATATGCTTTTAACTTTCAAAAGTAGAAAAAGTAGACTTTTTTTATAAATTTTTTTAGAATTTAAATTTTTTTTAACTATTCATTTATCTGTGGCCTTAGAAGACGTATTTATCAAATTTCTTGTAAATAATTGTATTTTAAATTCGTTCCGTAAGTAACAATTGATTATTTTTTTTATAACTGGAAGTGATTAATCTTCATAATGTTTCATTCTTATTAAAATTTTCCTATCTAACATGTCAAGTAGTAATTCAATATATTTCAATATTTGATTGGCCAAGTCAAATATTTAGTTTAAATCAGTTAGTAAGAAAAAAGTATCATGATTTAATAGCACTTTTTTCAACTACACACCTACTATATCGCGTAAACAAATCTATTTCAAATCAATCATCTACCTTGCGGCACCTTACCTTCGTGAAAATTTCGATGGAAAATAACGAATCGCGTTTTTTCTCCCACAGTATTACTCAATGTATACAGTACTTCATAATCGACAAAAAAGAAACTTATTATTCTATATAGTTATTATTCTTTGATTATCAAAATTAAATTCTCGCTCGAACACCACGATTCCATTTCCACTTGCAAAAATTTCGATAAAAAAAAAAAAAAAAAAACAATTCCGATCAACAAATTGATTTTTTTTTATAGAAACCGATTAATCGCGATAAGTACAAAGCAGGTAAATGAGCCACTGATTCACCTAAAACCTTTAGTTACTATTATTATTACTTTGTTATTTTCCCAAGCAAAATCCTATATCTCGCGGACTCGATCGTTGACTTGATCAATGCCAAATCGGCCTTATCTTCACAGTACATTATGTTCGTGTAAAATTTATAGGAAAACCCGTAATTCACCACCAACGCATTGAGCAAGAGAGGACGCCAAGTACAAGCAAAAAAAAAAAACAAAGCTACAAGTAAAAAATGAAAAGCGAGTATCCGCTCGATGAGATACGTGAAGCGCGACGAATGGCTAAGTCGGCCTTCGACACATCCTAAACAATGCCCATTCCTTAAAGAGCGGAAGCGCGTCCGATGTTATCTCGCTTTTGCTTACCTGCCAATTAGGAAGCCGGCCCCGCTTGAACCAGGGAAGCCGAAAGCTCTCGCGCGTCTCCGAAGCTCCGAAAGCTCGCCTCGGGGGAGAGAATATATTTTAGCGTGAGCAGCGCTCGGGCGCACCGCTGCGGAGGTTCGGCTGGCGACTGCCGTGCTGCGGAGGTGCGAAGGCCTCGCGGGCCCGGGACATTTGGCGGCGGCCGCGCTCTTATCCCCTCGATTCGCCGGGGAAGAGGATGAGCACGCGAGAGCACCACTGGAATGAAGATCTTACCTAAAGCCGGCGCTTACTTATGCCGGTGCCCCCACCCGCGCCATTACCCTGCGCTGCGTGCCGCGCTCTCCACTCCCGCTCCGCCTCCCGATTTTTAAATTCTCCGGGCGATTATGCAACGGCGAGCGCTCCTGTTGTCCCGGCCGGGCACGTATATATAAAGCCGATATTGCACGGCGGCACCGAATTCGGTTCGCCGGCTGGACATCGAGGCGCGCGCTCAGGAGAGCCCGAGCTGGCGACTATAGTAGACACGTCGAGCGCGCGTATCTCCTTAACCCAGTTGGACGGAGCATGAAATGCCAAGGACGAGGATAAAGGATTCGCCGAGCGCCAACTCGCTCTCGCGGAAAAATCGAGTTGCTATAGCGCCGTTTTATTTAAGCCGCGAGGCGATCACCGCGCTTTTTCCGCGAATTCGGCGGTGTATAATACTTACCGATCGCGCGGCGATCGGTTCGCCTGCCCCCGCGAGATTTATGGCCGCGCGCGCGCGCGCGCACTTCGAGCTTTCTTCCCGGGGCTTTTGAACAGTTATTATGAATCGGGCGCGTGAGTTTTGGAGAAAATCCGGCGGGCCGATGCTTATCAGCTGATAAGAAGCGCCGTGTACGTTACTTCGGAAGGAAAAAAGAAGAGAAGTGCAGTTCAATTAATTCCGGCATGTAGAGCGCGAAAGTTTGGCATCGCGTGGGAAAAACGGTAGCAGGCGTAAACAATTAACGAAACGCGATTAACATAGGAGCCAGGCGTGCAGTGCGTAACGGGACGAGAGGCGCGCGGAGCGCGAGCCAAATTTTTTTTCTTTTTTTTTTTTTCGTAACGAGATCGGTAAGTACCGTCCTTCCGTCGAAACGCGCGCGTCAATTTTCAATCGACGGCGGCGGCTCATATAATACGCATCCATCGAAAAATTTCAGCCGTCCCCGCGTATGTATATGGATCTTTTACCGAGAGCGGCGCGGCTAATGGTAAAATGGCCAGGCGTCGCCGGGAAATAAATCAGAGTGAGGCGTGCGCGCGGCTGTAACTGTAAAGCGCGCGACCGACTGCATTTCAGCGGCGCAGTTGACGGCCGCTGACGCGAGGCGTTATGTATTGGCGAGAATCGCGCGCGACTTGCCCTCCGCGAGCCTCGAATCTATTTCTCCGGCTACGCGGCGCCGTTTCTCCCCCCCCCCCCGCATGAATTTTTCATCAGCCGCACTGTTCCCGCGCTCTCTACGCGTCTCCGAAGCATCTGCCTGCGAGCAGATCAGCGCTGGTCTTGGCGAATTAAGGACTCGCCCGCGCGCATACGGAATCGCCGAAATTTTTGCGCGAAATGAAAACAGAGAAAAAAAGATTTTTTTTTAAAAGCGGGACTTACCGAATTCGGTGCGAGGAGTCGACTGACCCACTCTCCGTAGGGATCGCTTCGTTAAACGCGCCCCCGCTATGCGACGTCTGAATTAATTAAACGAGAAAAAACGAAGCGGTGATTAAAAGTAAACTTTTGGATTGGATGATCCGACAGACACTCGAAGAACTGCGGATCCGATGGTATCTGGGTTAGTCTGTTTGTATTGTTTGTTTTTTTTTATCACCGGCTATTGTTACTCTCTATACACCACGTCAAAAGGTATATAATACATACTATTTTATTGGTGGTACATTGTATCACTACAATTCGAAATTCGTTTACACTTATCACGTCAGGAGAAAAAAAGCATTAAAAATGATCATTAACGGTCACTGGTTGCGAAAAAAAAAATTCTATCACATTTTATGCTTTCGGGCAATCACGAAGGATCTTTCGACAGCGCTCGCGTGAAAGTTATGCATATACGCACGCTCGGTGATCAGGACGATGAAAAAAAAATGCAAAACTTTCATCGTGCGATAAGCGAGTCTTCCGTCGAAAAGAGGTAAAAAATAGACGAGCGTTTTTGGGTAATTACACGCGGATCCGCGCTTAATTTCTATCCGCGCGAAATTGACATAAAAAGTAGGCGAAACGCGGGTATACAATGTAGCAGGCGCGTGTCTTTGTTATCCTCGGCCAGAGAAAAAAATACATGTACAAATTTAGTCCGGAAGAAAAAAAGTGTAACGTGAGAGAGAGAGTCGATATAAACTCGCCGCTACTCTTGTTTCGCACTCTGATCGCGCTTACGCCCTTTGTATAATATAGATATGACTTATTGAGTTGCGGCCTCGCGAAATCCGCAATCGATCTGCCAGCCTACGTTTAATTGCATAAGTAATAAGTATTTTATTATTTTTTCTAGACATAGAATTTTTAATTTTGAACCACGTGTATTTAATAACTCCTCTAGCTCTCTTCCCTTTTTTCGTTTTACCTATAGTTGCATGTTTAAGATCCTTAACGAACCCAATTACTGATTTATCGTGGTGCACTCGTAGAAAGATGCATTCAAAAGATACATATTATCATGTAGACGCTTTGTTTCATTTCGAAAATTAGATGTTTATTTTAAAAAGTACAGCATTTTCGTGTGAAAGTAAAATACTTAAAAAAAAATAATAACAATTCAATTTGTAACGCTTGATGAGTAGGCGCCTGAGCATATCTGCGATGTATGTGCGATAAAAAAAAGTCTTCAAATAGAAATGGAGAAAGCAGTGGGTATAATAGAGGGCCAGAGCTATAATTAACTTATCAGTTCTAACGCCTGTTTGATATTTGTAAGTACATAGCGATCTGAACTCTTTATTAACGGTTCTGAAACCGAGCGCATTAATTAAGTGGCACCAGAAAAGTGAACAGTCACTGCAAGCGAAGAGACGAAGAAAGCGAAGAAAAAAGAAGAGTTGAACGAATGTATAAGTAGCAGACTTTGCAATAATACCTTGTACTGAGGTGGAAAACAGTTAAGGCGATTAAATCACTTGTTGACAAATGATTACTCGATGATGCGTGAGATGTTAAAAGGATCACTGCAATAATCTTATTTGTCCGTTGCTTTAAACATTAACGATCCGATTATTTTAATCTTTCCGCCTTATACGTGCAGATTCAACATAACATAATATTTTAAAATCGACAATATAAGATATGAAAGATAAGCAAGTAATAATAACGGAAACCATGAAAAATATTTTGCTTTTTTTTTAATATGAAAGTAACTATAAAGTGTCAAACTTATTTACCCAACTTTGAATAAAAGGCGTTGTCGGATAAATTTTATTACCGCAAATCAGTACGAGAAGAAACCTGCTTTTTCAGCGGGAGGTAATGCAAGTACAAGGTTACCATTACCCATTACCAGATGTCGACTTGAGCACATTCATTTTCGTGATAAATAATACTAGAATTCACACGCGCGCTTCGCGCGCTGATTACTTTAGTTCGGACTTCGGAGTCGACAAAAACAAAAAAGCAAACGCTTAATTGCTACTACTTTCACACTCTTCAATTTCGATATTCGATAAATTCGATAATTCAATACTCTTCAATTCGATCATATCGCAATGCATTTTAATATAAGGGATACGCGCATGCAACAAACAAAATATTTAATTGAAATTAATTTGTTCTAACTATTCTCGAACGCGATCTCAAATAAGACAAATTTTTCGACTTACATAAATATTTTCCAATAATTTATTGTTAATTCAACAAACTTTTAGACATTAATTGTTAATTATAAATCAGTTAGTGATCATTATAATTTATGAATTGCGCCCGTAAGAAAATAAAACGCGAAAGTCGCGAGAAATATTCATCAGTAATAAGGCCGTCTTAAAGGACAGGCAATATAAACTTAATACCCGCCAATAAAAAAAGAAAAACAACGTGTGGGTCTCGGGACCCCCCGGTAGGAACGAAGTTCCCTCGGCTTGTTACCGCCACTATATACATAATAGACATTACCGTTTGTAATAGTAAAATTTTGAGTTTCATTTAAACTTTGTGGAAACATGTTTTATGGTATTTTGAGTCCGAAAAACTGTGTGTGCGTGCGTGCGTGCGTGCGTGCGTGCGTGCGTGCGTGCGTGCGTGCGTGCGTGCGTGCGTGCGTGCGTGC
>JAWWEN010000001.1:2401263-2419248 GCA_035582955.1 Sycophila texana | reverse complement strand
GCAGCGCTATAATCGCTTGGTTCTCACACGCAAAACACGCGTATAAACGCGAATTTCTCACACTGAGTTATATAAATGTTTATTTCTTTTTTTCTAATTTAGCAGTTATACGTTTTTTTTTTAATTATATTTTTAATTATTTATTTAAACTTACTTAATTCATAAATTTTTGGAATCTACACATTAATTAGTTATTTTTAGTTACATTCTTGAACTGCATTACATAGATGTGAATGAAATTTAATAATATACCTACACGTATGGATAAAAACAAGCAAAAATCGATTATTTCCATTATCCTTAAAGCACCTGTCAAACTGAAAAATTCTCCATTACCGACCATCAAACTTCCGAGCTATTATATGCATATTACTCCTCTCAAAATCGTTAAATCCATACATTCTTGAATCTCTTTTTTAAATAATATATCAAATAAAAATAAATTAATCCACATATATTAATCGATTAATCTTATCTTGCAGATCTTCTACGACTTGGTACGGCAAATCAACAAAAAATCACCAGAGAAGAAAATGAAGCAGAAAAAGAAATCTCTGTGCATACTGCTGTAAAGTAGCTGACGGGGGCCTGTGTGGTGTGTTCTCGCGTATAATAAGAAAGAAGAAATATTAAAAAATAAAATAAGCAGAGCCAGAGCAACAGTGGAGCAAAGCGTAAAAAGTTGATGCAAATAAAATAAATAAATAAAAAAAAAACAAACAAACGTCTCAGAAACAAACAAAATAAAAAACATGTAAGCATAACGAGGCCGAGGATACCAGTGCGTCGGTTGAGGGTTCACGCAGCGAAAACAGACGAACGGCATATACAGCATGAAAAAAAAAATATAAATATATAAATATATATATATACATAAAAGTAACAAAAAAAAATATCATGGAATGTGACAGGACACTTAGTTGACCACGAGCTACGCAAAGGAGAACTGGAGCACACGGGGGATCGTATAGAGAATAAAAAAAAATGAAAAAGTACGTGGAAAGCGGGGGAGGAGGGTTGACTACGTTGACCGCGCGATATACAAGCCGGGAGTAACGATCGGCGCCGAGTGAGACGTTAAGGGATATGGCATATATATACGCGGCGCGAGTTCGGCAAGTTTTATGGAATACTTGTATATACACACTTCGGTCCCGCCGTGGCGCGCGTGTACGACGGCGCACAAAGTGACGAGAGAAACAAGATTAAACAAAAATAATAATAAATAAATAATAATAATGTGACAAAAAAAAACTGTAATGTGGCGAGGTGAATTAAAGAAACACCCAACCTAAGAAACAATGCGAGCCCTTCTTTAACACGAACAAGATTTGACACTGACGCGTACATACAGACACACACATGCACGCACACGTACTCGTGGCCACGCGCGTGGGCTCCTTGCGTTTTCTTTTTCGAGTCCATTTTTTTCATTAAAAAAAAAATGTTTACTTTTTTTTTTAATTTCTTTTATCATTATTATTAGCGGGCATGAGATATTAATTAATTAGGATGGAGTCGAAGTAATTGGATGGTATAAGACGAGAGGAGAGTGCTTCGAAGGACGCGAGCTGGCATGTACAGCGGCAGCGACGGTGAAATTCGAGTTATGATGCAAGAATTTAAATATGACAATGATAATAATTGAATTCGAGAGCGAGAGCATGAGTGTGTTAGAGTGAGAAAGCGAGAGAGACCGAGAAAGAAAGAGAGAGAGAAAGAGAGAGAGAGAGAGAGCGAGATCGAAAGAGCGGGGTAAAGTAATTAAAGATAAAGCTGAAGAAAAAAAAGGGTAAAAGAAAAAAAAAGATATGTACGGGAGTGCGCACGCGCGAAGCGAGGCCAGTCGCGCCCTCCAACATGTGAGCACCGCGCGCGACTCTCTTATATAATATAATAATTATACATAGACGATACATACCATGAAAAAAAAATGATTATTATTATCGAAGCATCAAAATATTCATAAGTTATCGATCGTTTGTTTTTCAATCAATATATGTTTTTCTATATCTCTCCGTATTAAAAGCAAATAATAAAAATTCAGTAAGTGTTAAAAAAAAAAACAAACATTTGCAATTGAATTATATCGCACTCGGTGTCCTTCCTCAAAAAAACAACCCGCCCAAACAAAAAAAAACCCTTCAATGCAAAACACCGACTCCTCGATGAAGGCTTTCGTATAGCGAACCTTAAGTCATATACTTGTTTAAGTGCCTTTTTTTTTTAAAGAAAAAAAAAATGAACAAGAGAGAAAAAAAAATGGAGAAAAGATTTTTGCGTAAGATCTTTTTTAATACTTTGGTATTTATGTAATGGATAGAGTTTTTAATAGAATTTGTTTTGAAATTGTATTGATAAGTATTTAGAGTTTAAATGATTTTCTTCAGGAGTTGTTTCAGCCAGTACGGTCGCATTTTAATTTTGCTATTTTTTTTATTCTATTTTTCTCAATTCATGCAATATGTGTATATAAATAATGTGATTGTTTAGTCTACCTTGTTAGTTTGCGACTGAGATATCATAAAATTTTTAAACGCTCTTACTTTAACTGCATTTGGTATGAAATTTTTTGTTATATCCACGTCATTGCACAACTTGAGCGAGGAACAATTGCATAATAATTAAGCGTTAAAAAAAATTAGAACAAATAGATTAATTTGACCGATATGGCTTTGACATCCCCTAAAGTGACTTGCATTATTCTTTGTTTTCTTCATTTTAAAGAAAAATCGAGTGGAACATTGAAATAAGTAAAGAAGCGTGTTTGATGAAGACAACACCGCGGAAGTAGGCTTCCGTAAAGGCTCAAAACATTATTTTACTTTAAAATTTTATATTATACAGTTTATCGCTTTAGTTTGCATTGTAAAATAAAACATTAAGATTTGCTAAGGATCGCTTATGATCGTTAATTTTTCATGAATAAAATAAATATTACAGTGGAAGAAAAAAACCATGTGGAAACAAATAAAATAATTAAAAAAATTCAAATTACTGTGTAGATGAATTTTGATGTTTTTGCGTAATCCCTGTAATAAATTAAACCTTGAAATTGTATTTTATGACCCTTCAATTTCATATAATCAGTGTAACAAAAAAATAATAATTCGTGAAACCCTAAGTATGATTAAAAAGTCACACTAATCGCATTCCGCATAGATTTGTTAGTAGCAATGTTTGTATGTTCTTGTAACATCTTGTTTCTTAATCTGCGCGTTTTACTAACATTAAGCGCTATATTATATTATAATTATGCATTACTTAAGGCCTTTGTATTAAAAAAAAAGTTAAATTAATCGACGTCGATGCTATCAAATACGTCGAATGAATGAAAAATACATTTCACTTTTAAATTATTCGTTTTATTCACGAAACATCGAACTATTTGACAAACCTTACAACAAAGTTACAAACGATAATAAAATATATGTTTCTTATTTTAAAAATTTGTTGTGGTTGATATTTACGATATGTAGGGTACAAAGGAGGCTTATCTTTTTTATGTATAATTTTTTGTTCGAACTACGGTTAAATTTTTCGAAAAAAACGAAGATACATTCAGTAACTACTAAATCATCAAACGAAAGCAACAAGTATTCAAAAATCAACTTATTTATAACAAACTATTTTGTTGTGAATATGAGATGAAGTTCGTATGAAATGTAAAAAATATCATCGTTAATCTGTCACATTAGATTCTAATAGAAAAAACGCTATAGTAATTATCAAAATCGACGAGGTTGTCGATTTCGAATCCAGAGAAGTGCTTCAATCCACATTCACGGTCTTTCAATTCCAGAGAGCGGTTAACATATGGCATAAACTTTTTAATTTGCAAATATTACATGCTCAAAAGTTTTACCTTTATTTTTAAAGGTATGTTAGGTAAATACTTATATAATTTCTATATTTCATTGTTTTTTTTTTTATAAATTAGCAATATGTACATGCAATTTTTCAATGAAAATAAAGTTATATAGCAGAACGATAAAAACAATTAGTTGTTAAGTAATAATAAAAGTACGTAGTACCTCGTTTTCGTATTTGATAAATTCAAGTGATTTACAAGTGATTAGTAATTTTTTCATGTTTAACGCAAAAATATTTAGGCGTATAGGCAGATGACTGTTTTCATCGTTTTGAAATGGAGAAAAATAAAAAAAACCTTCATTATAATAATTTTCAATAAACTATGTAAAAAGTCATTGCAATAATTAAAAATTATTACAACAAAGTTCCGAAGAAAATCTTCATTTAATCTACCTTAACAGTGTCTGCTTCTAAAAATTGACGATTTTGCATAACATAATTAACTCTAAGTGCTAGACAATAAATATTTTTATAACACAAGAAAATGAAAGGAACTCAATTTGGACGAAAATTAATTTTTTCAATACTAATTTATTTTATGTCATAAATGTGATCCAGCACTTTGGAATCTTACAACATAACTACAGACAAACCTCTGCATCAAATACTTCCTCGAGGTTAATTTAACAAGTCGCAATTAGTATGTTAAATTTATACTATTAAATAAGTGTTATTAATTGTAAAATAAAAGCGAATAAAAAAGAAGGAATTTAGTCATAATTCATTATATATAACAATTGTAATGGTTCGGAAAGCAATTTTTAATTATGACGTCGATGTTGTAATGCGGGATATTTATCTTTTTTTACTTCGACGATGCATAGAAATAAAAAGTATACTTACACCTGTCAATATAAATTCAAACGGATATATCAAGTATCCCTGCTGTAATAAAAATTGCTATCTGTAGATGCAGAAGTTTCATTGTAGATCTCATTTCAAATATCCTTCTACACCACCCCATTAAATCTTAAATTTCAACAAGTAGTCCACTCTGTATATATGAAACGCGACATGTACAAATATGTATAACAACTAGGCAAATATTGAGATGGAAAGAAATTTGGCTAGCGTACGAAACATTTTTTTTTAATATTCGCTCTATTTCTTTTATTGTTATTAGTCAATTTTTTAAAAGCCGCGATCATTTTAAAACTACCGTCAAATTTAAACTCATGTTTTTTCTGTTTCGTTCAATTACTATCATTTTTATTCTACAAATTCTATTTCTACGATATGTTTCATACAAATTTTTGTTAAAATAAATTTAAAATTGTTTAAATGTTTCTTTGAATGATTCAATATTTTGAATAAGAAGATTTATTCGTATTTGTAATTAGATATGATTTTTCAGTGAAAAATTATTTGTTATAGTTATACGTATAGAATGTAATTGTAAGATTTTTTTTATGCGCAGCTGATGTAAAAAGGTAAGTACAACATTACATTTTTCTTTAATCAAGAAAAAAGGAGTAGCTTTTTGGTACTACGGGTTTATAGTTTAAATAAAAAATTTTATTTTCCTAAATAATTATGAAATTTAAATATTCTAGTTTTCTACTCTTGATAATCTCGTATATCTGGTATGTTGTTGGTAATTAGTTAAAATTAAACGAATATAACTTATCTTTATGAGACATCGCATTCACAAATAGCATTGAAAAATATTTATTTGTGTTTCATTGTTATTTAATTAAAAAGTACTTAGGCACTTTGGTAGTCGCACAACTCTCGACTGAGCTGTGATTTAATGTTTGGTGGTTTTTGTCTAGGGTTACCAGCTGTGAAATATCATTTATCCCTGGCTGATTTACATAAATAACTAGTAAAATGTTTCGTACGTTTTATCAAATGACTTCCTTTTTTTGTGGAATTCAGCGGATTATTGTCTTTCCGAGTCTCTGAGCCTTTTTGTTTAATTGTGTCTTCAATTATAATTATAATTAACCAAATTCTAGGAAATGTTCTCGTTAACTTCATCTCTTATATGTATTGATCCTTACTTTAAACAAAAAGCAAGGATTTTTTTTTGACAAAAATAGAAATTGAGGTAGATTGAGTGTATCAACATTTACGAGGAAAAAAGTCAATAAAAGACGTTATGTTTAGTTGCTTTTATCCTAAAAAATGTAAATCTTTTAATGTTACTAGATCATGTTTTTTTTTTTAATAATATAATTTGTATTGTTCATCCAAACCTGAATCAAGGAAAATAAAGTTAATTATCTTTATAACAAATAAAAGTTATTGTTAATAAAGCAATAAAAGTTAAAGTACCTTGTTTAAATTTTTCTCTGAATGATTCCTTGTACCGATTTAAAAACAGTATACTTTTAAATACTGCCTTCAAACAGGGCCGCACTTAAAAAAATATTTAACAATCAAAAAATTATAATTTTATTTCGCTTCCTTCATTTTCTTAAAAAAAATACTGCTCCCAGATAGAGTGACACTTCAAGCAACGTTTATATCAATCGAAAAATTAAAAAATTTCTCATAAAGTTTCCTTCGTTTTCTAAAAAATAAGCATTACATCCCCACTTTTGCGAAAATCATGTGTCTACCCTCTAAATTTAATCCAGTGAAATCCCACTGAACTTCAAAACAGAGTCACATTTTTTACCGATAAATAGTGAAATTTCACTATTTTTCAGTCAAAAGTATGTGACTGCTTTAAAATTCAGTGGGTCTTCACTGGACTAAATTTAGAGATATATGGCAAAGGTGCGAAACTCGCAAAAAGAAATTCCAGCGAAAAATAGACGCAAAAGGTCGTAAATAAGCTCAGAGCCCCGAAAAAGCCACATCCAGCTCAAAATCCACGAAACAGCCAGATGGGTACCCGCAGCATCGCGGCGACGGTGACGCCGGCCACGTGGGCGCGCAGCGGACTCGCCGCCCCCGTCGTGTTGCAGCAGTGGTTGATCGCCGCGTCGAGGACAACGGGATAATAGTCGTTCCAGAAGGCCAGGGCCTTGTAGTCGACGGCGCCGGTGCTGCTCATGTCGATGTTGCGCCCGACGATGAGGACGCCGGGGTCGCGCTCCTGGAACGGCTCCCACTTGGTCGTGGGCACGGATGGGTCGCCGGTGCGGGCGAACGTCGCCAGCATCTGCATCATCAGGTCGGCCATCTTCTTGTCGGCCGTGTTCCACTGGATGCTGGTGCCGGCGGCGTAGGGCAGGCCCCAGACGAACGGCAGCTCGAACATGTGCGGCACCCGGGCCCACTCCGGCACGTCGCGCGTCACCGCCTGCGTGCGCGCGCGGTAGTCGAAGCGGTACACGAACGCCTCCGTCTTCGATGGGTGGCTGCAAATTTTATGACATAAATAAATAAATAAATAAATAAATAAATAAATAAATAAAAAGTATTATATTAATAATTGTACGGACTAAAAAGTCCTTAAGTACAAGGAGAAAAACTTAGATAGTAAATTACAAATATTAATAACTAAATAAACTTAAAATTAATTTAAAATTTACAAGTGAACGATTTTAAAGAATTTTTAAATTGCCCGATAGGACAAATTGATGTAACACTACTGCAAACAGTTCTATAGAGTCTCTTCACTCTATTGAGAGTAGAATAGAACCCAAAGTTCGAGATAATATAGAATTGAGTGTAGAATAGAATATGGTCGTTTATTGTAAATTGCAGTATAATTTACAAATATTATCCCTAATAGCACAATGTTTTCAACGACGTTTTTAAAACGTTTTTTATGTCCGCGGATATATGAGACGTTTTAAATACGTTTTTAAAACGTTTTTTTTACCTTTTTTTTGGGTGTAAAAACGTTTTGTGAACGGTTTGTGCTATTCGGGATAAAACATTCATCATTTCGTGTAAATTTCGTGTGCAAATAATAGTTATTCATGCACCAAGGGAGTTAAATAGGTGATCATACCCTCGGGAGAAAACATACTATTAGGCCAGTCAATAGAGAATTAAAGGTACATTTTTCATGACAATTCTTCCATAGAGTCAAAACTCAAGCCAATCCACGAAAGACAATGCATACAATGATCTTGCCATAAATTCGTCTAGCTTCTACGGTAAATTAATTTATTATTAACATTTTTTTGTGTTTTTTTCCCTCCTGCGTGAAAAGTAATGTGCGAATCGCAATAGTACAAAAGGGAAAATTTTACAGAAAATTTTTGGATAGATTTTCTGAAGAATTTATGAAAAATGTTGTGTAATCTCTATATAAACTATAAATCACTATACATGACGATTTTTTGTATAATTTATATGAAACTGCTCTGATATAATACTAAATACTTAATAACGTTGAAATTATGTTGTTGAAAGTCTATCTGAAAGTTTCTTTAGATAAAAAAAATAAAATAAAAACGGATTACAAACGTTATTAAAAATATCACTTTATACATATAAAAGCCGTTCTCATGATGCATTTCCACGAAGCTTTTAAGAATGTATAAAACATCGTTTTAGAAAATGAAAAAGCATAAATTAATTATTTTCCATTTTTTCGATCCTCGATCATGTCAACTACTCTAGAAGAAAAGTGTGTTTCAAACACTATTAACTTCATCATCAATTAGGGACACTTATAGAATTCAGATCTTCGAATTAAGGACTCGGATACCCGAAATCCGGATAGACTCGAATCTTAAATCTGACGGATCCGGATCTTACAATAAAATATCCGAACTATTAACATTGTATACTTGTAGTATATGTAACGTATCTGTCCATTTATACGAGACAAGTACTCAAAGTATCTGCATCCTAATCTGAGATTCGAATCTATTCGAATCTCGGGTGTAATCCGGAACTTCGCATATCCCTACCAGGATTGCTACGAAATAAAATTTCAACGAAAAAAAAACATCCATTCAAAAGAGAACAAAGCAGTAATTCGCTTTAAATAAAATGGTAAAAGAAAAAAAGTCACCTCGCAACTTTAGCCGCCAGCTGAGTGAGGCCAGCCGCGTAGTTCTTGTCAGTCTGCAGCTCAAGGTACTTGTCCCTAAGGATCGTCTGGTCTCTGGTGGACGGATAGGGCCTGTAAAAGAAGAGCACGGCCTCGGCGATGAGCTCGGGCCTGTACTCGCAGGTGTTGTTCTCAGGCTCGACGACGGCCGCCATGCTCTCCTCGCGTATCATCGCCTCGAACTGCTCGGGGGGCAGGCGGCCGTCGACGTTCTCGCTGCCGATCGCCTCGATGAAGGCCAGCGCCTGCTCGTTGTTGGTGAAGCCGGTGACCAGCGGCACGGCGTACAGATCGTCCGGCATGATGTCGCGCGGATGCCGCGGCAGGAAGGGCTCGCTCGTGTTTGTCGTCGCGTCCACTATCGGGCCCCACGTCTCGATGTGCGCAGTCTCGCGGATCAGCGTGTCGATCTCCACGTGGCGCAGGCACTGCATCATGTCCGACGTCGATCGGTAGCAGCCGAATTTCACGGCTATCTGGAAATGTGGTTTCGTTTTCATTTTTTTTTTTTTTTGCTTTTTGTGGAAGCTGCTATGTCTGCGTCTACTTTTTTATTGCACGGCTTTACGCTGCACTCACAAAATTGAATTCTTGCTCTTAGTAGACAAATCCACTTAAGTACACCGAAAAAAAAAAATCAGTAGCTCTTACAGTTGCGGAGGAGTAATATGTACTCGACTCGAAAAAATAAAAACGGCATTGCAAAATCAGCAGAAATAACTTTTCTCACAATAAAAGTAGCTGTTTATTTGAAATAAAATGTAGATCTTACTTTACAGAAAAGTATATTCTACTTTGACGAAAAATAGATTCTACTTTGACGAACAGTAGATTCTACTTTTTTTTTAAGCTGTTTGTACAGAAAGTTCAGGAAGTTAAATGAACTTCCAATTTCACAGCTAAATTTATTGTGCAAACGGTTGAATTTACTGTTTATTTTTTTCGGTGTATCATCTACTTCATTTTAAATTGAATCTATTAAATTGAAGAATATGTCTGCTTCAGTGTAATTCACAATAAATTTACCGTAAGAATAGAATCCGCTAAATTTTATCGTAAATACATTAACTATTAGTATTTTTTTTCTGCTAATTAGAGATTTTTTCTTTCATTCAATTCTTTTAAATTTTTATGATATTAAATGGAAACTAACCGTTAATGAATCAATTTAAAATTTATCATCTATCTACGTAATATTAAAGAACGTTTATTTAAATTGCATAGCAATAAATTTTCTAATTATTCGAAATCGACAGTCTACTTATTCGAAGACACTATCTTCTTATTAGAAGAAGAATTCGTTTACGTTTTAGCAGATTAATCGGAAACGATTGTCCGGTTATTCACAGTATAAATCAGTTTGACTCTATAAGTAGATTTTCCACTGTCATTTAGTGGCTTCTTCTACCAGTTTAGTTTAAATTTTTGGGAGTGCAATAGTTTTTAAAGTAAAAAGAATCTTTTTTTTTATACAAGAAATTTTTGAGAGTGATTGGCTGGAATGTTTTCATTGAGATATTGGACGAATGGTCATAGTGGAGAATTTTATATGAAACCATCCATAAAAATTGCAGCGTATTTTCTCGTAATAATGACGGAGCTTTACGTTGCTAAGTTTTATGTACAGAAGATTGGATAAATGTTATATTTCTGGAATTCTCTGTCCCATAATTATTTCATTAGTTAAGGCAATATTGGACAGTTCAAATCATCATTCCGTTCATTTACTATCAACTTTTAAATTTTAGTTGTTAAGAGAGGATTATTAGTTTAGTTTTAGTTTAAACAATCGCGATGTTAAACATTCTTTTGTAAAAGAAAATATTATTACACATAAATAAATAAATTTTTGCAGCTTTTATTAAAGCACGTCGCTCGAATAATAAATGGCATGCATCTTTCCTTTTTTCATTGAAAAACTATAAAATGCGCAGATAATTTATCCATATGATATTATTAAACAGACAAATAAATGTTCTTTCAATGAATTAACTTTTTAAATGCTCTTTTAAGGGGAAACCCAAATAAACAAAAGTTGATAATGTATATGTACCTCTTCGATGACAGGCTTCTCATCTTGAGGTGTTCGCACGGAGTTGATGGGATCGCCGCTCATGACGATGGCCTTGGCAAACTTGGCCCTGCTCAGTGGACTCATCATGTGGAGTCCGACACTAATGGCTCCAGCGCTGTGCCCGTAGATGATGATGTTCGTGGGCGAGCCACCGAATATCTCGATGTGCTCCTTAACCCAGTCCAGCGCTGCGATTTGGTCCAGCATACCATAATTGCCCGGCGCGTTCTCATCCATCGACGTAAAGAAGCCCAGGATGTTCAACCTGTACGCCACTGTCACCACCAGGACCTGTTTAAAAAAAGTATCAGTCGTAAACATTTTTTTGATTTTAGGAAAAATTTAACGTAACTTTTCTATAAAAGATTTATTTGATTGAATTGAATTTAATAAAATTTTGGTTTATATTAATTTACGGAATTTAAAGATGAACTTTTATAGAAAGAAAATTAGCTTTTAAGATTTTTAGTAAGTTTGTTAAAAAAAAAGGCTAAAATAGAAAATACATCCAGTGAACTTCATCGATTTTCCAGGAAATCACCTGATCCTCACTGACAAATGAATTTTACTAGAAGGAATTTAGATAGAACGTCAAATACATTATATAGTTTCGTAGCATATGTTTCTAAGCATTTTTAAAATATTTAAGAACGATTAAAAAAAAAGTTTTTTTTATAACAACTAGTAAGTTTAAGTAAATCAAACTCACGGATAACGTTTTCAAAATTAATAATAAAATAAACGTCAAAGTCCGAGATGGAAAAGGCTACAAGCCCTTTAGAATACTCGTGCAATCGATGGTATTCAGTCGGACTGACGACCTTCGTCCGGAGCCGGCCGCACTCGCGGGGATCTTAGAGGCCGAATAAATAAATCACAATAGCCGTTTTTCGCGTGAGTGTATCGGGCTCTGTCTCTCGCCGCGCGCGGAAATCGCAATTTGACACGAGGCCTATATCCCGGGGCTAAAAATACGAAGCCGCGGCTGATCCTCTCGACGGTGGCGCGCGTAACCCGCGCCGGACGAGTTCAAGGATGACGCCCATAGCGGCATGCGCTCACCGCCTTCGCGGTCATCTTTTCGTTTCCTCGCCATACAACACTGGCCGAACTGGTTAAGAATCACTCGGAGGGTATAATGGCCCACTTGAAAATAGAAACGTTGATGAAAGGTTGAAAAAGAACGTTGAACATAAAAAATCAACATTGACGTTGATAAAACATTGATTTTAGCTTGATTTTCGACGTTTAATTCAACGTTTCCCGAATGTTCCTTGTAATATTCAATATTCAATGTTTATTTTCGATGTTCAACGTCAATTTTCAAACGTTCATTTCAACGAGGATTTTCAACGGGCCTAGTGGAAACTAGAAATAGCGAAATCAACGTTAAGAATCAATGTTGAAAATGTGTGTTGAACCTTGAAAATCAACGTTGAATATTGAAAATTGACGTTGAAAATAAAGATTTACAATAAATTTTCGGGAAATGTTGAAATAAATGTTCTAAATTAAGCCAAACCAAGGTTTTATCAACGTCAACGTTGATTTTCAACCTTATTTCAACGTTTCTTTTGTCAACTGGGGGAAATTTGGGCCTCGGATTTTGTTTGAACTGTGGCGGATGCATTTTTTGGGGTGGAAATGAATAGTAAGCGAAAATCTTAATTACAAAGAAACGAGTGAATAATTTTAACAATATGATTTTTTTTTTAAGAATTTCATGAGAAAATATATCTTTAAGTGAACTAAATATACATTTGAATATATACAGTAGAATGAATTTAGTTTCAAAGTAATATTTCGGAGACTTAAAGATACCTTTTATTTGACAAATATTTAAAGTAACATTTTTTTAAGTTTACTCATTTTTTCAGTATACGATTCTAATTAGTGCATATTGCTATGTCTTATGTTAGATTGAGATATACTACTTAAACGCCCAAAGCAATCATATCCAGAATAGCTGACTTCAGGCCTGCGCTTTCCATTTCTTTAAAAGACAATAATATTATTTATAAAATAATGTATAATAAAATAATCTGCCACAGTTTTATAAAAATCTACGATTCTGAGTTTTGAAACTCCCCTGCAGTCTGCTACTCTATTGGCGATTCTCAAAATTGGTCCTCTAGGACTCTATAGAATAAACTATGGTGTGTAACATGAGAAATCGAAATAGTTTTTTTTTATGTTTAAAAAATACGATAGACATCAATCATTCACGGACTAGTGAATTTTTTAGGAAAATGGGATAAACGTGTACAGAGTTTCGTTTGCAGCGACTTTATTAGATTAGGCACGCATGTTTTCTATGTATTTAAATCATACTAAAATGAGCCAAGCGCACTTTCGAGCGCACGACCTAAAACTTTATTGCGGGACTAATAATTGTAATAGCTTTAGATAAACTTTTTTTGCTTCTATTTATTCCTGCATTAACTTCAACGATCTTGTTCTAAGAGGAAATTTTAAGTTACTTTTGCCTAATAAATCATCGCGTAATTTTCTTTGTGATTTACTCGGAACGAAAGTAGGTTTCGATAAGATAAGTGGATATTATACTTTGCACCAAATGAATTTCATTTTCGCAGTTTCACGTAAAATCGTGTCATATTAAATCATTTACATATTGCATAATTGAGAATAATTTTAAAAAAATTACGAAGTCTATTACGTTAAGTTTTCTAATCTTTTCTTTCACATGCGATGATTGTTTTCTACGTAACAGATTACTTTTAATTCACGTAGGTATTTTTGAAAAAAAAAACTGAAGATCTTTTAGATTTCGATATCAGATGTAAAAAGAATATTTAATACGATGATCTTTAGTCGTTCAAAGAATTCAAGTTTCGTATGTTTACAATGTAATGTTCAATGGAATTATTAATTAATTTCTATCTTTATTATAATAGAATAAATAATTGTGTATTTTAAAAAGCGAGTCTTCATTAAATAACTGATAAATACTAAGAATTGTTTAAACGTTTACAGAATTACTCTTAAAGTGTTTAAATTACTTGTTAATATCAAAGAAAAAGAGCATTTATATAAGTAAAAGATAACGCGCACTTCAGGTTTGCATAAGGAGGCGGCATACGGAAACTAAAGGCAATCGCTTAATAACAAATCCTGCCACCTCCAACGGTTTTCATATGAATTAAGCCAATTCTACCGACTTTTAAACATTCTTATCATTGTTTATTAGTCGCTTAATTAAGACACGACTGTTAAAATACAGTAAAATTAGTAAAAATGTGAACAATAAATAATAAAAGTTGAAAAAAGTTATAATGCGGGTACGTTCTGTTCTCGCTTCTAATCGAATCAATTATAGTTTATTTAAACATTTAACTAAAGTTTAGCTAACCTTAGAGAGTTTGGTTTATTATTATTAGCTAATAAACAATAATGAGAGTGTTTAAAAGTAAACGTGCTACCGTGCCTCTTAAAAATAATAAAAATCTTAAAAAAATAAAAAATTACAAAATTAAACTAAAATTTATTTGGATTATCAATAATAAAATTGGTTACGTTCATAAATCATAATTAGTCATTGCAGCTATTTTAAATTATGATTACGAAGAAAGCCGACTTAATTAAAGCGAGGATAAGAAAAAGATAAGAAATGAGAAGTGGCGATCTTGACCTTCTGCTTGGTAACGAAGACGGAAGCGTCCCAAATGGCCGGAGTGCCGGTGTTGAAGTCCCCGCCGTGGAACCAGACGAGCACCGGCCATCCCTCTGACGGTCGAGTGCCTGCGCATAAATTAAGCATCGTTAACTCATTTTCTTTTTCGAAGTGCCTGGAAGAATTCCCACGGATCGATCGAATGCAAAGGGCTTTTTTCAGGGGCTCGATTAGGGATGCACGAGGCGACTGGGAACTATATCAAGGTGAAATTCCGCCGTTGTTTACGATTCTTTCGTCCTTATGTATCGATTGCGCTGATTTGGTGGTGCGATAAAGAAGCGCGCCTGACATTTTCCGTCCATCAAAAGAACGACACTATGTATGCATCCGTTTTGATTTTTTATTACAAATAACGGAATATTTATACTTTACTTGTAGATATTTATAAAATAAAAATTGTTACATGTAACAGATTTATTATTTTCAAAATATTATGTAATAAATTCAACAAAATAAGATTATTTAAAATTCGTAAAATTTATCTCAACATCCTTATAGAAACTTGTTTTTAATTTTTTTAAGTGTAACAAAAATTGTTCAGAACCATCGTTACACGTATTCATTTTTTGATCATTTATTTTGAATTATAGGTATGTAATATTATTGATATAATAAAATATAATTACATTGTTTAATTATTATACTAATTTGAGAATGAAAAACCCACAACTGGTACCGTTCAGGGTATATAAAAATTTTTTAAAAATATTAATTTTTACAGTTTCCACATAAAATTAATAATATCAATTCATAATTAATCATCGGAGTCAGTGAAAAATGGATATTAAAAAGAAAAAGAATTATTTTTATCATCCGAAAGTAGAAATAATTGTACGCAGCATATATTCAAAACATTCATTGAACACAAAACACTCTTTTTCTTATTTTATTCTTTGGCTCATACTTTGAAAATGATTCCGGATCCAGAAGAATTTTTAATAAATTAGAGTAAAAAAAAACGTATTATCTTGATATAAATAAATTTTTTAATATAGTCTGATAATAAAATTACTTTGCAAAATAAACCCCACCAGACCAAAATAAACACGAATTTAAAGGCGATAAAATGAATTTTATTTTATTTTTATTTTATTTTATTTTATTTTATTTAATAAACAGGACATAGTCCCTTGAGTACAAAAATACAGAAGAAATAACAGTCGTAAGAAGCCAATATTAAACAAATTTTTCTAAAGCGGCGCATACATGAGCTTTGAATGCGTCCAGTGATAATTCAGACGTGTCGATCGTACTTCAGCATATTCCAACAACGTCTAATCCTAAATACCGGAGAGTAAAAAGTAACCGTAAGACTACAATTTATCTGAAATTAAAAAAAAAAAGAGTGAAAGTTGTATATAAAAAACTTTATAATATAAACTTCCAAGTTTAAAGAAAAGAGCCCCGAGGGAGTTGGGCATAGGCGGCGCAGGAAGTGGGCAGCGATAGGCTGGCCGACAGCTGTCGGGCTCGTAGCTTTAGCCGTACGAAGTGTCCAATAAACACTCGGCGAGTCCGCCGGGGGTAAACCGCGAGATTACGGAAAGTACGTGGGACGCGCGCGGCGATCACGCGACCACCGCCAATCGCGTGCGACCTCGTCGCACGGTCAATTATCGGACGTACATCGCCGAAACAAACCTGCGCTCTTTCTCTCTCCGGTCCCTTCTTTTCCTCTCCCATCAGTTGCAAGCACGACCGACGTATGTCTTGGAAGGGAAGAAGCTACTCCTTACTGTCCTACTTTTTTTTTGGGTCATTCGTAGTTATCGGATTTTCGGGGTGGGTTGTACGAACTGGGGGGACTTTCGTTTCGATTATTTGATATAATTATTTAATTTGATTCAGTGAGAGATAAGTAGAATATCACTGAGTATACCTTTGTCGGTTTTAGTGATCGTAGATGATTAATTAGTTATAGTTGCGATTATCATTTTTTTTATGCATTATTTAAGAAATACTGTAATTAAGATATTTATTTAGAGTAATTAGGCGAAATATGTTTTTTGTTATAATATTACCAATTATTATAGTTATTTCAATAAATCTTTCTTTCAATAAAAAGGACACGACGATTCGCAGCTTTTGGTGTCATTACATCAGTCGCGTTTCTAGAATTTATGTGTGTTTGTTCGATAAAACTAATGGTTACTGTGTCAAGCCCTTACTTTTCGAACCTATAACTATTTAAAAGATATGCTCTTTATCTTGTGCGGAGATTTCTTGGGTAGAGCTTAAACTTTGCTGAATACCTTCAAAATATTGCCGCTGGAGGTCCTATTAATTAAGTCCCTACAAAATTTAATGAAATTTCATAATGAGGTAAAGTTTTTAAAAAAGTTTTAATTGAATACATTTAAGGCTTTTCATTTATTCGGTAGATTATTTTGAAAGAAATTATTTTTCAGGAATAGTATCTCTTTATATTATAATTTTATACATAAATTATAAAAGATAAATAATAACTTTTTTTCGTGTACTGTATACTTTGATTAATCATTTAGTATTTTTATAAGTTATTTAGTATATTATCTGGCTGAATTAAGATTGTATTATATTTAATCTGTATGTCATTTATGTAAATTTTTTAAAAATAACAAACTTAATCCTACATATAATCCAAAAAATTATTGAATTATAAATGTATGGTGAAATTATTCATCTCGACTTCCGATTCAACAGCATTAATAGGAACATTCAATAACCAAATGATATTCATTAGTATCCCTTCCATCATTAGGTATAAGTGACAACGCCACGGAGCCTAATTTCCTAAACGCGCCTTGACCCGATTCGTGAGATAAGCGCGCCCACGACACCCGATCCGAACGCCCTGTGAGGGCTGTAGGTCGGCCTACTTCCGGCCGGAGCTCGCTCCTTACAAGATCGCCGATAATGTTTTGGGCGCTTGTCGCGAACGCTTATCGCGCCTCCTTCTGATGATTCATCGTCCCTCTTTACCTCGCGACGGCTGATTTGCAATGCCCACTTTCATTCTCGCTGCTGTGATTTCACTTTTTTTTTTTTTAAGCAAAATGAAGCCGTTTGGGAAATTTTTTTCTTTTGTTTACACAAATTTATTTATTATCATGACATGTATTGATTAGCAGAATAACTTAGTAAGGAAATTGTAAACAATTATTAATGGAGTAAACATTAAAATTTGTTTGCTAGATTATTCTATTAATAATTTATAAAATATAGATGATTTGTAGTACAATTTTTTTAAGTAAACCGCGTTATGAAAATTCATGGATTTATGCGTGAGTCAACTCCTATGTATTTTAAAGAATAATCATAGTTACTTAAGGGGGTAGTAGGGTCCCGACACTTTCGAAAATGACAATTTTTTTTTTTTTCATTTTCTTATAGCTAAGCATC
>JAWWEN010000001.1:2375400-2401163 GCA_035582955.1 Sycophila texana | reverse complement strand
CGGTTGTATACCCTGCGACTGTGACGGCGTTGGCGCCCTTGACAACTTCTGCGACGTCGACACGGGACGGTGCAAGTTTCGTACGTACACATCGCGTTTTAATAAAATTTCAGATTCTCGATCTAACGATAGGGCTATATTATGTATTTACGTCATGCTATTCTCATTGTAAAATGAAGAAAAATCGCATTCGAGCTTGACAATCCGCAGCGTAATAAATAACAAAAATGTCCGCCTTGACTGCATGTATATCGCCAATCGCGCCAACATAAAGTAAAAACTATTCATCTTGATTATGCGAGTCGAGTGTGCCAGGAGTCATTTTCAAGAAGAAACAGAGAAAAGAATAAAAATGTAGGGAAGTGGAACTGGGAAAAAAATTCTTGCCACTTGTGTATTGGACTTATTAACATTTCTGCACCGCGACATTGGCGTTATTTGTCCGTTCTATTAAAGTACTTATATCTGTCACTTTAATTTTCCGTTGCAACTTTAAGGGTTACAATACTATTTTATACAGAAAAAGTAAATCAGTGCGGTTTTAACAAAATACAAGGCTTTAAATCAACGAAAAATTTATTTAAACCTATACATCAAGAATATAATTTTCATATATAACTAACTTTTTATTAAAGTTTTTACCGATGCTATTCAATTTATTAAATTAAAGCGATATGACAAGATCAGAAATTATATACCATAATTATACAATTATAAATTGACGAAATTTTTAGGAAATTAAAATATTCATTGGAAAACAGTAATAATAGAGTGTAGAGACAAAGACTACATTTGAATAAAAGGTCGAACAAACGACTTCATTTTTCGTCGTAAAAAGGAATAAAAAGTTGATTTATCTTTGACTTAGTGATTTGTGTGGAACCTCATTTCTTAAAGGTTTTGGTGAACCGCAGCACGTGCGGGAGGAGACCTTCGGTCATTAAAGAATCCACCCCCCGTTGCGTCGATTCGCGGGTGAGTCAGGTTCGAGTTTATTATCGAGCCAGCAGTGATTTGCGATAAGACATGTGTACTATATACATTAACAGCTCACCTATCAAGCTACATTACCGCAATACGATGTAATTTTATTCAGTTTTAAAGAACACTTTATTCCAGTAATAAAGATATATTTATTAAATATCATCTGTGTTATATTTTCTTGATTTTGTAAATAAATTAATTTGTAATTTTATAAAGATTAGTATAACAAATTGAATGATTATCTCGAGATAAAACTCGCTGGTCACGATATTTATTAACTGTTTAATTACCGACTAAAGTTAAATTTAGTTAAAAAAAATAGTAAAATTTACTAATATAAATTTTATTTTATAAAAAATATTTACTTCTTATATTATTACAAGTATACATATTACAAATATAACTATATATTAAATAAAGGAAGACACGAAACTATTGTAAAAAACAATAATATAAATTCATTTTTGCATCGTATAATAAAGAGCAACAATTCAACTGCAAGGAGGCAAAATGAAGGAATCAACATAATATTCAATAGAAAATTGTTGGTGCACAGTAGGCTATTTTACGCTCGAATGTACCAGCTCGGTCATTTCCCATGCATCCATAGCGATATATAGCGCGAACACGCGGGTACGCGAGTGCGCCTATTATGCGCTCGTGGAATTCGCTGCAATCCCGTGCATATAAGTACTCGCTCCTTTCTCCGCGCGGCAGCTTTAACAAAACTCGCGCACGAGTCATCGCGTCGTGCAGTCGCACTGCGTTCTGCGTGAGGATATTATATATTGTTGCTCGCGTTCGAGTAGGAGACGATACTTGCGATTTTTAAATGCGCGTTCGAGTTTCTTTTTTAATTTTTTTTTTCTTTTTATTGCTCGATTGACTCGAATTTTAAATAAATGGTAATAGTACTGAGAGTAACGAAATAATAAAATTTTCGTATTTTGAAGGGTCGTACCATCGCAAAAATTGCGAAATTTTTCGAAAATAAAATCTTTTTTTAAGACTAAGATACCTGGAATTTTCAGGATATCATTATTTCTTTAATAAAATCATTTAAATTTACTTTTTCTGACTAATATTTTTGTAATTCTTTTTATAATGATAACGTTTAGAATATAAATTTCTGTATATTTTTTGAGGTATAATGAAAAAAAAAAATTAGAATCCTAATATATCCTAAAATATATACATTTTTATTGTCAATGTAATATTTTTGTTTATAAACTGTTTTTCTCACCATTTACATTTTAACAAAATTAAAATAATCCTGGCAATAGACACTCGATCTATTTAACATTTTTTACACATCGTCTTTGATAAGTGTATTAAAAACAAAATCACAACAATTATTAAAATTTTATACCATCTACTTCAGTGCCCTTTGGTAAATGTAAAGATTAAACTATGAAGTTTTTTTATCATATTCTCGTATATAAAAATATATTGTATAAAAATGCCTTTTTTGACAGTCAGTACCCTTAGATTCTGCTATTTGCCGACTATTCGACGCACTGTCGATATTCAACAAGATTCTGAATGGGGTTGCGATCGGTGAATCTATAGAAGCTTGTTATTAACCAGATGAACACTTCATATCGCCTTGCTCAAATTTATTTCTTCTTCAAATTGATGGCCTTGAGCTCATTTTCGACATGTTCACCAGCAAGAGTAGGTGGATATTTGGCCAAGGCAGCATTTTTCTCCTCGTCTGTTCCAACGAGAGGGCGCATCTCGGCATCCGACTCGATATGGGAAAAGAGTGTGGAAGATATACGCCAGAGACAGCGTCCAGCTTCTTTAGCGCGTTTGATAGCCTCAAGAGTCCTCTCATTGATGAGGACTTCGTGCCAGCCGGCCATAACACGTCCACCCGTCAAGTGCTCCATCTCCATACCAGCTTGAGCCAAAATGCATCCATCAGGCACAGAAGCAGGTAACTTGGTACCATCGCGCAACCAAATATCAAGGCCGGGAAAGCGGGACTTGCCGTGGAAGGTGATGAAGTTCAAATCGCGGTGAAAGCCAGCGAGGATCGTCTCGAGTTGGCCATACTTCTCGAGGTCAGAAGCAGTGGGAGCCAGCAGGTGAGGACCGTAGCGCATGATGGAAGTGAAGGCTTCCTTATCGAGGCCGAAGCCGACGGCGGCCATTTCGGAAATGGTAAAGGCCGTATCGAGCAGTTTCGAACCCCAGGTATTCATAACTGGCAAAAATTCGGGTATCGCAGCGGGCGAAACGGGTTCGGAGTTCAGTTCAGCAAATTTGGTGGTCTCGGGGCGAGGTCCTATGCGGTGGAGGAAGCGCCACTTGGCGTCGGGTTTCGTGGGCAAATGAGCAGCGTTCGCAGGGTTCTTATTAAGCTGAAACAAGTTAATTCATATTTTACAAACGTAAATACGGCGGAATTAGCGAACACTACAGAAATAAGAATAAGAAAAAAAAAACGTATTAAGGCCTCTAGCAATTGTAAAACACATACTTCCTTGACAAAGTCTTGGCAATTGGGATCTACAGCACAACGGGGAAATTCAACTCCCTCGGGTGTTACACCCACTTGGTAGTGATAATCGGGGCGAGCATCTTGCATTTTTACGTCATACTCTTGCTCAAAGTACTTTTCGAGGATCTCCAAAAAACCGTTGTTGTCGGCCTCGGAGACACGTGGGTCTCGAATAAGAAGGCATGACGTCTTCTCCAAAATACGAGCAACCTATTAAAGAATTAAGACGCCAATATAAAAAATTCAGGTAATTAATTAGGGAATTCCCAAAATGACGTTTAGAGGGTTTCGACATTAAATATAGGACTACTATACGTACGCGCTTGCATTCGTTGATGGCATTTTGGCTGGTGGGGTCCTCCAGCCAGTATTTGATTTCAATAGGGTCCTCCATTATGTCTGAGATGTGATTGGTTGGCTTTCTTTTAAACACGATTAACGGTTCATCAATGCAAAGACGAACGGACTGCGATCGAGACTGACCTGCAAAGGTACGAATTGAAGTGAATGAATTTTATTATTCTTATAATTATAGGTTACTTGCCGATAACACCATCACTTATAATATTTCTGTATAATACATATAGGTATATTACAGAGTGAATTTTACTAGTAAAATCTCTGCGGACTCAAATTTTCAAGATTAGAAAATCAATAAAAACATTTACTTTTTAAAATAAATATCAAGATGATTACAACATTGAATAATTTAATGACTATTTCATTGATCTATTAATTAAATTGAACAAATTTAAATTTATCTAAATATTTAAACTGAAATATTAAAAACAAATCCAGCGTTTTGAATTTTGCCGCCAATTAATCGGTAATTTATTTTTAATCATTAAAATTCTTTTTTAAAATGTTAATTAGTTAAAGTAATTTTTATTGACATTAATATAAGTTATAGTGTCACATATGATCATACCTTTTTAAAATTTATCAGTCACAATGTTCTGACATCGACATTTCAAGATTTTTAATATAAAATTGCAATTTTCTAAAAGCTGAATTTTGTATATGCTTTGTAAAATACTAAAATTGGAAGAGCTATTATAACTTCTGAAATAAAAAAGATCTGTATTTAATCTAGAGTTATCTATCCACAACAAGATTATTGTCTATAGGTTTTATATTAGTAGCACAATAACCTGCAATATAATCCAAAAGCTCAATATCCAGTAACCAATAATCAGTAGGTATGCCAATAAATATCAGCTTTATTCTTGATCTCTAAACCTGGAAATCAAAAACTTGTATATACGTACCTTAAACCAGTCCAATGTTTTTATTAAATGCAGGATTCCTATACGACGTATTGCGTCTATTAATATTTATCGGAGCACAACATCCTTATTTATTCTCAATTTAACATCTATTGCATTTACCTTGATTTTCTTAAACTATCGACAACTCACAATTCGCGAGACTTTTTTCGCAAAAAAGTTCGCGCTGTTTTCCAATGTTCAACTGCAAAAATGCGCCCGGACTCAAAAACATCCCTTCGGCCATACAGGTACTGTTATAGCGCGCAGGCGTGTGTACTTTGTTTGGTGCGATAAATGCGTGCTTGATTTTTTGGCGATGCTGCGACAAGCTTCAATCTTCACCGATCGCCCTTCGAATTCCCGCATCAATTCCGCGATCTAGTCAGTCGAATAATTTTTCCATATATATTATACTAATTTTACTTATAACAATTCAATTTTTGATGAAGGTAAAAACATAAAATTTTGCAACATATGTAACCGATTTAAGGATACTTTATAAATAAAAACCTAATAGTGACGGAGTTGCAGCTATATAAGAGAGAGTCGGAAATTCACTGTAAGATATATATCTATATAACTTGAACGGAGAGTGCATACCTACCTATAAGAAAGAAGTCGAAGTGGGGGAGCATGCACCGAAGAAAAGGAGTGTATAAGGAGTGTAAGTAGTCAGCAGTCGGCGTCGTGCGATTCCCGCGCGCAACCGCGCCCAGCTGAATCCAATCCCCCTGCAGTCGTCAAGAGCTTAGCGCACCTGCCCGAGAGCGTATACGCGGTGATCGCATCCGATGATTCGATCCGTACACTCGCGCGTGGCAGTGACGCGCCTCCTAACCTTACCCTAACCTCGCTGGCGTTGACGCACCGTCCATAATACACAGCACCGTTTGAAAAGTGCAGTGCACTGCGGACGGTGCATCGAGGGGAGAGGAGGGCCGCGTACGCTGACTCACGAGGAGGCGGTCGTTCCGCTTCCGCGTGCGGAATTCCTCGGGTGGCGCGCTCACACGCCCCTGTGGACTGGCACGCTGTGGAATGCCGCGCGGGTGACGAGGATTATTCAGGGCGAGAGTAACGGAGATGGGGATGGCTCCGACGTGGTTCCTGGGGTTGCTTGGCTTTGCCGCCCTGGCGCACGGCCAGCAGATCATCGGCTGCTTCAGGAGCTCGACTATCGAGCCTGACCTACCTGTGCTCGTGGCACGCAGGGTCGGCTCGCCCGACGAGTGCATTTGGGAATGCAAGGCTCGATATTATATGTGAGTTATTATATTTCTGTGGTGTTTTCTTTATTTAATTTTTGTTTTACTTTGTTACATGAATATTGTATTTTTATTGGATTTAGTTTGGGCTATTTACTAATGTTTGAATAAATTGTTAACGAGTGTTTTATGTAAAGTATGTAGTAGAAATTAAATATAAAGCATTGTGATGGTAGAAATACTTTCATTGTAGGTTTTCTGGATTGATGAATGGTCATCAGTGTTACTGCGGTAGTTCCTATGGAAAGTCTGGGCCTTCCGATAATTGTACAACACCGTGTATTAATGATGCTACAATATTTTGCGGATCTGATGATGCTATTAGTATATACTCTACTGGACAGAAAGGTGAATAAATTAAAAATACTAATTTGTGTATAAATAGATCTATTGTACATAATATATATTTATACATAATATGTGTATGTAATTTTTAATAATATTTGTAGGACCAAGTCCTCCAAGGAGAGTAGCTATCGATAAATATGGCGAAGATTTTTTACAAGTAATTTGGCAGCCACCCGATGTGCCAAATGGAAAAATAGTGTCTTATACATTAAAAGCTACTTCTTTGAATACTCGGGCATCTTATCCATTACCTCCTATAGAGGCTGAAGTACAAGGAGAAAATTCCAATACTACGACTTTATATGGATTGCATCCAGGAACAAAATATAACATAAGTATTATTGCAACCAATACTCAGGGATCTAGCGATGAAGCTTATAATGTAGATTGGACTCGCATAGGTCTTCCCACAAAACCTGCAACTCCAAAAATTTTAGATAAGAATGAAAGAACTATTACTATTGAAGTTCCACCTGGTAGTAGTGAAAACGGTCCATTAAGTGCATACCACATCGTGGTAGCACAACCTGGTATAATTCCTCCAACAGGAAGTGATGTCATTTATGATAACTATGATAAAGCAAGAAAAGATGGTTTAGGATATTATATTGCTGGTAAGTTTGAGGAATCTGAATATGCTCAGTATAAAAAATTTGTGGTGGGAGACGGTCAAATGATTGGAGGGTATTACAATGCTCCTCTGGATAGAGGGATTGGACAGCCACAGGTAATATAAAATTTCCGTTTTAATTATTATTATTTTTTCAATTTTTAATTCGCAATTTAAATATTTTTTAGATTGGAGTTGCTCTTGAATCAAGAATTGGAACTGAAGTTAAAATAAGTTATTCTGATTTTACAACAAGTTCTCATAAAATTCACACTCGTGATAGTTATGATTCTGGTGCCAGTGCAACTAATATTGTACTTTGGATTTTGATTGTATTATTAGGAGTTTTACTTTTAGCTTCTGTATTAATATTTGTAGTGTTGCGAAAAAAGTTCCAACAAGTATGCACTATTTTTCTATCTTTACATTCATTTATTTATAAAACATATTGTTAATATAAAAAAAATGCTTGCAGGTTCGAATGCATCGACTTCCTGAACAACAAGAGTTAACACTGCAAGGACCTCTACATGAAGTTGACAATATGGCATATATTCCGGAAGATGTTCCAGAAAGAGCAAATCACTATCAGGAGTTGAAGTGTAAAGTTTGGAGCATACCTCGTAACTTTATAAATTTTGACCCTAATAGTTTTCGTAGAGGAAGGTTTGGAACTATACATATGGGTACTGTTCAGAAAGATTCAGTTCCAGTCATTGTATCCGTTCATCAAATTTCTGATACTCAACTTAAAGGATCTGAAAAAAGGTAATTTAATTTTGTATATTAAATCCAATTTTTTTTATAAACTAACACTAAGAAAATAAAATTGAAAAGACAAGGTCGTGACAATTAGAACTTTAATAAATCTAATTAATATTAAACGTATGAATTTCAGAAAAATGTTACGGGAGCTAGATGTCTGTATAAAAGCGGGTACTTCTAAGTATCTAGCAAGTTTAGTGGGTACATGCGAAACTCCGGATTTACTATTTGTAGCGTTTGAACATCCGCCACAGACTCTAAAGGCGCGACTCCTGGCCGCTCGATCAGGCGAGCACTTTCCGCATGAACAGATTCTACGGATAGGCGCCTGCGTTGCTGAAGCACTAAGACACCTGGAGAGCATCAAAATAATTCACACCTGCGTGTGCGCTAGGAGCGTTGGACTTTACAATGATTGGACACCCAAAATCATGGGTCACGGTACGAAAGAGAAAACAAGTATTAAATTAAAGTACGAAATGTATTGTTTTATTCAATATTTTATTTTTAGGTATTTCAAAGTATGCACTGGAAGATGTAAAGTATGCGCGATGGACCTCAATAGAATGCTTCAATCAAAAGCAACACGCGCCTGGAGTTGTGTGGGCCTTTGGAGTTTTGCTTTGGGAGATGTTCAGTATGGGTGGTACACCGTACTCTACCTTAGAGATGGACAGCGATGTAGAGGACGCAATAAACGAAGGTCAAAGGCTACAGCAATTATTTGATGTACCTGATCCCGTTTACGAGGTCATGGCATCCTGTTGGCTGATGAATCCGGAAGAGAGGCCAACTTTCGACGAGCTCGTTCGACTGGTAAAAATCTTTCTAATAAGTTTAGATCCACTTTATTGTTCGATTTAAAATCAAAATATTTAGTATACATTTTACGTTGCTTTTCAGGATACTTTGACAGTTTGTCCAATCATGTCAATCACTGAACCGTACATACCTGAGCTGGAATTAAATCCATAGATTGGCTTCCACGAACGCACTACCACAAGAATATTAAGAAACTTGTACTTAAGTAAAACTCAAGTCACGTCGAATAATTCTAGGATTGCATTTTTCAGCATATTTTAATACGTTTTTGGTTAAGCAAGATATTAATCTTAGTTACCAAGTTTCAGTTTCAATCGTGTTTAGAGTTAAAAGACCTTTTTCTCGTTTTTCTTTTTTTTTTTTTACATATTTTATCTATTATTTTGTTTTTTATGACACACATGTCTCAAACATGAGATCTTATTTTATGTTTTTTTTTTTTAGTAATTTTTAGTATCGAGGAGTCTCAATAACTACAAAGAACACTTACTATGACATTTTTCCGTCCAAGATTGTAAAGATAACAAGCTACTGTAAGGATATTTTACTTTTATTTATGACTTTTGTAAAGAGAACGTACTGATTTTAGCGTTTAATTTTATTAATTTTTTAATAGTAACTTCATATATTATGTATATGTATGTGTTTTAATTGAAGCATTACTTTCTCTGCTAATTAATTGTAAGTTCTGATGTAGATCAAAATTTTTTATAGACTGATTTTTACTGATCAAATTAAAAAGAAAATTTACTTGAAAGTAAATTTTTTTTTAAATGCCAAAACTATTTTTAGATTTTAATAAGGTGTATATGAATGGCAGGATTTGTATTTAAAAAATATTAATGTTTTTTATACTGTGTATTTATTGAGCTTGAAATCACAATGTTTAAACGAAAATAACGATATTTTCGCCTGGTAGCTAGAAGCAAAGAATTTATTTTTCACTTTGAAATAAATATATAAAAGAAAAATAGTCAAAAGTCCATGGGGCAACTACTGTCCTTTATGGAAATTATTTATTTCAAAGTAAGAAAATAAACGAGCACTATTTTTGTGCACAAATTTTAAAATATTTTAAAGGTAAATAAATCAGAATCTCATTGTTTATGAAATATAATCTCTGTATTTAGATCGATTAGTATCATCGATGCCTTATTAACGATCACTACAAAGATTTCGGTGACTTCGTCACGGGAACTCGCATACATACGACGAAGACTCGAAACAACTACAAAGTATAAATTTGTCGCTATCCTACAACGTTATAAATATTATAAAAAAGTGAACTTTGGCATTGAAACGTGATTTTTTTTACTAGCGCAAGTCAATAATCAATGAGTGTATGGAAGTGCGCTTAATCTTGTAAATACACATCGAGATAAATAATTCTGAAATTCACATATTTTTCTCACACAGTGTAAATATCTAACGATTGTACTCGTATAACAACGTTTATAAAATTTTACTAATATGCAGAAAAAAGACACTTATCACGCTCATTAAATTTTGTAAAATGGCCATTTGTACATTGCGTTTTTTATTTTCTCAACGTCACTAAAACCGTCACCTTTATTTCCTTTGGTACAAAGTCACTTCGAATTAATCGACTTCAGTTGTAAGACTTTAGTCTTATAATAAATAGGCAAATAAAATTCCTTAAGAACTAAGGATTTACGCAAGAATCAGTTAATTATTTATACAACGCGATCCGACGAAATCGGTAACTGGGTATAAAAAAGAGTACAAAAAATCCGTATAAAAAGAATGACAAATACGACAACAACGATTGATTGTTTAGCTCCTCTTTGGGCGTTTGCTGCTTAAGCGGCAACCTAAAGCAATGACTGTTTGTTCAAAACTATCATACAAGAAATTTTTATAAAATCTACGTCTGTACAGTACTCAATGGGCATCGATAACGATCGATGAAGTTTTTCGAGTAATAGCAAGCTAAATAAAAAAATTTATTATTATGCAGCTAATCACGCACTGGTCATGGTGTTACTCGATTAATTTCGCTATAAGCTGATCGCTTTAAACCTTAGTATAATAATTTTTTTCTTATAAAAAGCGATGGTCAAATTTAATATGAATTACTCCGCATTGGTAAAGATATCAGATGCTGTTCTGTATTATACATGCTGTTCTATTTATAGAAGAATTACAGCTAATAAGATTTAATAACAACGCAAAATATTACAGGCTCAAAAATCTTTGTCAGCTATCTAAACCTTCAAACTCTAATCAGCGTGACAACAAAATAAAATAAAAAAAAAAAACAGCAATTGCTTCTCGTAACGAAACAAAAAATGCAGAGACGCTCTCTAATCGTCCAGAAGCAAGCGGCACTCGAACTGCGCTGAATTATTCGTTCTTTCCGCCGCCCAAAAGAAAGCATCACTCGTCGCAGTGATTCAAGTCAGCCATGGAATGTGCGTTACTCTCCGTTGGCGCGAGGGCCTCGCGCGCCAGCCAGGCTCAGGTGGGCTGCTGCGAGGACACCTTGCTGGAGTGCGAGTGCAGTGCCCTGGGCGGCGGCAACGCGGCCCCGGCCTTCCCCTTGGCGCGCTTCGGGCACAGCAGCTGCCGGTAGGCCTCGCGGTACAATTTATTGGTGCCGGCGTAGATGAAGGGGTTGATGACGGAGGAGGCCCAGGCGAGCACCGAGGCGATCACGTGCATCACGGGGATCTTCACCTGGTCGTCGATGACGTTGGCCAGCATCAGCGGCAGGAAGCAGAGCAGGAAGCAGAGGAAGATGGTGAGCATGAGGCGAGTGACGCGCGAGTCTTCGCGCTTCTGGAAGCCGGTGCGCTTGCGGCGACCGGCGCCGTGAGCCTCCAGGTTGCGCCGGCTCGTGCGCACCTTCCAATAGATGCAGAGGTACGAGACGATGATGACCAGGCAGGGCACCAGGAAGCCCACCACGAAGAGGAGTTTCTTGGGGCTGCTGCCGTTCTTCTTCAGAATCGTGCAGGAGAACGTCGCCGGGTCCAGGCCCAGCGTGCCCCACACGCCCAGCAGTGGCGGCACCAGAAGAGAGAAGCTCAGCGTCCAGATCGCCAGGAGCATCAGCGCGATTCCGCGGTTCGTGTAGATGCGAGAGTAGATCTCCGCGCGTGAGATCAGGACGTACCTGAAAATTTAATTTATTTTTTTTTTTTAGTTTTATCGATTATTGTTGTGGATTAAAAATTTTGATTAGGAACTTTGTGTGTTTATAGGAATTTAAAGGAGTGTTTGTATAAATAATTTATAGGAATTCAGTGAACGTCGTCTTTCAAATATTTTTTTTTTTAATTATATATATTTATATAACTGCTTTGTAAAAATGAATAGGTGAAATTTGACTAAAATAATATAAAAATAATGTATAAAATTTGACTAAGATAATATATGAATAGTCACTTATTTCTAGTTAAATTTCACTTATTCAATTTTAAAGGGATGTATGTATAGTCAATTAACATAAATTATGTTACACTAGTTTTTTTCGTAAAAACATTTATAATGTATTCGTAAGTGAAAATTTGTTTATACATTGATAAAATTGTACTTTAATGTTTAGTTTGTTTAAACTACTGTTTTTGTATCGGTACGCACTGAATTGTATCTAAATGGTGCCAAAAAATTCTCATCGTATATTAATAAAAATTATGTTACACTAGTTTTTTTGTCGTAAAAATATTTATAATGTATTCGTGAGTGAAAATTTATTTATACATTGATAACAATTGTACTTTGGTTTTCAGTTTGTTTAAAGTACTGTTTTAGTATCAGTACGCACTGAACTATATCTAAACGTTGCGAAAAAATTCTCATCGTATATTAATAATTGCGTACAGAAAAATATATTGACAAAATTCCTACCACAATAAAAAAATAAACAGTAGCTATACCTCAGAAAACAAAAACAAGCAAAGAAGGAAAAAAGATGAAGACAAACATGAACCAATTAAGAGCGAACATTAGATAATCTAATAAAAAAGGAGTGAAATAAATTCTCCGCACTAATTTTTCTCACTGATACATTAATTGCGCTCGTGAGTCAGTGACACGCATTAGTTCTGGGAATATTGAAGTGTCGTTGAAATTTACGATGACCGCTTGAAATCAAGTGGCGCCGCTCGAGCCTATCTCGAGAATGCACTCGAGCCTTTTTCGAAGCGTAATATATAGGTGAAGCTCACTTTTTCTTCTCTCTCTCTTTCTTTCTTTCTCTCCCGCGCCACACTCGACGTTTGCGATCGAATTTACGCGCAATATTCGACGGCTCCAAATGAATCATTACAATTCTCGTCAGATAGTGAAAAAATGTATGCGGCGCTCTTTGTCTATCGAAGCGACTGTTTTACTTCAAGAGCTATAAGTTTTCGATCGAACTCAATGATCTTTCTTTCGTCAGAGATATGAAATTTAGCGAAGGCTTTTTTCATTAGGTCGATGGAGCTGAGTCAGTCGAGACTATACGTAGAAGTTTTATAGAACTCCGTAATTTCATTGGTAAATCTAATTAACCGTAGATCGTTTTACTTTTAGTGCGATTGTAGTTACATTTTATTCTAAGATAATTTAATTTTTGTTTATCAATGCATATATGCTTTAATAAATGAATAATGTGAAATAATAAGAGAATATTATTTATTTATTTGATTCTAGACTTTTAAATAAGTTTATCTCTAATTTGTTACTACTTTTTTTAAATTCTCTTAATTCTAGAATTTATATGAATTATCCACCTTCACAATAACATTATTTAAGTAAATAAATAATTCATCCTATTATTACTGTACACTGAGAAAAAATTTTAGTTGGATCAACGATTCGCGCTGTTAAATACTTCCAACAGAAAAAATTCTTATTTTAACAGCGTCAATTTTGATTGAACAGAAGTATCATTAAGATAACAAAAAACTCTGTCCAAATAAGTTCTACACTGTTAAATTAACAGTGACACTAGTAAATTAACAGTGGAATTGTTCAATTAACAGTTTTTTTTCGGTTAGAAGTATTTAAAGCGCGAATCATTAATCCAACTAATTTTTTTTTTCAGGGTAGAAAATACATCCAGTGAAATTTACTGATCAGGTCAATGCCCCGATCCTCACCGAAAAATCAGTGAATTTCACTGGTAAATCAGCGAATTTCACTGGAAGGAATTTAGAGAGTAGATATTAATTAAATCGTTTTCAATTTGTCTAAAATTTCATAGAAATATTTTGCTCCATTAATATATACCAATTATCTAGAGATCTAATTAGAAGCGATTTGATAGTGTTGAATCTACCGGTGAATCTATTCCTCTTCATAAAATTGTATACGCACCTGTTGAGCGTGATAGCGACCATACTAAGAAGCGAGACAGCGACATTGCCGTAGAAGAAGAGCGGGAAGATCTGGCAGAGGGTCTCTCCAAGGAGCCACGCCTCGTTGAGGTACCTACTGGCGGTTAGGGGCAGGTTCACCGCCGCGAAGATCAAGTCCGAGACGCTGAGGCTTATGACGAAGGCGGTGGTAGCGTGGCGACGCAGCCGCGCGAACCGCAACAGCGCTATCACTGTTATGAGGTTGCCTGGAAGAAAAAAGTCGGCGATTAGCAGGCACACAGTGGGGCCCTTTGTTCGAAGGGAAAGGCACTCTCCTCCCTCACGATTTTTAGCTTCGGATTTCTTTGGGACTCCTTTTCAAGGGGTTTTAGTGTCCTTTGGGAAAATCTGCGGTGGAGTGTTGAATTTTTTTTTTTTTTTTTTTTTTTGAGAAGTTGTTGGGGTTTGATTTATGTTATATTTTATGAAAGGTAATCCGTACATCTTAGTTTAAGTGCGGAGAATATACTTGATGGATTATATTCCATGAGAGTGGTATGATGAACGGCTATTTCATTGTTTTCTTATGAGAAACGTGTTAGTAGAAGAATATACTTTTGGGAAATCTCCCGTGGAATTTAAAAAAGAGCTTTTTTCGCGGCAATCTTAGAAATGAACTTTCTTTGAAGGTAAGCTCTCAACATGTACTTTTTTGGGACAAATTTTTTTAAATAATTTTGTCTGTGTATGAATTCATGAAATATTTTTTCCTATAATGTAATTTCCTTTTAACAAATGTGAATAATGGTTTAGTTTTTCGCCATCAAATTAAAATATTCTTTTCTTTTTTATTAAACACTTCATTTTCATTCACTTGCCTGAGAATTACGAAAATCAGTATGAATTCAATATTTTTCAGCACTACCGTGTATCACTTACGTACATTGAGAGAAAAATTTGGTAATTTTAAGTAAATATTTACTTCAATAGTACTTGTTAAATATTTCTTTGAATCAAGTGGATATATTTCTTTAAAATTCAGTGAATTTATTTGTTTCTACACTGAGAACAAAATTTAGTAATCACAATTAACCATTACTTGTTTTAATTAATATTTACTTGTTTCAACCAAAATTTATTTGTTTCAATCAAATGTTAATTGAAACAACTAACCATTGATTTCGATTACTTACTTTTTTTTTCAGTGTAAATAAATTTAGTAGTTTCAAAAAAATAATTACTCGATTCAAGGAAATATTTAACAAGTACTGTTGAAATAAATATTTACTTAAAATTACCAAATTTTTCTCTCAGTGTAAACGTAATTAATTTAATGTTCTATATATGAATACTATATTTATTTAAATTCTAATAAAAAATTTTGTAAGAGGGCACGATTGACTCAATAATCCGCATCCATCGTGAATCATAGTTAATATTCCGAGTGAATCTTAATTCCACGAGATTTCTCAATCAGAATATTATTCCTTCAGGATCAGTCAATTAAACCGAGAGCAATGACAATTTGTCACGGTTTCTGTACGCGAGGAAGATGACGAACGACAGCCAGAGCGGATCAACTCGTTTTTCTCGAACAGCCGACGAGGCGTGCACTGTAGGTTTATTGCGAAAGTGTAAGCTCCTTCGCACAAGCGATTTGCAAATAATACAAGCCTGTCTCTCGCGCCATTCTCTCACTTTTTTCATATTTCTACAAAATTATCATTGAATACCTCGATATTTCACGTTTACAAATTATTTTTAAAAATTTCATCGTTGGGTAAGTCTCATTGTTCTGCGTCTATACAAAGTCAAATGCAATGATAAATTTCAGAAATTTCGTAATTATAAATTTTAAATCATTTTCTCCTGATATAAAAGAAATTTATTAAGTACTTTACATTCTATCATAAAAAATATTTCGTCTTTTCCTTGTTTTTATTTCAACTTCTTCTTGAAATAATTTTTATATGCTTCGCTATATCGGCATACTATGCCAAAAGTCCACAGTGTGTTTTTCGTAGGAAATTATACTTCAACCGACTTGAGATGCATCAGAATTCATCGACTAAGTAAATCTATTTTCGTAACATTAATAATCGAAATAGTCAATAAATCGGCAAAATTTAGCCCAGCAGGTTTGTTTTCACGATTCCATCGGCTTTATACATACTAATAACACCCAGTCAACACCAGGCGCGAGCGAAACATCCGAAAAAACAATCACCTAACTGACGAGACCGAATTAGGGGACTGATCTGCGGGTGGTCGCGCAGCTAATCGAGGAGAGCGACACTCCCGCGCGTCGAGCACGTGCGCGCGGCCGAGCATTCTTTATCCGTCAATTTAATTGGGCGCGAGCGCGCGAGGAGAGATGAAAAAATTCAGCCGAGTAATTTATACCGGGCAATTAGCGACTAACCCATCGGTTCTAATTCCCTTTAATCTCGCACCCTCGCGAGAGTTGAGGGATTTACGAGACGCGCGCCTTGTTATATACTGATTTTTTCGACGGCTGTCGCCGTTTTTTTGACCTTTTCATTGTCACGGTATGGAATACTTTTTTTGTGTTTCTGGGAAAGGATGGTCTGACTTATTATTAGAAAGAATTGAGCTTTTTTTAACAAAGGATCTCTCTAAATTACATTCAGTGGAATTTCACTATCATTCAGTGCATTTTCACTATTTTGCAGTCCAGATTAATTCAAAGCAGTGAAAATGAACTGATCTGGACTGGAAAGTAGTGAAATTCCACTGAATGGAATTTAGAGAGATTGTACGCATAAATTATACCCACAATATTTTAGTTGAAAATTAATTTGACAACGGTGTCTTCTTATTAAATTTTTTTTACTTTTTTTTTCAATTTAAAATGGTAAAGGTAATAAGACAAATTAACGGTATACAATGTATAAATTTAACTGCTTTAAAGTGTTAAAATAAATTATAATATATTTGCAATTGAGATTAAAAAAAAATGAGGTCTCAGGTGTGATTATTCACGCACGATTTTTTAACAACACTTATACTTTGAGGATAAAATGTAGAAATGTAGATCGAAAAATTGATTATCATAATGTTCGCATAATTTATTCCTTACAATTTCACAAATTTCACATACTATGTACTATAATGGAAAGTGTCGCAACTATATAACTGTATTGAATTTAAAAAAATATAATTATTGCAAAATATTATACAGTTTCATTCATTATGCCGTTCTCTTTAAATCTGAAAATGTGAAATTCATTCATTATTTAGAAAATGTGAATAGTAACTATTTTATGTAAAAAATAATTGCCTTATTCAATATACGAACGACCTTTCGCATGCAAAATGTCATTATTCTGACATTCTAAAAATACAACATTTTTTTAGAAAAATTCCACCACTTCACGCATCAGAACAATTACAGAAAAATATTGTAAAGTTTACTACTACTACTAATCTTATCACAGTACAACGGACTTTTTTCAGGGTAGCTATAAAAAGAAACAAATAACAGATATCCCCAAAACCACAATTAAAAGACCGACCGTCAATATCCGCGCAAGTATTGCGTAAATCTGTGAAACGGCACATTAAAAAGGCGAGGCGCCCGTACAGGGCTCCTTCATTTTTTTCCCCCCGTTGACTCACGGCATCTGCCTCCGTTTTCTTTTTATCGTCGCGCACACGCGCGGCGGAATCTCATTAAGCTCGTTTACGCCGAGGCGCGGCGGCGCTCGCAAGTGAAGTAGATTCGACGAGCGCCTCGTTCTCTCCAAACCTCTAGTATAGTTTAATTACACATGACTTCATCGCGATATCAATTCTTTCTCTCATCTTCCCTCCTCCGCGCCCTGAGCGCAGCGGTCACTTGCTCTTTTTTTTCTCATTTATCTCTCGCCGCGCGGCTTTTTATTAATTATACCACCGGCACCAGATGCGTCGCAGCGTGCGATCTCGCGTGATTTTTTCACTTTCATTGCTTCCTGCTTCTTGAAATTCGCCTGTTTTTTTTTTGTCGTTTTTATAATCTTGTTCAAGTCATCTGATGTTATTGTTAGATAAATTTCGTGTCTTCTTTGTGTGTGCTTCGTTGCGGTTGCAATGAAAGTGGGGTGTCGTTTGTGATTTTTCAAGAAAAAAATTATTTTCCTTTTTATTGTGAATGTTTGTAAAAGAGATTCTTTTTGAAAGTCGCTGGTATTTATTTAAATAATAGTGAAAATTCTATTTGTGCTGAACTAATCAAAATGCGAAAAATACTATAATGAATACTGCTATAAAATGATAATGAATATGTCCACGAATTTTTTTTTTATAAAGAGATCATCATTAAATTTAAATTTATTATTTTAGATTAGAGTACAATTGATTAAATGCTAATAGAGAGTAATCGAAAGAAACTGTAGCAAATTTATTTCAACACTATGGTTTTAACTTTAAATCCTCTCGGACTGGATCTTACTGAATGCCGAACTGTGTTAAATTATCTTTGAAGATAAGGTACTCGTTCTCGGGTAAAAAAATTTATTTTTATTCATGATAAATAGTCTTCGCAAATTATAAATTTTATAAAATGAAAAATAAATATTATTTTCAAAGTTGACTCATGCGTAATAATTATATAAAAACTGGATCAACTATTTGTGTAGAAAATAGATATTAAGTGACTGTACGGCTATTTATATAAAAATTATTAAGTGAAAGTAAAAGCAACATTTGAAATTTTAATACAAATATTCATATTTTATTAAAATATATTTTATTTCTAATTATTTCCAATTTCTATATGATTAATTATTTAGTAGTTGTTGATTTTTACTTCATATATTCTGTAAATGAAATAAAAAAAAGGAAGTAAAATATTAAGTTTATTCACCTTGTGATAATTCTAATTATTAAAATATACAAAAGGTATGCAGCACATCTAAATAAATTACTATCCCATCGATATTAATTCTTAAAATGTCAAGAATGATAAAGTGTAGGTGTCATTTAAAAAATTGGACTTCCGGAATTAGTTAAAGTAAAATATCATAAAACACTAAATTAAAAGCCACGGCGTCTCAGAGATTATCAAACGTAATAATTTATGAAGCCGAGCGGTTTAACGAAGCCACGGCGCTCTAGGGGCGCATCCAATCTAAATGGAGAAAATTAACGGTATAAATATATTTGACTGACTCGGCGCGACGTTGGATATTATAAAAGCAGCGCTGGAGGGAAAACAAAGACGGAAAGCCGACGAGCGCTCGTACGTCATTTAAATTGCTTCTGATTGACGGAAATATATATACAACGTGCCGATCGGTATTGAATGATTTATCCGTCTTTCACGAAATCTCTCAGTTGAATTTCATTATTCAATTTGCTCGGTGTTGATTTTATTAACGGCTCTCGTTTTCGCACTTCGAGAAGAGTCGTAAATTAACGCTAAATTGGAAGAAATATTTCTATGGTCGTTGGTTCTCGTAGGGGAAGCCTAGCTGGCGAATTTTTTAAATCGATTTAATTTTTACAATATATAGCGGAGTTCAATTTTATATGTGCATGTATGCATTAAAAAATTGAACTACAATTTTTTGTTGTGAACTTTTAAAATTGTATTTTCACATTGGAATTTTTTTTTTCTTAAAGTCTACTTAAAAAATGACTTACGCATGTAATAATTGTGTACGTTGGTAAAAATAACAAAACTTCAAAATAAATAAATTAGTAATAAAGCGTTTCATGCATTTTCTTGATTAAATTATTGTAATCTTTCAATTTATTTATGGATTTATAGTTTTTTTTTTAAATATAGTACCGGAATTAATATCTTGATTTTATTGATATTTACCTAAAACACCAACAATGCTGAAGAAAATCGCGCAGGCGGCGGCGAAAATGGTCACCGGCCTGGGAAATTGTACAGGATGATCCGCGGGTGTGGAGTGCACAAGTGGAAAGACCGTGTGATTTTCCATTTTGCCTGGCGGATCAATTGTTCTGTTGCTCACTTATATATCACCTTTCCGACATTTTGTCTGTAACAAAATGAAAATTTATTCAACATTTATTAACGATACTAAGATTTAATTGAATTTTAACATTATAAAATTTTACTGCACTCGGAAAATTTATTAATAAAAATTTGAACGTGATGTTTACATTAATTTATCGTTTTTACACTGCTATTGTAATTGCATAAGAAAAGTAGTTTAAATATAAAATATATATACAATTTTTTTGTACTTGACTCAGAAAAGAGCATTCATATAAGTAAAAGAAAATGCGCTTCAGGTTCGCATAAGGAGACACGGCGTACGAAAATAAAGGCAGTCGCTTAATACCACCTCCTGCCACTTTCACGGTCTCCTATATGATCCTGATACACGGCGCTCGGAAATCGGGCTTTTGAGGGCGATTTTCTCCCCCAATCCTGCAGTTGGCTGCTATTGCTGTTTGTCGCTTTCACCGCTTATGGTTAATTATTGGTGAATTTGAAAGTTTTTAAACATTTTTTGTTTGTTTTATAAATAATACGGTTACTCATTGGCACTATTAAATAATAATTCAATTAAATAATTATTTAATTATTTAATAAAAAATTGTTATTATTTTAAGGAAAATTTATATTCTATTTACGCGCAAATTTATTCATTAATTTCTTTTCTATTATTTAAATAATTAAATAATTACTATTACTATAATTTTTGTTGATAATTATAACCAAAGCTCTCTAACGTTAACTAAACTTCAGTCAAATGTTTAAATTAAATAAATTAATTGATTCGATCAAATTTTATCAATTCGATCAAAACATCAAAATTTTTTTTTTATTGTATATTGTTCGCTTCTTTACTAATAATACTGCATTTTAAGAATCATATCCTGATTATGCAACTAATAAGTAATAATAAAAGTGCTTAAAAGTGTAGAATTGTCTTAATTCTTATCTAAACATTTATTTAATTAGAAAAAATTTGCATCGATGGGACAGCGTATGCAGTCTTAACAACATTTATTATAACTTAAATTATTATATCGTTCGTTACTTCATTAATTAATAATCGTGTATTTTCAAAAGCGAATCGTAAGTAAATAATTTATACTAAATTTTATTTAAAAATTTCATGAAATAAAATATCAGAAAAGACGTGAGTTTGTTGAAAATTTACGCTTTCAGAATAAGTAAACGCATGCGAAAATGATAAAGATTTATTTCTCGAATAAACGCTCGATTAATACGGATATCAAGGATTATAGTTGAATTTAGCTCTCGAGGCGCAAGGTGGACCCTCGGCACAGTGGCGCGTCTATTTCTGATGAGGCCTCTCTCTGATGCTTCCAAAACGAAATCCGAGCACGCGCAGGGCACACCTATTTTTAATGGCGGAAGAGCGAGGACAGTGCGATAAGATTCATGTGATGAATAGAATGGATTTTCGAAAATTAACTTTCCGTTCGTGCAGGCCGTGGATCTTAAAAAAAGATACTTTTTCATCTTTAGTCGGCTTTTAAAGAAGCGAAACGTTTTTCTTTAATTAAACGACTCGAATCGTGCTACTTTTAATTGGGCAATGATCTAATTAAATTTATGTATAATTGTTGAATCCACTTTTTGGTCTAATTAGGATCGAACTTTTTTTTATACATGCTGTTTAAAAATCTATGATTGAATTGTATTATTCTTGGACTTTTTCCAAGAAATAGGACAGTCTGGAGATTTATGGTAATAATTATGACAAGCTGATAAAGCATGTCCGATTAAAGTTTTGTTTGGATATAAATGTCAAGTTGTCAACGAGATGTTTCTTATCTTATAAAAATTTATGAGCATCTGTGTTATTACATTGCATTTTTTTATGCAATTAAATGGTTTCTGTTTATAGTACGCTATAACAATTTAAAATAGTGAATGAAAGAAATTTTACTATAAAAAAAAATCTAAAATTCGAACAATATTATCGTTAAAAGTCTTTTATTGACACACATCGACTCCACATCATTAATTATAGATAACTCAATTAATATAAGGATTATTAAATAAGTTTAACCTTATTAACATCCCATTTAGAGCAGACGAGTTATCTGAGACACTGCTGAGCGTAGACAGTAGGAAACTTTGTTCTCCGGCATGTGTGTCTTAGATTATTGTTTTTATTTTTCTAACTAAAGAGCAGATGTAGTAAGAGATAATGAGGAAGGGATTTACTGCGCTCACATGTTTTAACATTTTTCTTTTCATGAAATTTGTTTACTTACGCCACTAAAAATAGATCTAAAAGTAAAACCTTTGATTATATTAAAAATAATAACAATTTAATAATGCATTTTGATGAATCGAAATTCTGCTACTCTTCCTAGTTTATAAATTAATGCAGTTGTGCCCAGTCGTAGTGTAAATTAATTAAGTTGACGCGCATAGTCACAGTAATGTAAATTATCGCGTGGGAAAGTAGCAGCTATTCGCAAGCGATAAATTATCTGAATCTCCAGCTGATGAGTCTACAAATTGGGCAGCACGGGCTTCAAGAGGATCTCGCGCCCTTTTTCGTATTCGCACATCTGGCCGGCAGATTGTCGCTGGTTTGGGTGGAGGGTAAAAGCCGCGAGACTAAGGAACCTGTTCTGCACTTGTAGGCAGCCTTTCGCCTTTCTGTCGGGACCAGCGATTTCGAACAATAATTTAATAACTCAAATAATTCACCGTACAAAAGCTTCTTAGGAGAAAGCAATCAATTAATTATTTCAAACAATAATTTATTAACTCTTTGTGCGTTATATTTCTAATTGCTCAATTTTGTACGACAATGAAGGCATAGTTAATGATTTTTTATTTATTACAAAGATTTTTTTAAATAAATTCACTTTTCATAATTGCGTAAACAGAGAAGAATTCTCTAGAGTGAAAAATTTTCCTGTGCGGAAAAATGTCGCCGAGATAAAACTTCTGTTTGTATTTGAAGAGCGTATGTGCTTCGAGAATGTGCACTCTTATCAACCACAATGCTCATTTCTACGCAGGCATTATCATAATTTTTTCGATTGAATATGCAACAATTTCATTGACGTAGACTGTAGACAATGTATATTCATCTCCGAAACGATATGGTTATTGATCCCTGCTTATACAATTTGATTTCAAATTAAAAATCTTGAATAATTCAAGTATTTAACAAAGATACCAGTGCTTTTGTAGATTTTTCTTTAAAACAATGTTTTGTTTTACAATCTAATGGTTACATCTTAGTGCACGTGTAAGAACAATAATAGAATAATGGAAAATTAGTTCACTGTAAAATTATGCGGAAATTTCAATCTTGGATAAATTATAGCATTTAAAGTAGTGGACAGCTTAAATTATTCGAAAGATGAAAATTTAATTATTAAGTATAAATGAAATATATTAAAATACGTTTCATTTCAAATTTAATTTTGAAAATGAATTTAAATAAGCAGCTAATATTAATATACAAAATTTTATACAAAATCAATTATTGTTAATTATTAACACAAACAATTACAAAGTCAATTATTGTTAATTGTTACTCCGTTATAAGGGAAAAAGAAAATTCATGCACCATTCGTTGGAAAATTGTGATTTTTTTGTTTTATTCGTCAGTTGCCTATATATATACTGCGAGAAGCGAAAAGCGCAAGTGAAAAAGCGATAACTGGTGCACGTATGCAGTTTCTCGATTAGCGCTTATAACGCGCGTAGCCTTGCGTCGGCTCACTTTTTTTTTCTTTCCCTTTTCCGCCGGTGACGGGAAACGGAGGATCGGCATCACTGTACCGGACAATTTTTTTTTTGCGCTCCTCGACGTCTTTTACGAGCCCCTTTTTGAGCTCGTAAAATTCGACTGTTTACGACGCGCGCCGCCGTTTCGCCTTCTGTCTTATGTTTAATAACCATGTTTGCTTAATTATCTTCGTAAAATGAATGTAAAAAATGTTTTACACTTTTATTACCTTGACAAGTTAGCGACTAATTTTCACGTTTAAACGTAAACCTTTTATAATAAACATCATCAACAACAATAAACTCTAAATAAAAAAAAATAGGAGTAGGCAGTATTCATCGCATTTTGAAGTAAGAACTCAATTATATTCGTAAAATAAATTTTACAAAATGTACGCTTTTATTACTTTAACAAATTAGCTACTGATTCTCGCATTCGTACTTTTTACAATAAATAAAAAAATAAGACCGCACAGTGTTATTGCAACTTGAGGTAAAGCAACTTACTGTGATAAACAAGATTTCAAGAAACACCTTCATAATTCATCGAAGAATCTCCAAGAATAAAAGTGTATGTGTATCTCGAGTATTATTTTTACCCAACTGCTAATTAATTTAATACCATTACTGTGTTCCTACGTTTTTTTTAAGAAAAAAAATATAATAATAATAATAATATAAGATCGTGACGGCCCGAGACGCGCTCGAAATTAGCCGCGTCTCGATAAGAGCCGAGGAAAAAGAATAGTGTTCACTCGCTAAAATAGCGATACGCGCTCCCATCCACGTTATTAATAATTGCGACATTGACGTATTGCAATTAATGTAATTGATATGAAAAGGCTCATGAATCATCGGACGCTCGCCTCTCGTGTAGTTTTGTTTTAGCGCCGAACGAAGTGAAAACATCTTATCGGTAACGCGCAAAAGGCATTCTGACAATACAATGTGCAAATGTCAAGAACAATTGTGCCGATGGGAAAGACGCTCTTAATTTACATATCTTTAGGTATAACCGCTTATTCAAGTTCCGAATTTTTTCTGTCTTTGAAGATCGATGGGTATACGACGTACGCGTATAAGATAATAGTTTTTTTTAGATACTTTGCGTAAAGTGAGTACTTTACGTCCTCCCGGCAGGTATTAAAGTATTCTCTGTGCACTTAAAAAATGACTGTTAATAATAAACTAACAAATAAAATATTTGTTAATATTGTTATTGTTACAACTGTATATACAGGCGATGTATTATTTTTTTAAACTTTATATAGTGCATATGCCCGAGTATCGTACAAAAAATTAATAGGAATAGTAAAACGTATACGTAAGTTTAAATATTTAAGTTAACTTTTGTAGATCTTTTTATTTTTTTATACGATAGAGTTATCTTTTTTTTTTTAAAATAACACGTGCACAGAAAGTAATACATGTAAACTAATTCTGGCCATCAAACGCTAAACGATTTTCGTCTCGATTGTCATTCAAATGCGCAGTAGTCGCAGCCGCTATAGGTGCAGTGTACTGCAATACTGCATAGTAATAAATACACATTTTCAAGAAAAATGTTTTCATCCCCACGTTTTTTCAATAAACCATGCACTATGCACACTACTCTGCACTGTATATACTACTCTACACTTTGCAAAAGCACGTCGCACTCTACTTACGAAAAGAAGCTTTTCCACGCGCGAAACTGCAATTTGCGCACACCACGAGGGAAAACAGCGCAGCGTTGAGTCGAGTGAATCCCCCCGGCGAATTTATTTTTCGAATCGACGACGGCGAAACTGACAGCCCGCACTGAATTTAGGGATCGCACGAGGGAAGAAAAATAGTTGTTTACGCCGTCAGTGCGGCGGGACTCGCGGGAGCACTCGGGAGGGAGGACTCGGTTCGGGGAATGCACGAGCGGGAAGAGTATAAGTGCGCGCTCGGGGAGCAGCGGCCATGAGTCATTGCGCGGAGACTCGATGCTCGCTGGCGCGCGGCCGCACGACGACTGACTTGAGGCGAGCCACGCGCTCGCCTCGCCTATTAGGCCGCTGCAGTGCGCGCGCCATGGCGTTGATGCACTGCCGAAGAGGTTTCAATTCACTGTTTTGGAGTGAAACTCCATTCTCCTCGATATATACATATGTAATAACAATAACAATAAAACAATAACAATATATATA
>JAWWEN010000001.1:2349795-2365698 GCA_035582955.1 Sycophila texana | reverse complement strand
AGTAGCAATTAAGCGTTTGCTTTTTTGTTTTTGTCGTCTCCGAACTAAAATAATCAGCGCGCGAAGCGCGCGTGTGATTTCTAGTATTTTTTTAAATGAAAAAAAATATATGTTCAAGTGCACGCAGTGCGGTACTTCTGCCGAGAGGAATACGTATTGCCTTTGATAAGGCACTTGAGTTTATTGAAGCATTTGAGAATATTGTTGAAAGTTACCGTTACTATTGAAAATATAAATGATGTAAATTATCATTGGTTTTTTTTTATTTCTTGGACTTACAACTGTAATTTAAGTTGCTAGATTAGCATATTTGTTTGAAATTTTTTTTTTAAAGTTATTGTTTTGTATCTTAATGTCTTGCTTTTATATTTACAGTGAATAGCCTGTCAAGTTGGTAAACAGCTATATCATTAGGAATTAAGAACTTCAAACAGTCAAGATGTATTTGTACAACTTGACGTTGCAACGTGCCACTGGCATTACCCATGCCGTTCATGGCAACTTTTCTGGAACCAAGATGCAGGAGATCTTGGTCTCTAGGGGCAAGTCATTGGAGCTCCTTAGGCCAGATCCTAACACTGGAAAAGTACACACACTCCTCACGGTAGAAGTCTTTGGCGTCATTAGATCTCTTATGGCCTTCAGGTTAACTGGTGGTACTAAAGATTACATTGTTGTTGGCTCTGATTCGGGTCGCATTGTTATCCTCGAGTACATTGCCGCAAAAAATGTCTTTGAGAAAGTACACCAAGAAACTTTTGGCAAGAGTGGATGCAGAAGAATTGTACCTGGCCAATATTTGGCTATAGACCCTAAAGGACGTGCAGTTATGATTGGTGAGAAATTAGCATTTTTAATTAATTAATTGTGGATTATAAATTGTAATTGAATTTCAAATGATTATAGTATCAGTCCGTGTTTCACCTGAAATATATTGATTATAACACCTGATTATGATAACAATTCTATTAAATCAAAAAATTTATATTTTAATAAATTTGTATTTAATCTTCATTTTATTTCTATTTCAGGGGCTATTGAAAAGCAAAAACTAGTCTACATTCTCAACAGAGATCCTGAAGCACGCCTCACAATTTCCTCACCTCTTGAAGCACATAAAAGTAACACACTTGTATACCACGTAGTAGGTGTTGATGTAGGTTTTGAAAATCCTATGTTTGCTTGCTTGGAAATTGATTATGAGGAAGCTGATTCAGATCCCACTGGAGAAGCAGCAATAAAGACACAGCAGACACTGACATTTTATGAACTTGATCTTGGTCTCAACCATGTTGTTAGAAAATACAGTGAACCTTTGGAAGAAGTGAGTAACAATTTCTAGTCTTTGTAACCTTTTAATCATTTTCAAATATTTGAAATTTATTTACAATAAAATTTTCTTTTACAGCACGCAAACTTCTTGGTTTCTGTACCAGGTGGAAATGATGGACCCAGTGGTGTACTCATTTGTTCTGAGAATTATTTGACTTATAAAAATTTAGGTGATCAGCCAGATATTCGTTGTCCCATTCCAAGGCGAAGGAACGATCTCGACGATCCTGAACGTGGAATGATTTTTGTCTGTTCAGCTACTCACAAAACCAAAAGCATGTTCTTTTTCCTTGCGCAAACAGAACAGGGTGATATCTTCAAAATTACTCTGGAAACAGATGAAGATGTTGTTACCGAAATCAAATTGAAGTACTTCGATACAGTACCTGTAGCAACAAGCATGTGCGTTCTCAAAACTGGTTTTCTGTTTGTTGCCTCAGAATTTGGAAATCAGTAAGTTACATATTTTGGACAAGTACTAAATGACACTACATGTTTTAAAATTCATGTATTTATTTACAATTTTCAATATTTTTTCAGTTATTTATACCAAATTGCTCATTTGGGTGATGATGATGACGAGCCAGAATTCAGTTCAGCAATGCCTTTGGAAGAAGGTGATACTTTCTTTTTTGCACCTAGACCCCTTAGGAATCTGGTGCTTGTTGATGAAATGGACAGTCTTTCACCCATTATGGCGTGTCAGGTAAATAATTTAGTTAAAACGCAATTATACTGCACTTACAAGTAGGGAAATGATGCTGCATTAGCAAATTAAGTCTTTTCTCTGTGATAAGTGCAAGATTAAATATTCTTTGTCGCCTTCGACTTGTTATTGCAAGTCGAAGTGAATCAAGGAATAACAAGCATAAAATACAGTATAATTGTATTTAAAATAAAAATAAAAATAAAAAAAAAATCATTGTGTACTACCAAATCTGTTTTTATTTTAGGTGGCCGATTTGGCGAACGAAGATACGCCTCAATTGTATATATCTTGTGGACGTGGGCCGCGGTCTACTTTACGAGTTTTGCGGCATGGTCTTGAGGTTTCGGAGATGGCTGTGAGTGAGCTGCCGGGTAATCCGAACGCCGTCTGGACTGTGAAAAGACGCGTTGACGGTTAGTTACACAATGATTTCGAATTAATGATCGTACATTCCTTTTTTTTGTAGTTAGTTAGACACTTATATTTAATTCGTTGTTTTACATTACGAACACGTTGAATTTCTTTTAAGTAAAATTTGCTTTTGTTCTGATTTGATATCGTTGCTTCCTTTTTTATAAAATCTAAAAAAATTTAATTCTATAGTCTTAGAGGCATATAATTTAAACATCTGAAAACAAGTTAAAAAGTAGAAAAAATGTTTATAACTTGTATGTTCTTTCAAAAGCTAATATCATCTGTTGAGTAAATAAAAAAAATATTTTTTTCTACTTGGAAAACGATAGACGCGAAGAGATAGAAAAAAGCAAAGATAATTGCAGCCTGGTGGTTTGATACACTCTTATCAGACACCAGTTCTCTCCTTTCAGGCCACCGGCAATGGGTGATCGATCGTTCAATACCTGGCGGTTGAGGGCAAAAGGTAAGGTAAGGCGGCGGTATAACAAACTACGACGGACAACGCAAGCTTAACTTAACCTTCGACCCTTTTTTCCATGATCCCGTTAACACTGATTTTATTTCAATGAAAATTCAGTAAATTGTAGTATACTTACTTTTAGAGGTATTCAAAGATAGAAAAATTCATCAATTATTAAGTGAAAATAACTTTAATATTTTAATAACTATTTTCCGTGTTTACATCATTGTTAAGTAATTTAAGTAATTAGTTAAGTAATTCTAATTAAGATTTTCTTTCATTAAAACTATAAAATAATTCTGCATATTTTGTTCAAGCTTTAATAATAAATGCAGGGTTTTCCAAGACCTGACTAGATGTTTAATTGTAGAGAATTCACTGTTTGAATCTTTTAATAGTAACGGGTTTAATGGAAAAAAGCAAAACTTTCTCTTTGTTTGGTCACTGTTACTTTTGTTTATACGATTAAGCCAGACGAATTGTTTTGATTTTGGTTGCAGAGGAATTCGACGCTTATATCATAGTGTCCTTCGTGAATGCCACTTTGGTACTTAGCATCGGCGAAACTGTCGAGGAAGTTACGGATTCTGGATTCTTGGGTACCACGCCGACCCTGAGTTGTTCTGCTTTGGGCGACGACGCACTGGTTCAGGTAATTAAATTATTTTTTTTCTTCTACTTCATATAATAATTTAACCATAATTAATCCTAAAAATGTCTAAAAATGTATTTTATGTTAATTAAAAAAGTTATGATGAATGATTTATTAAAAGTAATTGGAAATCAATGTTGAAAATATGAAGCACTGCGGTATCTCCGGCACCTGGATATTCCCACGTATCGGTCGCAAAATAGTGCGAAATAAATACTGGATTTTCGCATCGTTGGTGTGCTTGAATATTTGTTAGAGTACTCCTGGTAACCAAGTCCAGACAACTTTAAAAAAAAATGCCAATTGATTTCTGTTGATTTTTTAAATACCAACTTATTTAATTTAATTAACGAAATATTAATTTCTTTATCTTTTACAGGTATATCCCGACGGCATCCGTCACATTCGAGCGGACAAACGTGTAAATGAATGGAAGGCACCTGGTAAAAAGACGATAATCAAATGTGCCGTCAATCAGAGGCAAGTTGTGATTGCATTGACGGGTGGCGAACTTGTTTACTTCGAAATGGATCCCGTAAGTTTCCCCAAATCTTATGCTTTGAATCTCTGCGTCTTGTTCACTGCGAGTTGTCTGCTATGCTCGAAGATGTAAAAGACGCGAAAATTAATTCGCGACTTACCATCTTTGACTTGTCACTTCTACACGTTAAAGTCGTTGCGTAGCGTACAATAAAAACATTAAAAACAGTGTATTAATAGAGTAAATAATGTAATTCTTTTTATAAATTATTCAAGTTTTTTAATATTTGCATTTATTTTAGACTGGTCAACTGAACGAATACACAGAACGAAAAAAGATGCCATCAGAGGTGATGTGCATGGCCCTGGGTAACGTAGCGGCTGGCGAGCAGCGCTCATGGTTTCTGGCGGTGGGTTTGCAGGACAGTACTGTGCGCATCATCTCTCTTGACCCGTCGGACTGTCTTGCTCCTAGAAGTATGCAGGCACTGCCCGCCGCCGCTGAGAGTCTCTGTATCGTTGAGATGGGCATCAAGGATAACGATGCCGGCGAGGACAGTAATCAAATACAATCGACACTTCACTTGAATATCGGTGAGTCTTCTTTATTTTTGAATTTTTTTAGTATTTAAATTATGCTGTAATTAAAAAAAATAGACAATCAAGTTTTTTCTATGAACTAGATGATTAAATAAAGTTCAACTGATAAACTTTGATTGATAAAAATAATATAAATTACTGTTTACTTTTCATTTCGTTGATTTCAATAAAAATTTTCAATTACAGGTTTGCAAAATGGAGTATTATTAAGAACAGTATTAGATCCTATATCGGGTGACTTGGCGGATACGCGTACTCGATATTTGGGTTCGCGGCCGGTGAAACTCTTCCGCATCCGGATGCAAGGAAATCAAGCTGTATTGGCTATGAGCAGTCGATCATGGCTTAGTTATTATTATCAAAATCGTTTCCATCTGACACCTCTATCATACGAAAGCTTGGAGTATGCGTCAGGTTTCAGTTCCGAACAGTGTCCCGAGGGTATTGTCGCCATTTCAACGAATACCTTGAGGTAAATAGACATTTGACATAGAATTCGCTTTTTTCTAACAAAAAATTACCAAAAACATTTTGTACAAGTTAAATTAAATTTTCCTTTCGTAGGATTTTGGCTTTGGAGAAGCTTGGAGCGGTATTCAATCAAGTAAGCTTCCCTCTGGAATACACACCGCGTAAGTTTGTCATTCACAACGAGTCGGCACACGTGCTGATGATCGAGACCGAGCACAATGCATACACAGAGGAGACGAAGCAGCAACGGAGGCTACAAATGGCCGAGGAAATGCAGGAGGCCGCAGGCGCGGAAGAGGCTGCGGTGGCACGCGAGCTGGCTGAAGCCTTCCTTTCGGAAGAGCCGAACGAACAAGTTTTCGGAGCTCCGAGAGCCGGGCCTGGTCTCTGGGCCTCCCTCATTCGTGTCATGGCACCTACCACTGGCACTACTTTCCAAGTTCATCGACTCGAACAAAATTTGGCTGCGTTGTGGTAAGTTGAAACTATTAAAATTGGTCATCTATCGAATGAAGATTAAAATCGCGTTCTATTCTCTCGTAAGTCACTCATTGACTTGGGAGATGCACGAGCGCGGATATTAATTTAACACTCTATCCCATCTTCAGTTTGCATTTATTGCTCACTAAAGTCGTAAGTGGTCAAACAGTTTTTTTTAAAAATAAAAAATTTTGAACTTACACAATACAGTATACAAATTTCTTACAATTTATTTCTTATATTTCAGTTTGGCTCTTGTCAAGTTTGCGAATCAAGGCGATCAGCTATTCCTTATTGTCGGTGTTGCCAAAGAATATCAACTTAATCCGAGAATCAGCAATGGTGGATTTTTGTACACTTACAAGTAAGTTCTTGCAGTGCAAATACTAATACTAAAATGCAAATAATTCATTAAATATATTAAATTATTGAATGATGACAATATCACACTAACTGCTCACTGATGATAACCCTGCAGTGCTGACTTTTTAAAAAAATATCAATACTTTCGATCGTGCATTATCTGAAATCAAATAATTGAAATATTTTCTTTTTTTTTACAGAGTAAACGCAGAGTGCACGAGCATCGAGTTAATGCATCGCACGACACTCGACGAAATTCCCCTGTCGATTTGCGGGTACCAGGGTCGCGTGCTCGTCGGTGTCGGTAAAATGCTGCGGCTCTACGATATGGGGAAAAAGAAGCTCTTACGGAAATGTGAGAACAAGCATATACCCAACGCTGTCGTAAGCATTAACGCTATAGGGCAGAGGATCTACGTAAGCGACGTGCAGGAGTCTGTTTTCGCCGTTAGATATAAGCGCCAAGAGAATCAATTGATCGTCTTCGCTGACGATACTCATCCCAGGTGGATTACAACGACCTGCGTACTCGATTATGACACTGTAGCGACGGCTGACAAATTAGGGAACATTGCGGTGGTCAGTATATTTTTTATTTATATGAAATATGTAGAAAATTACATTCGAATTCTTAAAAACTTCTTTTAATGGTCTTGCAAAACATTCGGTGACTTTTATTGTATGAAATTTTTTAATTTGATACTAAAGTAAGTGCAATAAAATTTAATTAACTGAAACTGTAAATTAAAACGACAATTGTCGCGTTAAGTTCTCTGTAAGTATTTTCTCTGATTTACAGAAGCATTAACGCGAATAGTAAATTTTGCTGCTATATCCCATCTTCAGCTTGTAAATTTAATTGCTCGCTGAAGTCGTAAGTAAGCAAACATTTCTTACACAAAATAAAAAATTTCATACGCTATTAAATTTATTTAAACGGTCTGTTTAACTGCTGCAAATCTTAATAAAATCAATGCCAGTATTAATTAAAATCAACTCAAATTGCAGATTCGTCTGGCAAGTGGAATAAATGACGACGTGGACGAGGACCCGACGGGCAATAAAGCGCTATGGGACCGTGGATTACTGAACGGAGCCTCGCAAAAGGCCGACACAGTGGCCTGCTTCCACGTGGGCGAAACTGTAATGTCTTTGCAGAAGGCGACGTTGATCCCGGGAGGCAGTGAATCCCTGGTGTACACGACGCTGAGCGGCACAGTAGGTGTACTCGTACCGTTCACCAGCCACGAGGATCACGACTTTTTCCAGCATCTCGAGATGCACATGCGGTCGGAGCATCCGCCACTCTGCGGTCGCGACCATCTCAGTTTCCGGTCTTATTACTACCCCGTGAAAAATGTAATTGACGGTGATCTCTGCGAACAGTTCAACAGCATTGAACCAGTTAAACAGAAGGGTATCGCAGGAGATCTAGAGAGGACACCGTCCGAAGTCTCGAAGAAACTCGAGGATATTAGAACCAGATACGCCTTTTAAGTTCTGTTACGTCCAGTACACAATTATTTATATATAATATTTAAATAAAAGGGTGACACGAAAAATTTTTGACAAACTGTATTTATTTTTACACTCGAATAATTATAACAATTTTGAATAATATTTTTATCATGAATTTATTTTTTTTTTTTTTACTTACCCTGGATTTATGAATAACTGTAGGTAGAAATAAGATGCATCGCGTGGTGATATTTAAGGTCTACATATTCTTTAAACCAGCTGCTCAGTAAAGCGCCGGATAAGAATTTTTATCTGGATGCGTTGAATCGCTCCTTTATTCCTTTATTTGAGGCGACGTGTTGGTATAAGCTATCTGTAGTGCAGTAGTAGGCTGAATTATTACTTGTCTGTAGTGGTAGTTGATTTTAAGCTCTAATCCTCACATGTCTGAGTGTGTAATCTGAATTGACTCGTCTGTCCTCGATACTGCGCCAGCTTCAATTGTAACGTTTGATAACATTTCTTCTTATGCTCTGCGGTACTGGTTTGCTGTTTCGAAAAATTCGTTGTAATAGAAAATAGTTACTTATTTTGCTGATTATCTATGCTAAAAGTGATGTTGCTTTTTTTTAGTGTCTTAATTTTTTAGTTTTTATTCACGTGGCTGACCTACAATTCAAGGACCGAAATCTCGACTGAGGAAGATCGTTGTTAAGATTATCCCGCGGGATACCTTTTAGTCGATAACTTCATGGTCACGGATCTGCCACGCACGCGAATCCAGCAGGAGCAGAAAAGAATACTTTTGATTAATTCCTCGCTATCACGATATACCTACTGACTAATTTACTGGCTGCGCATCTTTCCGCCTTTAAAAAAAAAAACTTCGCACGTTAATTTATAAAAATTGTGATTAATTTTTAATCATTTTTCAATAATTTGAATTTAGGTTGACGCTAATTAATTTTATATTTTACTGAGATAATTAACTAATAACTTTTATTTACTTTAAAAACTTATTTATTTCGCTTTTTTTTAAATTCTAATAAAGTGGAGAAGAGCTAATGTTTCCTAGAAAATTTCAAGTAAATTAGTCTCCATGCTAATTTCAGCTACGACTCTGGAAAAAAACTACCTAAGAGTAATCGCTGCGCGTTCTGTTGTGCAGCAAAACGAATTGACTTATTAACTTGGAAATTAATACCGAGGGTAGTAACTTTCTTGAAACGAATGATTTAGCTCTGCGGAAAGAACGAATAAATTTTCTTCGAGGGTAAATGAACATTTCCGAGAGTAGTAAGTACTGCGGAAGCAGTGGATTATTATAAGTATATGACTGAGAAGCACTGGAGTAAATCGATCTACCATTATTTAGCCTTTCTTCAAAAGAATTGTTTAGTTGTTTTAATTTTCATGTTTTTTATAAATCGAAATGAAATTCAATGAGATATTTATTACTATATTATTACTTTATACGAATATTTCTCGTTTTTGTTTTTCTTTTCGAGTATATCCCTAATCATTTTTACTTTGTTATTTCACAATAAATGTCTTCTAAACATTGCAAATTATAGTTGAGAAACGTGGAAATATTTCTTTGATTTTTACTAAAAAATAGTTTTTCTTCTATAACTAAATTTGAGAACTTGATCCGCGAAAAAACAGTGACTCTTAAATCATAAATAAAAATCATAATAAAAATCGTAAATAAAAATTTGACTCAATACTTTGCAAATACAAACTTTTCCAGTGTAAATTGAAATGAACTAAACAATAATAAAAAAAAATGCATTACAAACCGTCCACTCAACGAAATCTCCATTTTTGAAGTAAACAAACAAATGCAAAACGCTGTAAAAAAAAAGTGAAGAACAGAGTGTAAAATAAATCAAATACAATCGGCGGAATGGTGCATTTAATATTGAAAAAGCGAATATGCACAAGTTTCAATTATCCGGAAGCACACGGCTAACGAGAGCGATCGCTCTGCAGGCTGCATGCCCAACGTAAAGATTATACCCCGGCGGTGGGGTAATTCACGGCGGAATATTCATTCCGCTCGCTTGTATTTGTATGTCCGCGGAATACATTTGCAATGCAGTCGAAGTGCACCATCCTTTATTGCAGGCCCGTCCTTTTGCTGCCAACAAACGAACTCACGGATCACCGCGCGCCTGCGCTTCGAGGCAGTTTGCCCTATTTTTTTGTCCTCTCCCACTCTTTTGCGAAATATCGCTATTCAGGCTTTTATTTAAAATACTTGTTTTTGGGAACGTAAATGTTTTGTTTTTGAGGAGTTTGAATTAATAGTAGTAGAGATCTTCATTGTGCAGTAACAATAAGTGAAATTTTTAAAGCTTCGATTTTTATTACTAGTAGATCGATATTTATTAATATACATATTTATTAATAAAATGTAGTAATAAGGCTGTTATTAATAGAATGTAGACATTTTATTAATAAAATGTGCGATTATTATTATACATATAGTACCTACCAAATTTATTATATAGAAACGAATGTAAGCAAAGTAATAAAAATGGTATATGAATTATTCTTGCAGCTAAAGAAAAAAGACGCAATGAAAATATAATTTTAATGCTTGAAACGTAAACTCGATTAGAAAATATAGCTTTTATTGCGTCGAAATAAAATGTATCTTGGTTAATTATGTTCATAATTCTGACTGTAAAAAAAGGTCTGATCTTTAATAAAACTCGAGCTTTTATATCAAGCTTTAATAATTTGTTATAATTTCATGTTTGACAAAAATACTATTATAATTGCTAGTCGAAAAAAATTATAAAATTAATGCTTACTAATAAAGAATTAAATATTAATAGTAATAATAAATTTTTAATTTATGTACACTTTGCTATAGGCAGAGGTTCGCGTAAAAGCTCATCAAGCTTGGGGATTCCCGGATAATGCGATTCAAAGAGCAAATTCTGCAAGCATCTTAGATTTGTAATTAAAAAATTATGTAATGGAAGGCTGCGAGTTGAAATATTCAATGTTATAGTTGAATGTTCTGCAGGCGACCCGTTAATCGGGCTTCTCGTCGTCTTATAGCAAACACGCGAGAAATTGGCTGGGGAGGTGACTTGCACGCTATGTGTGCTTGGACGACAGTTTGCCCGATTAATTGAGCTCCGGGGACGCGTTCAGAAACTCATTATCAATGGTTAGGTCTGTTTTTCAAAATTTACATTGTGGTTATCGCAAAATACTAAATTATTTTTTTTTTTTTTCAATTTTTTATTGAAAAATATCGCACATAACGAGTCTTATATCTTCAATAATCTTATTAACTAATTCATTCAACAAAATTTGATATAAAACTTTGTATGCGATCTAATCTATAAAAAAAATTAAAAAACTACAATAGAAATATAAGCAATTTGTTTTTCTGAATACTTCATGTACTTTTTAATAATGTATATCAGTAAAAGAGTATCGATAGATAATAATAATTTATGACGGATGCTCAATAATGAATTCACTCATATAGTACTCGTGAAAAATTTTCTACAACTTCAAACGATTTTCCATGTCGAACAGTCGAGGATACTTTTACATGTTGAAAAGGCGCAGAAAAATGAGTAGTCATAAAAAAAAACATCCGAGAAGTTTCGGGGTCGTGCACTTTCGCAGTTCTGCTTTAAAGCGAATGGCAGTATTAGTGACCCGAAAATGAGATATTTTCCTCGCTCCTATAATTCACCTGAAAAAGAGATTATTAAAAAATAAATAAATAAATAAATAAATTAAAAATAAAATAAAAAATTTGCACATATCGCTTCCATACTTTTCCCACCTGTCATAACTAAATTACCCTTGCGTTTAATTTTTGCATCGTTCAGCTCGCGGTATATATCAGGGTATCTTCTCTGTTCCCCGCGCATCAAGTTCAACTCGCGCAACTCGAAAACAGCTCGGGGTAACGCGATGAAGCTTTGCGTCCGAGTTTCATGTACAATTTAGTAGCGGGCGGCCTGAGCTTATGCAGTTTGAGCAATTGTTTTGGAATACGCTCTCCTTGTTTTCTATTCGACTTATATCTAATTATTTACGGAAGTCTAACAAAATTTAATGTGTTTTATCGTTTTCTCAGAGATTATTTGCGCATTTGTCTTTTTATCAGAACCCTCCTAAATAGAATTAGTTAAAATTTAATAAAATTAATTTAAAGTGATCCTCTAAATTACTAAATGTGTAATCCCAGTATGACTATAGTAGTCTTTCGTTAATGTAACTTTAGATAGTAAACTGTATGCATTGTCTGTTTGAAGTGTTTAAATTCTGAAATTAATGAAGTAATTCGTTTTCTATATTAATTTAATAATTTAATTTTTTCCTTTCTTTTTTTTTACTTTCTTATAAATTATACATTGTTGATTTATCTTTCTATTTTATCGATTGTCTTATTTATTTAGTTTTTCGATAAATTGCATCGTTAATTCAAAATATACAAATTTTCAAGTAAATAACAAATACTTTTGGATAGTTTCATGTACTAATTCATTTAATAATCTAAGATCATTTCAAAAATAAATTTAACATATATTTTGTCATCTATTTTCTGATAAATGTATATATGTATTTGTATCTGTAAATTATATCGCCCATTTGAAAAGTTAACATTTTGAAGCTGATAACATAAATTTTGGGGCTTTAAGTTCGGATCGGGCTGTGTGTTAGTTCAATCGAGCGGTACACCAACACGTTTCTGAGAGAAAAAGTTTTTATAGAGAAAGTTCGATTGCCTCGGCGCACAAACAGAGCGAGAATCATAAAAATCGTAATGTATCAAAGATGAAATACCTTGGAGAAATTGCGTTCACCGAAGCTTAAGCAATCGAAAGTATATATTTTTAGAAAACAAATGCATTGAATCCTGATAAACAGTTTATGTTTGTCAAAATGATGTACTATAGCTTTTTGTTTATGACACTCTGAAAGCGTATTTTTCAAATTTTCATTATACGGAGAATAGTTATACCTTCTATATGTGAGAGATCATCACAAATTTCTCGATCTTTGATCTAAACTAGAAGCACAATATTAACAACACATTTTTTTTTTGATAAAATTTCGATTTTTTAAGAGCGATCTCGAATTAGAGAATTTTTTAGTCACTCTTAACCGCCTCCTGAGTTCTTTCAGATGGAAAAGTTCTACAAAATATTTTATTATTGCATATGTAGACAAAATCACATTCTACTACATCAATTTATATTGTTTTAATTTTCAATTATAACATATATTTTTTTTTATTTTTTTGCATCCCTCATTTTAATCTTTTTTTTGTAAGCAATATGTTTTATACATTTAGCGAATCCAGTAGGCTTTGTTAGTAAATCCTAAAGGCATAAATGTTTTTTGTTTAAAAAAATGGAGCGTTTCAATTGAAATTGAATGGAAAATATTCGAAAGAAGAAATCCTGTTCTAAAATACTTTTTATTGAATGAATAAAATATAAAATAAATAAATAAATTCCCTACATGTTGCAAAAAAGAATGAGACTAAATGGGAGTATAAAAATTGTGTCATTAGCAAGTTGCACCGTAAAATTGATAACAAACAGAACATATTGTTTGTTAAAAGAAAATGATATTGTTATTTATTTACTTTATTAAATGATAATTAAACCATAACAATTATGATTATAATTTTTTTAATTCAAATTTAAATAACAGAACTTTGAATGATTAATAATTTTTTAAGAATCATTGTGCTGGACCTTCTCAATTTTATTCTATTTATAGTTTTAATTGCATAGAATCATCACTAAAGAAATTTATTTATTTATTTATTTAATAAATTCAAGGGACAATAAAGTCCTTAAGTACAAAAATAGAAATTAAAATATAGTAAAACACTAAAACTAAAAGAAGCTTAAAATCAACTTCAAATCTACAAGTAAATGATCTTAGAGAGTTCTTGAATTGCCCACTAGGACAAAATACAAAAAATAAAAAGGACAAAAATAAAAAAGAAAATTATTTCTTTAACAGAAAATATATATAAATATTTGAGAAAAACAAGTTTTCTTCCCCCCTATAAACGACGCGAAGCACGCACTTTGTTAAATATAAGGCCGCGAGTAGATAAAATCGCATTAGCCTAAAAATGCCGTAACAAAAGCCATCCTTATATATGAAGAAGCTCGTAAATCAAAGTTCGGCCGAGCCGCCGTTATGATACGGGAATGGGAAATTATCGATATATACGAGGCCGCAGCGGGCGTCGCCTGATTTACGAGGCCCGCTAATGCAGTCGTCTCGACGCGACATACAATCCCACCCAACCTCGTGTGAAATTCTCCCGAGGAGCTCGTCGGAATTAGACGGACTACACGCGGGACGCGCTAAACGAGCGAACCTCCATCGTTTCGGCACGGCAGCCCGCATAATACAGTATATCTCCGTTTCGTAGAGCCGTACACATATATGCACGTATACATACATATATATACATGTACATACAATATGGTCAAAGCTTCAATTTTTTTTTCGTCGTCAGCCCGACTGTCCTTTTCCATGAGTCTTCGATCCTACATTTTTCAGGAGCCCCGCGCGACGTAATCCTTCCATCCCTCCCGTTTCTTTAAGTTTGATCGCTCCGTTCTCTTTTTTTCTTTTGCTTTTGCTTTTGCCGAGCTTCGGGGTACTCTTATCCGTTTCGCTTTGACGTGCGCGTCTTATTTTCTTTGTTGCCGCGCGCGTCGCGGCTGCTCCTTTTATCTCTCGATTTAAATAATCTGCTCTTTCATATTTTTTTTTTCCGTTTTTTCTTTTTTGGTAGCCGAATGCACTTCTGAATTTTTTCCACCCTCATTCAGGAGAAATTTTTTCCCCTTTTTTTTGGAGGAGAGCCGGTTTTCCCTTTTCAAATTTATCTTCCGTCTCCTTGCAGCGCCCTTCGCACTCTTTCGACAGCGCCAACTTTTCTTTATTTTTTCCCTCCCTCCTCGTCTACGAGGATCCCACTATTTTCCTCCTTTAAATTCTATCCATTTCTCCGGGTCGATTAATTCTCCTTCTTTAATTTTTTTTTGTCGGCGCTCCTTGCGCGCACCTTTTTTTTCCTCCCCGAGGTTCTCCTACCGTTCGCTTCGTCCGCATTTCCTCTTCCACGGTCGGTTTGAAGCTCCCGGGGCCAGGAGCATCGGCCGCGCGGTTGTGGCGTCTTTCTCTTTCGCCCGGCTCTCTTCCTCCTCCGCTGGCTCCGCGGTGGTGCTACACTTGGCTGGTCCCTGACCTGGAAACGTCAACAGCCCCGCGCCGCATACGATCAAAGATGCCCCATTCCCTCCGCCTCCACAAACCTCGCTCCGCTCCCCCTGCGCCGCGAGCTCCGCCGTGCTTTCACCCCGCCATCTTTATTTATCGCCACCCCTCCGTTCCGCCCGTCTCTTGTATTATTGTCATAAGCCACCTCCTCGGCCCTTTCCACTTATTTTTTTTTTCCTTCTTCTTTTTTCTTCCAGGCATTTGCATTATTTATTCCCGGGACCAAACACTCGCTTCCTTTTTTCATCTGCGCGCACTACGAGCGGATGAAATTTTTATTTATACGCTTCCCTTTTTTGTTTCAATTTTTCAGAGCTTTTAAACGGTGGAGTTTGTTGGATTTGAATTTTATTTGTCTGCGATCAGTTTGTTTCTGATGGAATTAACGCTTTAAGTGTTGGGTCTCGATGTTTAGTATCTAAATTAACTTTAGAATGAGGAATGAGGAATTTATTGTAATTGTAATACGATTTGATTACAATAAGTATGTAGGCTAATTTTGTTTACAAAGTTCCAGCACTCACCCTTGTGTAAGAGCTACTAGTCTACTAGTAATAATAATATTTAGATAATAATAAAGCATCTAAAAACATATAAATCGATATATTAATATGATTAATTAATTACTTATAAATGTGATTTAATCCTGAGTCTACCTGGAAATCATTTTAGGTAATATTATGTGAGAATTATACCCGTCGTACAAGCGTATATATATGCCTTGTATGACGGATATAATTATAGCACATAATATTCTGCAGATGTAAATGACGTACATGTTCGATGCAAACGTCAACTTAAGATGGATTCTCAATATCCACATGTAGATCGAAACAATGAGTCTATTAAATATTTAGTATCATTAAAAAATAAAAAATTTTACTATTTTATTTTAAATAGTAGGATAAAACTAACTGATCTCTTAATCTGTTTCGGAAAGATCATAATCGGCAAGATCATGGGGAGTTTTTTCTCAATAGTCAAAAAGTCGTGAAGTGTCTTGTTTGAAAATTGTAAGAAGACGATAATAAAACATTTATTTAAATAGTACTGTTGTACTATTTTATTTTACATTATTATTATTTTACTGTCAAATATTTATTTATTTCACCCCCTATCCAAAAAACCACTTTTCGACCCTGAAAATCGGGGCAAAAATAGCATATTTTTCCCGAAAATAACGTT
>JAWWEN010000001.1:2283907-2349695 GCA_035582955.1 Sycophila texana | reverse complement strand
TTTTGTATTCTAATATTGATTATTCATTTTGAATTTTAGCGCTTTTAGTTGCATAAAACTAGCGGAACGCAGAATAAAAAGTCGTAAGACTTCACACTTGTGTAATATCCCACGTCCGAGTGTAATATAGCGCGATAGTCGAGCGCGGCGTATTTGAATTTTAACTCGATTCTAGAGTTAATTTTAGTGAAGGGCGTTGTTTAAAATAAATAGACATAATTTATTTGGTAAAAATAAGGACTTTAATGCTTCTAAGAATTTAAATGAAAAATAAAACTTAAAATTTAAAATTAATGAAAATTTAAAATTACAGTTAAAAATAAGCGAAATTACAAGTACACGACATAACAGTCTCTAGAGAAGTTACTCGTCAGAGGCTCGGAGTTGAAGTGTCCGTCATCTGCTGCAGTTAGTATTCGGAGGCTCATCGCCTGAGGGAGGGGGGCCACCGATGCAAGGGTCGAGCGTCTCCGGTCCGGGAAAACCAGGTCCAAGGAGTCCGCCCCTAAGGCACCGCTCGGTCAAGCGTCGATCGGTTAGTCCGCGTATGATTGTTTTCTCCACACGGCGCGTATAAAGTGCGTACTGTGCGCCCTCCGGGCGAAAACACAGGTACCCATTTCACGCCCCTCGTGCAGAAAAATAGTATATACGCCAAGGGAGTAAATAAAGAATCCCTCAAATCGCATGTTTGTCGATCACCCTCGCCTGCGGCTCGGGTGCCAATTTACGTGCGATTTGAGACATTCTTTACTTTTCCTCCCTAGGTGTATAATCTACTATTTATGGCGGCCTACCCAATAAGGGTGCCAGCCTTTACCGTTTGTTGCATGTTTGGACACGCTTTATTCACTTCACGGTTTTTCCCGTAATTACACATCTGAGAAACGTGCAGTATAGCACATTTTCGAGCCTAGCCTAACTTATTTTACTACTCGTCCGAGCCTTTTCTAGAGAGTGACCATTTTATAATTATAAGAAACTAACAACTCTTTGAATATTCGCGGTTTCTATACTGGTGCGTGACATGATCATATAACGAGTAATCGTGACGTGACGTGTAAAAACGACGTTATTACGTCACACATGAGACTTTGAATACCATGTGCACTCTCCTTTATGTTCCGGTGGTTCTCTCTTGTGAAACCTTTACTGATTGTTGTGTTTTAACGTTTAAATTGTACGCTTGACTCCTGCGAGTATTAGCAATTCAGCCGTTCAGCGTGCCTTCGAAGGTGCTGAATGCAAAGTGTATCTAAGTATATCTATATATTATATTTCACACAATTACTGTACTATAGAATAGGATTGAGAGTTTATAAAGTGCTTCAATTTATTATTTAAATTTAGTGGCGTATAGACAGTAACACCATATGAATGTACAGATATCGAGAAAAAGAAAAAAGTTACAATCTTTTCACATAAATAATTCAGTTGAATTGAAATGCAATAGTAAATAGTTGAACTGCATTTATGATAGTTGGTGAATTAAAAATCCAAAATGTTTACGTATGTCTCCTACTGTGTGCATTAGCTGTTTACTTGGATTTGCTTCTCCTCTGTTAGTGTGCTTATACTTATATATGTATATACAGAACTCAGAAGACGTAATAGTGAATTCTCGAACTTAAAAAGCTCTGTGCAGATTTATGCAAATAAGCTTGATATTATTTTTGATTGAGAAAGACATTTTAATATACATCAATGGTCACAATAAATTGTTATTACTTTGTTTCCTTTCAGTCAGACTTTCGAGTAAAATAATAATTTCGTTACTTTTGTAATGTGACTATTTTTCGAATGAAAAATAATTGTTATTTGTATTTATCAAAAACAATTGTTATTTTATCTTTATTCGGTAATTGCTCATTTATGTTGAACGAAGTGGCTGTATTTTCGCGGTAAAAAATTTATTGTGATGGATTCTTTCGATTTTAATGGCGGGAACGCCGAAATACCGCGCGAACATTCTAACCTCGAAAACGACGCAGTACCGGAAATGTCAGAAAAGCATTGTTTGGATGAAGAAAATAAAGTCGATGATCAGGAACAAAACGGCGATCTAAAACTATCACCAAGTAAAAAGAATTCTTCACCAACTTTCAGAAAGAAATTACGTAAATTGAAAAGTAATTTGAGTAATGTTGATGAAAACCAAAAATCTTCACCAAACCAGTCAACGATGAAATTGAATAAAAGAAAGTTATCTGACGATGGAGAAGCTAGCTCCGGAGAGTTTGAAGAATTTAATGGATTCGATGCCAAGCATCCAGATATTTTTGAGACTGGCAGCGTCATATTGAAGAAACTTATTGGTAAATATAGAATAATATTCTAAATTAACATAGAAATTCTTTGCGATGAATGTGATTGTATAAATTTTATACATTTTCTTTAAAATTCACATTAACTTAAATTGATAATCTTAAAGTAACTCGAAGGTGTAAAAGAACTAGCGTTATACATTATTTTAATTGTGACTTGGATTGATAACATATATTTATTTAATTAATACCAAAAGCTATAGACTATTGGGTATTTTAAATGTTATCTATCAGCACTACTAGTAGCTTCTATATTTTCAACGATTGTATATCTCAGAAATGTTTTTAATAAAAACATGGACTAATTTTTTTATAAAATATGGTACTTGAAGTGTATTCGAAACAGTTTTAATAGTAAAATGTAGTTAATTTCTTGTTTATTTAAATATTTATATTTATAAATATTATTATATAAATCTAATAATGATAATTAGATCCTTCAGTGATTCGTATTTAGATTTCTTCATATAAAACTTGTATTATTGAATAAAAATATATTACTATTGTATATATATTTGATATTTTCAATAACTGAATTTTAAAAAAAAATACGCATTAGATGCATTTTAATTTGAATATTTGAAAATATAAAATTGTATACGAAAAAAACTTCTTAAACTTATTAATTTGGTCAATACCTAGTATAAAGGAAATCTCAGTATCAGTATAAAAGCTCAATTGCAAAAGTAAAGAAAAAAGAACTATGAACAAATAAAATTATTTCTATCAAGAAAATGACATTGGACTTTGAATACGAGCATGAATGGAAAATTTCAATCACATGTATCTTTTGCATAGAAATGGATATTAGATATCTCTAATATGAAATAAAGCAATATCATTTTACAACGTATTAATGCAAAACAATTTAGTTATAATATTTAATTATTAATCAGTAAATAGTGAACATTTATTCCATTCAATATAGCGATAACGTTTAAAGATACTTTCGATCTCAAATTTAGAGGTTAGAATATAAGAAAATACTCATATTAATTCATATTAATAAATTATACAATATCAAGAGTGAAGTACTTAGATTTTATTAAATACGGTTTATCTATTTTTAAATTTTAATTATTTTAAGAGAATATAGTATATTTTTAATCACTAATTGTGACTTGTGTTCTTAAGTTATTTAATATTATGTAAAGAATTTAAAACTTATAATTTTTTGTTAATTAAGAGGACAATGCTATACAAATATTATTCATTAAATAAATATACAAAAATTGATAGTCAAATAACAAACTGCTAATGAAAATTTTATACCATAAAGGAAATAATATTAAATAAATTATCTTATTATTAAAGATAATATTTAAGATAAATAAAATAAATTTATGCACAATTGTCAAGTATGTAAAGCTTAATTTTTGTAAAATCCAATATTAAATTGAAATATTGATATATTTTTGGAGTTTCCAGTAGTTAGGAAAAATCTACTAAGTTGAATGAAATAAGATTGCTAGAAAGATGTATTAATAATAATATGTTTAGATTTTTGTTTAAAAAATATTCTGAAAGTGTAGAAATTTTAATTGCGGTATATATTTTTATACTGTAAACTAATATTAAAAATTTTGAGTCTTTTCCTTACAGTAGAAGTTAATTGCTACTAAATTGTTAAATAAATAAACAATAATAATGTAACGAGAATACTAAATGTGTATGTTCATCATCATACTATAAAAAACAATGTTAATTATTATTTATTAATGACCAAAACAAATATGTAAAACAATATATTATTAGAAATAACATTGTTGTGAACAATTTATAGTATTATTATATTTCAATTGTTTCAAGAAAAAAAAATTAAAAAGGGAGAGCCTATTTTTTTTCTTTACTACGCAAATCATGGTAGTTCTGAGAGGTGTTATTCACAAACACATTTTCGGACGCTCAGGCACAAGCGACGCTGCCGCCTATTGCCGCGGTACGGCGGCGTCGCGTCCGCGTCGTCACTTCTCCCACTCTCACATACGCAGCCACCGCTGCCCGCTGCAGCTGCAGCTGCACATTATGATATTTCCTCATTGAGTTGGTAGTAAATGAGAGTTCATTCAAATTTCACTGTTGAACTTCTCACTAGTAAATAACATTTACAGAATTTGTTTAAAAAATTAATAAAATTGATGCTTTGAATTCATAAATATAAACAAAAATATAATATTTTCTGTTTCACCTTAAGAAGAATTGTTTACTGATTTTTATAAAAATAAAAATTCTATTTTACAAATTTTATTTACCAAGGGCTATACTGTACAATAATAATTTAATGCATTGCTATCAATTTTTCACATAAAGCAAGCAATAGAAAATTTTGAATAACTTACGCTATTTAGAATTAAAAAGTTAAATTCAAATATCATATAAAACTCCATACTATGAAACCATATAAATAAATATATTATTCATAATACTACTACTCATAATACTAATTTGTTTAAAACTGAACATTCAAAATAATTCCTTAGCTGAAGCCGAAACTGCAAGTAAATCTTCATCATTGAAGCGGAGGAAAGTAATGCCAGTATGGAAAAATTTAAAGAATGCTGATTATCTTATTGAAGAAACTGATGGTAATACAACGGACTCTGAAGATCATAAAATAATGACAGAGTCAGATACTTGCAATATAACCGCAGATGAATCTTCTTTGAAATCAGAAAAATCTGCAAATAGCAGTATATCAGTAAATTCAAATAAATCAAGAAAAAGTCGATCTTCACGAGGTACCAGCCCTGGTGGTGCTGTTCGTCAAAAAGTTACAATTGATATTTCCAATCCTGCATACAGAGAACCTTTTAATTATGGATGGAAACGAGAACTCGTTTACAGAGGTGTGGGATCAGAAAATCAAGGACGCCGAATGGCTGATATTTATTACTACACACCTAAGGGCAAAAAAGTTCGAAGCTATAGAGAAGTTATTGAATTTCGTAAGTTTTTATTTTCATTAAATTATTTTTACTTCATATTTTTCTGTGCTTAATTGAATTTAGAGTATATTATTAATTGTGCAATTTAATTTCAGTTACAACAAGCGAATTGACAATAGATAATTTTACATTTTTCAAGGAACCACTTGGTGTTAATGACCCAGATAAAGAAATTATTCGTGATGCGAAAAAAGCTAAGGTGGGCACAGGAAAAATATTTTATACAAAAAGAAAAAAAATAATAAGTAAATATATATAATACTCAAATTACCTTTTTTAGGATTCTTTTGGCAATAGGTTAAATGTAAAGGCAAATAAGAAAGTTGCAGAAACCCAATTTGTAAAAAAAATGTCACCAAAGAAGGGAATAACAACTGTAACACCACCTAAAACATCTCCAAAAAATATGAAATCAACAACAGGATTTAAAGTAAAATTACCCGCTAAAAAAGGTGCTTTGAAAAGTAAGTTTTTAACACTTAATCTCTATATCATGAATTTTGAAAGAGTAAAAAAACATTTATGCAATTCTGTGCAGAAAGTGTTTTATAAAATAGGGTTCGACACTCATGTTAAAATTGATTCTTGGACTCGTGTGTTTATCAATCTCGTCCGTGAATCAACTTTTACACACTCGTATCGAAAATAACTATTAGTGTACTGCAGATATTTTATTTTAGTCAGCTTAAGAACATATTTTTTTTTTTTTAATACATTGTAAATATTTTAAAAGTATCAATTTTTCAACTAAAAAATTGTGGTTTAAAGAAATGCAAATATAATTAATTAAAATATAGTTTGTGGAACTTTGTTTCTCATACATTATAACTTAAGTAGTAAATTGATATGAAATTAATAATGTTAATAATTTTATAGAAGAAATAAAATCACCACCAGCAGCAGTAGAAAATGAAATTCCTTCTAACTCACAATGGAACTCTCCTCCAACCAGAAGAAATCAATCTTTGGTGGAAAAAACCTCCCCAGTTAAAATGAAGAAAGGAATAAAGTAAGTTATAATTCAATACAATTTAATTTATTCATAAAGATTATGGCAACTGTAAATGTATAACAATAAGTGAGTTAAACAGCAAAAAGGGTGTAAATTAATTATTTACTCTTTTTTGTTGTAAACATTAAGTAATATACTAAGAATAACTTCAACAAATAAATCTCAACGTGTTTTCAAAATTTCTTAAAAAAATTAGTTTGAACATTAAAGGTAGAAAGGATGTACCAAAATAATGTACATTAATACATATTCAGGCATTAGTAGTCTTCTTTCAATATTGTTAATAATTATTATTCTTTATAATCCATATATTTTTACTTATACTAATAGTTTTTGTTATCAATATTGTTGACTTCTAATGCTTTTTAATGAATTTTGTCAATCAATTATGTATAACTTATTAATTATATAATTATCTTACAATGCTATTTTTAGTTTAATTTTAAGGGGGTAACTATCTTTAGTTAGAAAAAAATTCATTTATTTAGAAATGGTGATCTGGGTCTAGGTCTATTGTTTATTCTTCTATAAATTATGAATTTTTTAATAATTTATTTAACAGATAGTTATGACAGTTTTTACACAAACTGAATCTAGTAATTTTAATCAAATAGGAACAAAAGGGTTATTTTTAAAATAATTGTTTTTATTTATTTATTTTAAATAAAAAACTTTTAAGATATTTATTCAAATTTATTTGTACTGTTCTAAATAGAATAGTGAGATGAAAATAAGTGGAAAAGTGGATGAGCATTAAAAACTTTAAACTCATTTTCCTCACATCAATTTAAAATGGTTTTTATTTTTTAAATAATAAATAAAATATCAATATCAATAGGTATTTTTCGAGAAAGTTGTTCTATAGTCTTCTTGCATATTATTGATTATAAATTAATGGCAAAGCTGTTGCCACTTACCCATTTCATTTAATTTAATAAATCCCATCCTTATCTTCCTAAGTTCTGTGTCGAGAAGTTAAGAATAAAAGTATATAATATACTTTTCAATATTTTTATATTTTTTAATATTATAATGAATTCCTTGGTAATGTGGGCTATTTTAGGTCTTTCTTTAATTTTAGAAGGGGAAATGCTTCTATAAAATAAAAAACTTGAATGTTTATGATTAACAAAATCTATTCCTTAGATCAGTTGTTTCTTTTATTTTATACATTTTTTATTTCAAACTATTTTTTCAATCTTATATCTACTTTTACTCTATTTCAATCAGTACATATATACCTATATATTTACTTTACATCTCTCTCATATTCATTATTTGCTTTAAGGGGCTACCATATACTGATATTGTAGTTTTTTATTTAATTTAAAAAATTTCCTTGTTTTCAATTACATTGAAATGAAAAAAAATCATTTATGAAAAATACATCAGTACATTAAAATTGCAGGTATTACTTTCTTTTGATGTGTAATATTAAAGTTTTGAAATATTGTGTCGTGTTAATATAGTGCATATGAATGATGAAAAATGATTTTCATTCAGAAAGGTTACCCCCTTAAAAAATAAATATTTTATTATTTATGATACCTTAGCTGACTTCTAGTTGGCCAAATTCGAATTCAGACAAGGTATATAGAATGTATATAAAGTATAATTTTTGGATTGTAATCATATGAAATAAAAATTTGTTGTTTTGACAATGTATTAGACAATATCATATGAACTCAATTAAGTAGATTAATGAAAAATAGAATACAAAATTTCAAGTCTTTGCTTGAATTATGTATCCATGAAGAAATTTATCACTTAAGCATCAATCTACATATTAGTTTTTTTACTATTTCCGAAAGTTGCATGACTGGTTGTGCTCCTTATACTTATAATACAGAAATTGATTGAATTATTTCATAAAAATGTATAAATCTAGTAAAGTAGTTTTTAAAAACAAGAAAGAGAATTAATAAGCAATTAATTCTTTGAAGCATGTATTTTTTTTTTAAATTTCCTTATTGAGATATAATGCTAATCTTACATTTTAAGTAATGAAGATTAATACTAATTTAAATTTAGTTAATTATTTGCATAAAATGCTAAATCATAAAACCTACAGTATAATTTTCAGCATAGAAAATATTGACATATTCTAATACTTGAAAATTAATATTTGATAAAGATCAAATTAGATCATTCTAATAAAGTAATTTATTTGCTTACTTTAACTACAAGTTCACTATTAGGTTTATTCACAATAAAAATGAGTGCATACAGAAGCATGTACATAATCGTAATTGTAAAGTAATACCATACAACATAAGTACTTTCAAAATTCATGATCTAAATATCCCCCAAATAATATCTTAGTGTGAAAACTAACCATCTGTAATTTTGTCGCTTATTATCAAAAGCAGTTTATTCCAATAATTCTTTTGTAAAAATTTATTAATCTCTTCTTCAATATAGAAATAACACTGTATTTCTCATTATTAAAGATTGTTATTATACTTGTCAAGTATTACTTGATAAGTGCTCAACGAAATTGTAAAAATAGCTTTTCTAAAAATTATTATAGTAACCTCACATTATTTTGTGAAATTTCCATTCCTTTTACATTGTTTTCCTAACTCCTTGTACTTCACCCATAAAAAGCCATGCTTAGTTTCTCGACATAGACTACTTCTGTAATTCTTTTAATGTATAAATTTTGAACATTAGTAAGTTGACTTTTAATGAAATTAATCAGTATACGTATAATTCTTTGATCACTCTCTCATTAGTTTCGCTAACATTTTAAGAATGCCTTTATTCATAAGTAAGGCAAATGAATATAATGGATCATGAAATCATTGAATATATTTTAAGGTTCACTGATTATATACTTTTAGTCCTTTCACTGAGTAAGTTGTTTTTCTTTTATTGATACATAAGCGGAAAATTGTTGTGTTTTTCATTTTAAGTTTACTAAACGAAAATTGTGTTTGGTGCTTTGTGTTCATAGGGAAAATGTTTTAAGATCTAAAACTTAACGTTATATAATTTTTGTTCTTATTAATCAGTGCTTCAATGTGACCAGAGTTCCAATCAATAGTTAAAGTATATGTTTATTACAATAATCTCGTGTTTTTATCAAAGTTAACAGTTTTTCAATTTTAATCAGTGAGGATAATAATCAGATAAGTATCTTTAAATAAAAGTATGTGCTTAAGAGTTAAAAGAATATAAAAAATATAAAGCTACATGAAAAGTTTATTTTGTATTTCAGATCAAAATTTTAGCATTGAATATATTATCAAGATTTTGACAAAAGTGAGAACTATTTAGAATCAAGTGCATTAAAAGATCTTATTCTCCAAGTTCAAAGGCTAAGTCAGCTGATGAAATAGTGTTTGGTCTCTTCAACGAACATAGGATACACCTAAAGTACACGCCCTTTGAATTTACAAGAACTTACAAGTTTGCTCCGCAAACTACATGAAAGCAATATACAGAAATTTAAAAAAAAAAAACTATCTTCTAATAGTATCATTGAGAGCAACATGTCTTAAGACTGTTGAAATTATCAAAAACATAACGTTTACTTTACTACAATACAAATAAGTGCAAAAATGCCAGATGATAAAATTGCTGCTAAGACTTGCAGCTGTACTCGCAAAATTTATTACACCAGTCAATACAACGATACTTTTACTACAAAAATATAGTTGTCTGAGATGACGTTTCCGAAATTATTACTCATAAATAGATTGGCCAACCCAAATTCGTGCTAATAAGATGACACAACAAAATTTTTATGAAGAGGAATAGTACGTCTTTATATCAAGTTCTGTAATTGTACTCAATAAGTAGAATTAAATTATGAAAAGGCGAGAAAAAGAGAGAAAGAAAACATTTCCCTTATAAGAACGTGAATTTTTGGTAAACGGTTGAAGCAGAAAATAGAATTTTTAGAAGAAAATAAAACAAAATATAATTATTTAGCTAAAAATAAAATTATACGCTCTTATTTTTAGATTTAATTGTACAAAGAGAAATCCCTTCCGGTTTTTAAATTAATTGTGACTGTGCTTTATCTTTGCTGTACATTATCGTTTATGCAGAATTTTGTAGTGAGAGTATACAGTGCATGTTAGCGATGTGATGAACTAATGTATTCTAATTTTACGTTTACTCCGATAACCAAATAACTTTAAAGTTAAATAGACTCGAACTTTCTTTATTAAGTAATACTAGATTTTTATTTCTGCATTTGTTGAATGATGATTTTTCAGTCAATTGACGAAAATTTACCTCATTCATGGTAAATCCACCGAAAATGTAGATTTGAAAAAAAGGCAGCAATGCAATTATTTAAACCCCCGAACATCTACTGCTTTCTATTACTCACAAACAAAATATTAAAGATGAAAGTAGAACACTATTTTAATTTTTAAAGTTTTAAGTCTTTTTTTTTATTGATTTCCTGTTTTGGAATAGTTATAGTTTAACAATTATGTTTCCTAACTATGCTTCAAAGGGTTAAGGACAATCTCGTTCTGAATTTTCATTTATACATTTAACCATAATTATTGAAATGATTCAATGCAAGATGCATAACTGACATGCGCTAGTAAATCGAAAAAGTCAAATTAAATTATTTTATATAAGGTATTCCCAGTTTAGTTACTTATTTATATTTCAACTACAACTGGTCTTGTATTAAGAAATTATGTTCCTTAAATTATTTTTGAAATGCTATAATTTCAATCGTTTTGCGTCTATCAATATTTCGCGAAGTGCCTCATTTATAGGCATAAAATGGTGAAAAAAGCATTTGAAAAATGCTTCAAATGGTGTTTTTTTTTACCAGCAAGTTGTCAAAGAATTTGTTTTAAAAGAAATTATTATGACGTGTTAACCTAATGAATTCAATTTGAAGACTAACAATTATGGAATACCTTAAATAAAAAAATTACTCTCCACATTATCCTACATCCTACAGAATGTTGTCGATCGCGCAGAACTAGACAGCATTTCGCTTGCAGTTGGACAGAAATTCTGTCTCCTTTGGAGCGCAAGAAAGACGCTCTCTAAAAATATGCCAGGCCGAGGTAGCATCTTTTTTTCAGGCACACACGATTTGTACAGCGTCTTTCTTCAGCTATAAACGAGATAACGCCTTTCCTCAACTATGAGCGAAATATCTTCCGCGTGATCGTCGATATTAAATAATCCTTTGAATATATATATATATATTTTTTTTGTTCATACATACTATCACCGTTTATAATTCCTATTATGTCCTATTTTTCCTGTAAATGCGCATCTTTCAGGGCAAAAGTTCAAGAACCATGTAGCATTAGATGTTCAACAAGTATAGGATTGATACCTACCTTGCAATGCAGCGTCTGCCTGTGTTTATATCATCCCGAGTGCACTGGCAATGTCGAAGTAGAAAGAAGTAATGAATTCATTTGCAAGGTATACGTTTCTGATTATTAATTTTTACGGTTAAATGTATAAATAGTTGAATTTTTTATCAGTCAAAATTTGAAAGTAATTTGTTCATGAATTTAGGCGGAATTCGATAATTAGCCACTGATTTATGATTGGATTTATTGGTAAAAATATTAGAGGCAGAAATTAAACTTAAATTATTCTAGGATCCGGTTTTTTCAATCACAGTTCAAATAATTTTTTACAATGAAATTCCTGTTCAGCAGTTTTTTATTGCAGTTCCAGTTTCTTGAAAATTATTAAAGTCTTTTATTATGATATAATTGAACAATATGAATTCATATGTTTTTTTATATTTATACTGATCGGTGCTTTTAAAATCAAATTACCTTCTCAGAAATCAATGTGCTGTAGTCAGATATTTTACAAATATTTATATTTTTTAGAAATATTTTAATTATTTACCAAATAGTCAACTCAAAAGTAGCTGAGAATCATTAATTTCATCACCAATTCAATGTTATGAACGCGATACTAAATTATTTGACTATATTTCTTCGACTTTATATTTTTCAACGTTTATGCCAACAAGTTGGCTGTAATTCTCTAATAATAATTAAAATGCTCTGATTCTGTCACTTTAAATCAGTGGGCTTCCTAAAAAGATAAAATATTTACGCGCATTGAATCAAATTTTCGTAAAATTCACCTTGGAATAATTGTATTGCAGAATTGTGAAACAGAATCAAGTGACTCTGTTCCAAATCTCTCGAATCCAACAGTTACTCCGCCACCTTTAATACCAATTAGCATGTTAAATACTCCAAGTAGCAATTTAAATCACGATACCGGCTTACCACCTAAATTGCAACGTATACCAAAGACAGACAGTTCGATCTCACCGCAGCCAACACTAAAAAATCCTACAAATCAAAGTAATTTTCACGATGGAAGAGAGCGCTTCCCAAATTCGCAATCTCAAACTGAATATTTAAACAAGCATGAACTTTCATCGTTGAAACCCGCACAAAACATTGCCTTAATGGGCGGTAAGAAGTACATCGTTATCCCGAAAAATAACACTAGAGCTGTTCAGCCAGCGATGACTTTGAAACAAGACAAAATTGGAGATAAACCACCAATGATTCAAGATGAATTCGACACGTCGACAGTTACCGCAAATGTCCCAGGCTCTGCGTCGACCTCGAACTCGATGGATCTGGATCATCAAAAGAACGCAAAAGACAGTGATGTAACTGTAGAAACAGAACAAATTGTAGAAAATAAAATGGAAGGTTGTGGGAGTTCTATGACAGATGTTCATAAGTACTTCTCACCAACTAACAGTACGTCATCATTAATTTAAATGTAAAGTAGAAAGTGAATTCATATCTTAAAAATTAAAAAATAATGTTATTTCAGTTTCTTCGTCTGAAAGCAATCTTATTGCAGAAGAGGATTCAAGAAGTAGTGTAGTTTTGTCCCCTGCAAAAAAAAGGTAACCATTATAATGAGGTTTCTTACAATTATAGTGCTGCCTGAAATATATCAAATATAATCTTATAAAATTCAAAGTTTCAAAATGTATATGTTAGTATTAATTGTTTACGATTCTGAGCATTCTATACTTTGAAATTAGCGGGTTCTCCTAATACATTACAATCTTATTATTAAAGTGTTCTGACATTATTGCGTGCATTTCGCTGATTTAGATTTTGATATGAACCTGAAAATTGTGTTTTGTTTTTTGTAAAGATTGGAGAACTGCTTTTTTAACAATATAATTTAAAACTTTATTGTGAATTTTCTTCAGTGACGAGTAAGGCAACTTTCGAAAACTCGTGAAAAGCAAATGGAAAGATATGTTTATTTTTGTCTTTTTATGAAATAAACATTGCAGCAATAATACTTCATTAGGTATATCAGTGCTGCTCGTTTTTTTTCTTCCGCAAACCTTCAACTTGTTTGTATGAGAAATAGACATCAAGATGGACTACTTTTACAAATTTTATGTTCTCTTGGAATGAAATGTATGAATGTTCTACTCTCCACTTTAATATAAATGAATATAAATTCTATTTTAAGGCGTTTTTAGATTTAAAAATTCGTGATGTTAAATTGTTGAGTAGTCACGTCTAGAGGGCTGACGATTGGTTACCTCAGACTTTTGTTTTAAGTGAGAAGCTTTTATGTGCGTAAAGCAATTCTGCTCTTTGTATATCTTTAGTACAAGTCATAAGCAATATGTGCAATACAAATGTGTCAAGTAGAAAAAAAGTAGTTTAAAACAAAGACTGAAAAGAAGCAAGCAAACAAAATTTATAAAATTTTTGATTGGTTGCCTTTAAAACATAAACAACAGTATAAAGTGAAGAATACCAGTAATATTCAATCAATTAACAATGAAAATAAATAAGTTGGTCACATCATTATACGTAACATTTTTTTGAACGATAAAAATCGTAATCGTAAGCCGTTAGGTTATGCGACTGCTTTTTTCATCTACTACCGTCGATTTTTATAATTTCATAATTTTAATTTTAACTCACATTATAATTTAATTTATTTGATAAAATAACATTTTTATTGATTTATACGAGTCCAATTTGTAAAGGTGACGAATACCTGTATCAAAAGAAAAGTAATTGTTATTTTGTTTATACAAAGTAATTTTAATGAGTTATAAAAATAAGTGTTTATTTCATTAATCCCAAGCCTTTATAAGTTATTGCATTCATTCGAATGTTTAGATGCTGTAAAAAGAAGTAAAGAAACACTGACAATCGTCGCGAAATCTTTATTTTCCCAATCTATCTAACTATCTATATTTAACAATTTTATTATATATTATATTTGATTGAATTAGTTTAAAATTAATAATAATTTCATATTATAAGTAATTTTCTTAATATTTATAAGCGTGTACATTTAATCGAAAACTTGTATTTTGCAGAAAAAAGGTAGCTCAGGCAGAGATCGATCAACGCCAGTATTTTATGGTGTCCGTATGTGCTGGATATCATGCCCTGTCACGGATTTTTCAATACCTTAAAGTTCAAGAGTTACTTCGAGCTGCTAGGGTTTGTCGAATGTGGAGGGATCTTGCCGCTCATCCGTCTTTGTGGAAAACCGTACGGATGAAGAATAGTCAAGTAACCGACTGGGATGGCTTTGCGGACACTCTAAAAAATCGCGGAACTCAACACTTAGATCTCAGAAAAATGTTAATTGTTGGAGAATCTGATAATATATGGAAAAAATTTGTCTCTGTTATTCCGAGGGTCACGAGCCTTATAAAGCTCGAACTGTGCAGATGCCCCGCCATGGTTGTCGAAGAAGTCATGAAAAACTGTCCTCAGTTACAAGTACTAAGCGCTTTGTCTATTAAATGCGATTCTCTTAATCTTGAATTTGTTAGCAATTTAGAGAATTGCAGTGAGTTAAGATTAAAAGCCATCAGCGGAATGGCATTGCAAGGAGACCTTTCGCCGTTGTTACAACTTTCTAAGATCAAACATTTGGTAAGTTCTTGTCTTTGTCAAACAATAAAAACGTATCTATTTTTTATATTTATTAATTTTTTATTGATTTGTTTTTAGAGCTTAACATCAGTGAAGGATTTAGGCAAAAAGAGAATAAAGATTTTACAATCTTTAGAACATTTAGAAACCCTAGACCTTGGTGAATGTTCAGATTTTCCTGATAAATTTGGCACGACAGTGTTAGTGAAGTTACAAAATTTAGAAAAGTTGCGACTGGAAAAAGGCCAAGGTTCTTGTTGTACTTTTGACATTCTTGAAGGCATTTCCAAATTAGAAAATTTAACTCAACTAGAGTTGGTTAATTTCGACGTGAAAAATGGGTTCGACAAGTGTTTAGCTAATTGTAAAAATATAAAAAGATTGTTAATTATTCCTACTTATGTATCTCAATCAGCAACATCAAACAATATGATTCTTGGGGGTGTTACCGAATTATCGAATAATTTGACGCATTTTGTGTGGGGAGTTACGCAAGAATTATTAAGAGTAACAGAATTGTTTGTAGATCAATGCAATCAAACGAACAAACCGATTATTGGAGATTCTATACCAGTGTTGAAACCAGTACCATGCTTAAGTCTAATAGAGGATATAGTTGGAGATAAGGAGAGTTCGAAAGGTTTGTTCATATTTCATATTATAAGCTGTTTTATATACAGCAACAGTATTTTAAACAACAATTGTTTTAAACTTGTAATGGTTCTTTTGCAGATGATAAACAGCAAGCAAATCTAAGTAATCCTCAAATCGAAATATTACCTCTACCGCATCTACAAAAACTTCTTTTAACTGCGTTACCAAGAACGCGTGTAAAAATTTTGAAAATTCCATTTCACGCTACCTGGAGGCAAAGCATTTCTGATAGTACTTCTCAATAATAAATAGCAGATGTACATTGAAACTTTTTAAACTTAATGAAATTAACTTTTACATAAAAAGTCGACTACTTTTATTTAATATTTGTTTACATAGAAATTTAATTTTATTGAATAAAAAATATGAAACATAAATGGATTTGTAAAATTTTCCAATGTTCCATTATTTCCCAAAAATATTACTTAATTTTTAAAATAATGAATATAAAAGGAATGTGAGTGCTATACTAGGAAAGTACTTACACTCTGTATAATTGTTAGTTTTTGGGAAATAATATTGGAAAATTATTTCTTTGTAAAAGTAGAAAAAAATATATAAATTTCGTTTCTCAACGAACAATTACGTTTTATGTGCTCAATGTGACGCGTTTTGTATCATGTATAAGTAGAATTAAATGCGACATTCAATTCAGTTAAAAAATCATCTTTTCAAAGTCATCATACTTTTAAAGGGAAAACAGCTTACATCACTAAAAATTTTATACCGCAATTGAATAGTCGCATTAATGTATTATTGACATTTTAAGAAACAGAAATATACAAAACATTTTCTTTAAAAAATATCTTTAACAAAACAAAATTAAAGACGAAGTTTTTTATAATATTAACATCATGGTCTTCGGAGTTAGATTCAAGCTTTTTTTATTATTATAAAAATGTATTTTGAATATTATAAAACATCATTTGTAGTAAAGAATTTTTGTAAAATATGTTATTACAGTTACAATAACTAGTACACATGATCACAATTTCAATGTATAGAAAAAAACTACATACTACATTAGTAATATTTTCTTCAATCGACAACAATTTTATATTGCAGTATCTAGTAAATGTTCATAAAATCAAAATATTTTTATTGGATTTGCAAAAGTTTTTAATATTGAATTTTATTATTAAAATATTGAATATATATATCTAATTTGTAAAATTTGTCTTACAGTAAGTTCAAAATAAGTTTAAATTAATAAATTAAATTAATTTTTAATTGATTAGATAACTTAAGACCACGTTTTTGGGGTTTTTAGTATGTTAAAAATTGGCTTATAAATTTTCGATGTAGCAGAGAAGCACATATTCTTATTTTCATAAACAGATGCGAAACATTGTTTAATTTCAGAAAATTACATTTTATTTTCTATATATTATAAAAATTATCTTTAGCACTATAGTTTACTATAGTTATAGCAAATACGTATAAATATATTACATACTTTCATAAATTAAAAAGAAAACAGAGTTATGTATTATTTAATGCTTTTTTAGTCCATATAGTAGCAGTTTATACTAAGCATCAGTTTCGGTAAAACTGCTACTTTCTCGAAGACTCAAATTCCTCTCTAACAATTCTTTATAAAATAAATCCACCTGAAATTCATTTCCGCTGTTTGTTGAATGTCCTTCAGATACTACTTCAGGCTGCTTATCACAGTCCTTACGTGTAGAATTATTTGCTTGGTTTGAAATTGACGGTTTATCTTGATCAACTGTTGTATTGTCTACTTCATTTTCTGGCATATAGAAGTCGCCGTTATCATCTAAAATGCCATCATCTTTGAGGCTTGATATGCAAGCAATATACGCAGTATTCGAACCTGTAAGTATATCTGACATAATTTCTTTATTTCGATATCTAATATCTGTGCATTTTTTTAATACTGTATTCAAAGCAACAACTTTTTCGTCATAGAGTATCGATTTGTTTATATAACTTTCAAAATTTTCAATTAGGTCATTGGAAAATACGTCTCTTATCGTTTCTAAAACATTTGGTATTGTTAACTGTTTTTCTACGATAAGATGATATACTTTCGATGCAAAGAAATAACATCTCCTCTTTAAACTCGTTTCAAACGTTACATCGCATTTTTTAATTTCCTGCAATAAATTGTATCAATAATTTATTAACTATAAATTTTTGTTTAAACTATTAAGTAATGACTGAAGAAACAAATGGAAACAAAAACAGAAAATTATTTAATATATAATATATATATAATATAACTTACCAATTCTTTATGACTTAATTTTTGAGCTATTTTTTCTGCGTTTTCTATAATTGATTTTGGTAACCACGACAATTTAGCGGTGGCTATACCATAATTTTTAATTGGTGTTACTCCTAATTTCAATTCATGCGTGTAAACCAACGTTGAAGACGGACCCATCTTTGGATAGCAGTTAAAATGTAAGCTAAAATATAAAAAACATTTTATTTGCGGATATAAAGGAAGAATAAAATGTAGTTTTACTAAAAAGAAAGAATAAGAACACTGAAGTAATTACTTAGTTATGTTAAAAAAATTTTCAGCTAATCGTGTCAGGTAAAGATGATGTGTAGCACAGAAAGTGAAAGCCTTTGCATCTGCTATTTTTGCGCAAATCGCTACAGAAAGACAAGTTCCGTCTTCTGTAGAAGTAGTCATGCAAGGTTCATCAAGGGCTATCAATGAATGATGAGTCATAAAATTCATTATATACGTCAATCCTCTCAACTGTAAAATTACATTTTTATATAAGCATAATTTTAATTGTGTATTATATTATTTTCTATTAAAATCTATAAATTACTTCGTATTCAAACGAAGACATAGAATCATCTGTATTGTAATTTGAAGAATGGAAAAAGAAACGATCAGTCAAACGTATTTCAGCCTTCTGAGCGGGAATGTAACATCCTATCTGTAGAAAGAAATAAACCTGCATTAATATTGTTGATAAATTGTTGTAACGGAAATACAATGGAAAACATCAAGCAATTAAAGTTTTAAAGTTTTTCCCTATTAAAAAAATATTATTCTTTTTTTGCTTAGCAAGCCGAAAGTGCCAACTTTCGCCCCGGCGCCCGTTTGCGAAGGTTGCCATTTCGCCTCGCTAGGCAAAAAAATAGTAAGACGGGAGTAAAGTAAATAAAGAAATCTCGGGTTCGTCAATTTACATGCGATCTGAGCCATTCTTTATTTTCTCTCCCTAGTGCATAATACACTAATTCTGCCTTTGCGTGTCATTATTATTTGAAATTGAAGAATTAAATACATTAAAGAAGAATAATTTATAAATAAATATAACCAACCTGAGCAAGAATATGAAGAACTAATACTTGTTTCAAGTAAGTGGTTTTTCCACTTAAATTCGGGCCAGTGATTATGTGAAAATTGTACGGCACTGATGCGACCTTTTCAGAAGCATGCCGATATTAGCTTGTATGATTTTATAAAAACATAAAAAATATTTTAGAAAATTAGTAGAAAAATGAATTGCATATATTTACCACGTTGTTGCTTATAGAATCTTCGTGTCCGAGTAAAAATTTTGTTGGATGATACGAATCAATTATGCATAGCTTATGACCAAACGTTGGCTGCACAAATCCCTGCTTGCAACTAATTGTAGCTAAAGATGCAAGGAAATCAAGTTCGCTTACGTCTTTGCACAGTTGAAAAAAACAATCAATAAATCCTCGTATTTTTTTTAACAGCTCTTCAAGAAGTCTAGAAAAATCATTGTTTATTCTTTTGTTATTGTAATTGTAGTTTCTAATTTTCTACTAATATTTAACTATTCACGCAAATATGGTATTCTTACACATTACTCATGATGTGGATTTCCTCACAAATTTCTTTGCATTTTTCGCTGTCAACGCTTAATTGCTCTGTAGTGAACATTAGTGTAGTCGCTGTCTTTTTTAATTCGATAAATTCTTTCGGCAAATTTAATTCATTTGACTGCATTTTCTTGGGTATATTTAATTGTATGTAATATCCCATAGAAACATTACACCCTAAAGTCAATTGTAAAGCATACTTCTTTGCTAATTCTTCAACATATTCTAAAAAAAAATCATTTTTAATGAATATTACCACTAGAATAACGTTAAAAGTATATTTTATAAATCGGATATATATGTTTTATAATAAGAATGCACTTGAAGCATTGCATAATTTGTTCACTTACGAATCATACTGTCTATATGTTCACAATAAGCTTGCCTTATTACATCTAATAATTCATTAATTTTGGGTTTTATAGCAAAACATCTTTGCATATTTGACGATGTATATCCCTGAACAGAATTTGCATCTTCTTGAATCAGTTCAGAGATCAATTCTTTAATAATAGTAAAACGCGGGTCTGCGAAAGTCTAGAAAAAAAAAATGTGAATCGAACAGTAACATTTAACTTGAAAAAAAATAAAAGATGAAATTGGCTCATTAAAAATTACTTACATCTTTAATTCGACAAAATATAGATGATTTCGTGATTTCTAATATTGTAGATACTTCGGGTAATACTTCGATTGTATTTTTTAAAAGTAAAATGTAATTTACATTTTTTTCTGCTAATTTAATATTATCATAATTATCAACATTAATTGAAATATTTAATAATTTTTCGACATTGTTTAACTTTCTTAGTATACCCTGAAACATAAAGTTCTTTCTTTAATTTTAAATGAATTTTAATTATTTATAAAGATCAGTGAATGATTGATATAAATATTTTATAAAATTATATAAATGTAATATTTAATTGCCTGTAGCGATAGAAGTAGCGAATGATTGTCAATTAGTTCAGCAATGCATTCAAACCTCTCCTCTATAGTAAGTACATTATACAACGGTTGAAGTAGTGCTGTTCGTAAAAACTTCTTTCCTGCCGTAGTTACGCACTTGTTTAAAGCTGCGTATAAATTAAAATTAGGCATGGCAGGATTTAAGGAATTGGTTATTTCTAGTATTTCCACTACATCAACCCCTACAAAAAATGAAATAGCGAATAATTTGATATTTAAAATAATAGTAAATTATGTATATAAAGATTTTCGCAAAACTTTAAAATATAAGTATACCTAAAACTACAGTATCTTCGCAGCTTTGAAATTCCACTTTCACGCTGTTCGGTGCGTAACTTAAATGTTGAATGTAGGATATGTATTTCAATAGCGCTGATGCGGCTGATAAAGCATGAAATCTAAAATTAAAGAGGCTTATATTATGAAGTTGCAAAAAATCGCATTCAAATTATAACAATAAATCAAACGCAAACAACCCACTTATTTTTTATTATTTGTTTGACCGGCGAAGATTCATTTGTGCAACATACATCTATCAGCTCCCAACCGGTTAATGAACTAAAGTGTTGTCGCGGTATCGATGTAATATTTACATCACTGAAATTTCGAGAAATACTGCGGTGCAAGCTTAATTCAGAATTTGCATCGATTAGATATCCATCGGGTATAATAATTTCTTTCGGCTCGTAAATGTTCAATTTAGACAGAGTGTTGGAGAAAATGTAATTGTCACTGATTTGACTCAAAATTAAATGAGGATAGTTGAGATCAATTAATGCAATTCCAACTTCGTATTTTAACTTTCCTCGTCCAGACATAAGTGCTATTGGAAAAATATAATATATTAATAAGTTCATCTATAAATATTCATACAAATAATTTAATTAATTATAGCATTGAATATTATTTAAACATTGCATTTAGTATTACCTAGGATTACGTATGGTTTATTCCGATTAATGCTTGATGAACTTGGAGATTTGAAAGTACTAGATCTGCAATAATTAAATTATGCTTGTATTAAAGTTTTCTATTGCATCGTAATTATTATTGGAGATATTCTAAAATTAAAATTAGGTATAATATGGTTATTATTACGGGGTTCTTATTACCTGTTAAATGAAAAATTGTATTTTATACTTCCAAAATCATTTCGAATTGAAGAACTGTAGTTTAATTTTTTTTGTTTGAATCTGGATGATTTACCTCTACTAGTTTTTTCTGAAGAACTTGAGAATCGTGGCATCATTTTTTTCTTATTTGTGGAACTTCTTATTTATCTGAAATCTTCATAATTTATTAGTGCTTAATTAAATGCCCTTAGAATAAAAAAAAATAGCGTAGTTTTTGTTATAAAGTTTTGGTACATACAATGACTGCACAGCAACGATTATTTAAAATGTTTTATTAATTAAATTATTATGTGTTATTATTTACTTATTAAATTTACTACTTTTTTAAAATTAAAAGAATAAATAAGTGACGTCGTGAGATAGCAACAAAATTTAATTTTAAAAATTCTATCCGTAAAATATTATTTTCGAAAAAAAAATATGTTAATTGCACATTAGACCACTGAGTACAATGTTCCTCCCCCTCCTAATCAGAATTAGACTAATTCTTACTCATGAGTAATTATTTAATACTAATACTCACTATTGATGAATTCAGTTAATAAAAGTGATAGACTTTCTGTACCGACTTCTATTCAAATTCTCTCTGTTTTACAAATCCGAAATAAAATTAAAATACTGCGCTACAACTTACAAGTATATAGTGTACCAGAATCGCAGAGCTTTTAATGTATACGTATCATTAAAATTAAGCATATTAATTTACAGATGTAATATACATGTGATAATTAGAGTGACAATTTGACGAATCGACGATTAGTAAGCCTTATATGAACACCTATACATTCGGTATAGATATATAGTGATTTAGCGGTACTCGGTAAACGAGCATGTGTATCTGAATATATATAGTTAGTACATACGTATGCGTCTATGCGTCGTGCATCGTCAAAGCAACAGTGTGTGCTGCGTACGTCAAACAAAAACTTTCTGTACTTTTTAATTATTTTAAATTTAATAGCAACTACCTCCTTTATCGTTCGTTCAAAGTTAATGAAACGTAAAAAATTTTTACTTTTAGCGCAATGTTGTGATGACAAAGGTTACACCTAACCTACAAATATCTCAAAATCTAAAGTAAAATAAAGTAACAATGAAGTATTCAACTTCGCCTCCACCAAGCCGATGTGTTTCTCCAATTTCAATGCGCTCAAGTTCATCTTTACCGATGCCAGTCACGTATAGGTATGGAAAAAATATTTGTCATGATACTTTCTTCTTTAACAATTAATGATGAAATCTCACATCATTATTTAAAATCAACAAATGTGTTGAAATTACTCTTCTTTTAGACAAGATTGCTTTGGAGCAGCTACAAAATGCTATAAATATTTAAGGAAACTTTTAAAATTTGAACAAATGGATTTTGAATTTGCTGTCTGGCAAATGATTTATTTATTTACTTCACCACAAAAAGTGTATAGAAATTTTCAAAATCGAAAACGTAAGTATAAGTAGTTATTTATAGATAAAAAATAAATTAATGAAATATACTAATAAAGTAATAATATACGATTACAGAAACAAAATCACAATTTGCTCGAGATGATCCAGCATTTCTGGTTTTATTTGCTTGCTGGCTTTGTGTATCATCAATAGGATTTGCCATAATATTAGGACTTGGATTTTTACAATTTCTACATTTTCTTTTGTATGTCATTTTTGTTGATTGTATTGGAGTCGGTATTGCAGTGGCTTCCCTGTTTTGGTAATTATGTCAAAGTTAATGTATTTTACTATATGATCAGATATTTCAACTCAGTTTTTATTTAGGTTTGTAACCAACCGTTATTTGCGGAAAGATTATTCTCAAGATGTTGAGTGGGGATATGCTTTTGATATTCATTTAAATGCTTTCTTTCCTCCACTGGTAATCTTACATTTTGTACAATTGTTTTTATATAAAAGTAAGTAACTATTCATCAATTATATTATAAAGTAATTTGAATATCTTAAAAAAAATATTGCAATTTTCAGTTTTGATTAGTCATGATTATTTTTTCTCCCGATTTGTTGGAAATACTTTCTGGCTAATTGCAGTTAGTTATTATATTTATATCACCTTTTTGGGTTATGCAAGTAAGTAGCTTTCATATTCAGAAATATAAAAAGATATACATTTTTAACAATACATTTTTCCTGGTTAGGTGTTGAAATTCTTCATAAAACTCATGTAATACTTCAAGCAACCATACCAATAGTTCTGTTAACCTACATTGTCACATTAAGTGCTGGCATTAATGTGAGTCAAGAAGTAATGAGATTTTATCATGAACGAGTTGTATAAAAACGAATAAAAGACTACTGAAAGAAAAGCTGTAAAAAAATAAGGAGGTGAAATTTGTAAATATTCTAAGGTTCTAGATTAAGGATTATTTACTATCTTTGTATATTCATATTATAATAATAGTAAAAAAAGTCTTTTGTTAAAAATAAGTTTATTTTACGATTTATTTATGTCATATATAAATTAATGTTTTAATATAACATTATGTAAATACTTCCAAGTTGCTAAATACATAAATTTCATTGTCAAGCAGTTTCTTTCATATTACAAATTTTTTCTTAGATTAATTTAAAACCATTTCGTTATTTACAATATTGCTAATTTATTGAGCACATTATTTGTGATATGATTTTAATACAACTAAAAAGACGCAACAAAACAAATTTTGCTTTTTTCTTTAGAAAATTGTATGAATACAACTTGATGATTACATAAATTGAATTGTTTCATATTTTATTGAGAAAATCATTTTTTAAGCAATATTTTTCAATTTTATTCCTATTAATATTTGTAGTTAACATTTTTAAGGAAGACCTGAAACAGCTTCATATAGTAGAATGGCAAAAAAACTTTTATCGAATATAATCTCTAATATTTCTCATAATTGAAAATGACTATCTTTTTTTTTTACTATACAACAAAATACTGATATTAGTATAATGTAGGTACATACTGATATCAGAAATTTATTTATTTATCCAATTTATGGGCGAACCTATTAATACAAAAAAATTGTATATTATGGCCCAAGACTTTATTTTGAAAAAAAATAGTAAGTTCTTTACTTTTCTGGCAGCTTGAATTAATATATATTTTACAAAACAATATTATAATTTTTAAATAAATTTAATTTTAAGAAGCCCAAGCACCAAATCATTGTTCTCTTAAAAAAAAAAAAAAAACATCGCAAATTACGATATGCATCTCTAGTATACTACATTGGAAAATATTCTCAATGTTTCCCATTTTAAAAATCAAAATTATTAACGTCGAAATTTATAAGTTTATCCACGTCATAACAAAATCATGAACTTTACTGCACTATAACGTACAAAGTGCCTAACAATAAATCTTTATGAAATGAAAATACCTCACAATTATATACAATTTTTATCAACGCAAAGGAGATATTTAACTAGACATTGTACACTTCTCGTTTTGATATTTATAAAAGGTAATCACTATTTTTGCATTTGTTATCAACTGTAATTCCTCTATCTACTACTCCTAAATATCACGAGATTATCATAAAAATGTATAAATTCATAAGAATAAATTTGTCCAATTTAACATGATTATTTTAAAACTCATAAACAGCAATTGAGTTTTTAAACGATTAAAAAAAAAAAAAAAAATTCGTAGCGCTAATAATTCAGTAAGCGCAAGTCATTAAAGTAAAATAAATGATTGTATAAATCTCTTGTATAAATCACAAATCACGATTTGAAATATTGCATATTCAACAAAATAATTAGTTTAAAATGTAAAAAATGTTTCAAAGACAACGAATTGCTTTAGTTTTTATGGTAAGTATCCAACTTGCGATTATTACTATGCTATTTACTTTTTCGGTGTATTATCGGTGTACTTCGGTGTATTAAGCAGTCTTTCGCGTTCTTCTTCTTCCTCTGTGAAAAATATCCTAGTAATTACTATATCTCCAGTACTAAGAGTTTGACAGGCAACTTCCTTGCGATGAATCTTTGACTCATTGTTAAAAAGATTCTTACTGCTTTGGCACATGCAGGCACACTTTGTTGGTGATGATCTGCTACTTTCAGTAGCTTCGCTATCATTTGAAGTTTCAGTTACTGCTGATAGAATAGCCTCCAATCGTTCTATCTTCTCAAAACCATCCATTTGACCATCTGATAAAATTTCATCCATCATTTGCATTGACTCTGTCAAACTTGGAGGTTCCAAATTTCGTGGAGATATAATTCCACCTAGAAAAGAAAAATAATTTTATTATAATTTTATAGTAATTAGATATTTAAGAAATAAAAGAAAAATATAATTAAAAATACCAGAGTGTGAATTTTCTGAGGTATAACTATCTAAGCTTGTATAATCAGCATCTTCATTTTTATCATCATCATCATCTTCATCACTACTGTCATTCTTGTCCTGCCCCATGCTTTCTAGTTTTTCAAGTTTTTTAGCCACCTTATAACTGCCTTTCAATTTTTCCTTCTCTTCTTTTGAAAGTTCTAAATAGCGCAAAAGTCGAATTTCTCTGTTACTTAGTACAATATTTTTTCCGATTGTTTCGTCCATTTTCTTGCGCAGATCTGCAACTTCAGTCTCAATTTTTCTTTGCTTTTTTCGAGCTTTAACTTCATTTGGATTAAGATGCATTAGTATTTGCTCTTCACATAATTCTGAAAACAGTTTTTGCATTTCTGGTTTTATAGATCTGAAAATTATTCCAAAATAAATTAAGAATGCAGTAATAAATTAATAATATTTAAATATAGGGTTTGAAAAAATATTTACTTAGACATGGCATTATAAATGAGTGGCACAAGACTTTGAACATCGCTACTAGCATAAATTATCATATCTCGAGTAAGTGGCCTTCGTGCCCAATATCGCTGATCTCTTCTATAAATATTCTTTAACTGATCCTTTAGCAAATTGCAGGGAGCCCCATAAAATTCACACAAAGTATTTAAATTGGCATTCTTTACTTTGTATACAGGTTTTCCAGTATTTTGGTATTCTATAACACTATGAGCAGCCTGTAAATATTTCAAATATTAAATCAGATTTTAAACACTTTTTAAATAAGTTTTAAACATTTGATTAATCACTATTACCTGTGTATCGAAAACGTTAACAAGAGTGATTCCATATTGATAAAATAAGTTGGCGCTATCGTTTTTGCAGTCATGAATTACCTAAAAAGTTATTATAAAATAATGACATTATAAATAAATATAAAAAATTGAGCCAAAAATCTTTGAAAACTCTTACCTTTACAACATTTTCACTTTCTAGAAGTTTTTGCAATCCACCAGATGGTATAATATTTGGACATGTTATTAAATCAAAGACATATATTTGTCCAGAAACTGTACCAATTTGTACAAGTGTTAATCTTCCTTTAGCACCAAGATTAATACCCTCACAGTCAAAGGAAACAATAATTTTTCCATCTGGAGGTATTTTTCTTGGATGCATTATTTCATCAACTATTTGCAAACAATCTCTTAGATTAACCACAACTTTAGTTTGTTGAGAAGTTCTAGATTTTAAAGCTTCTCCTATTACTGCATTTTGTAAACTTTTATCCCTCTCAGTATTTTCAGCTAAGGTTTTAATTAAAAGACTATTAATTCGTTGCTTCAAAGTCTGTTGCTGAAGACTTACTGGAGGAGAAACAGAATTAATGACATCATGTGTCTGGGAAGTTAATGAATTTGGTTGAGTAGATGAACTATTGGAAGTAAGACTATCAGGTTGAGAATTTGGCTGTGTAAAAATTTGACGAACTGTAGTTGTGTGATTGTTTGAAATTTTCTCCATCTCATCAGGTGATTTTTTCCTTTTAGATTTTTCATTCTGATCATCTTCACTGGAAGTTTTATCTTTTTGTTCAAAGGGCTTGGGTTTCCCTATTAACGTCACAAGGTTGCTTTGGACATGAAAAGCATCCGGAGTCATTTTCAGGAATGTTGACAGATCTTGTTGTGTTTTGAACATTGTACTGCCCTCGGGAAACTGATCAGTAACTAAATTAAACAATTGCTCTACTGAAATAACACTCTTTTGCTCGATACTTTGCTCCAAAAAATCTAAAAGCCTTGCAGTTACTTCCGAGTCAATTGAAACTTCAGGTTCTAATAGGATAAAAATAATTGTTAATTAAAATTTGTTTTCTATAAAAATAATAAAATTTGCAAAAACATTATAGTTACCCAATTCCTTGAAGGGCTTTGGTTGCATGCCCTCGTATTGCTTAAGAATAACATTGTCATCTGTTACAATAAATGCATCTGGATATTTTAACAGGAAGTCCTTAAATTCTCTAAAGTGTTGTCCAGAAATATGTCTAACTTCTGGTGAAGCTTGAGATCGGTGTCCTAGGAGACTCTTAATGGGCACTTCGGTTCCTACGCCATACTGAATCAATTTGTTTGAAAAATATTCTACTGCCTCCTGAGCATAATCTCTCTTCTTACTTAATTGAGAACCATCGTCCTCCTCCTCAACAGCTTGCAATGTATTAACGCTAACGTAATCTCCGTTGATATTAAATAACACTGGATACTGGGATAAAAATTTTTTAAGGCCACTTTGAGAACCACCAGCGATCTGCCTCATTTCTTTGGTGAAACCCTTGGCTCCGAATTGACAACTCAAATCGTGTAAGGATCTTGGACCACCTTTGTCCATGAGTCTTTCGAAAAAGAATAGGAGTGTCATGTTTCTCACCAACTCGTATTCTGAACTATCCATAATACTTGACTGACTTTGTAGACGCGACTAAGCAGTCGCAGCAACTGTAATATTTTGTTATTTATCATTAAATTGACATTCAAGTTATTTATGTATTTATGTATTCAAGCGATTACAACACTTACTTTCAAGAAAAGAATTCCTCAATTCGTTTTCTCTCGCGTATATCCCTTGCAACTCGCGATAAACAGTGAAGAGAAAATATAGAACGGGGATGGACAGAGAGAGATAGTGAGAAACAAGGAGAAACCGACTGGGAAAAAGTCTGCGAGAGAGAGAGAGAGCAAGAGAAAGCAGTAGGAGAAAATAAAGAGGATAATTGTATTCGCGCTGGGGCGGGTAATTGTTTACTAGCTCATCTCGTTCGTTGTGACCCGTCGCATCGTCGGCGCCTTAGGAACGACGATATCGTCAAGTATATAAAATCGAATTCTTTTCCTCTCTTGCCTCCCTCCACGTCGTCTCGTCCAGCTCCGCGGGCTCCGGCAGTGTTAAGGCTGGCAGTGCACATACACCGACGAATCTGTGTGACCGAACTCGCGCGCGCGCCACATTTTATTCCTATACCCAGAGCCGCCTCGGAGCAACAATGTTGTTAACAACTCGAAAAGAGGATGGCACGTACTTAAATACATCCGCGGGAATGTGTAGTTATATGCGATCGGTATACGTACAGAGAGAGCCCAGGCCCGCGCGCGCGCGCGGCACGCATACCCCAGATCCGCGAGCTCGCACACTTATACTACTGCGAGCGGGCGGTCGGCAACGGTGGCAGCGGTAAGCTCGCCAATCGCCGTTCGCTCTCTAAAAGTCGAAAAAAGAACTGATCCACTGCTGTGCAGCCGCGGCCGTGTGGGCACGGGCGCGCCGTCTATTACCATGCACGCAGCACACGTAAATACGCAATACACGTATCATGCGTATACCTACACGATACACCTACGGTGCTGATAGGTCCGTTCTCTTTGCGTATCGGTTTGTTCCTATACCTATTATTTGATCGAAAGCCCGATGATCGGCACTGCCGCGGGATTCAAAAAGCGAAAAATCATTACCCTCGACTGTTATGTACATTGTACACAAACATATATATAGTCAAATTTACAAACTACTCAAGTTTTCTTCTTGTGCAAGATAAAAGACTACTTAAGATAAAAGTAATTGCGTGAATGGAAATATGAGTTGTGAGTCGAAAGTAAACATGATAGTTTGAAAATAGTGTAATCTCAAAATTTATAGAGTACATGTGTTCACATTTTTTAAAATGTTTATCCAATGATTATTTACACCCGGAGAAAAATGTTGCATTAAAATTTACTATAATATTTACTAAAGTAAGGATAAACCGATAAACTATGGTAAAATAAAGTAGTGTACTAGTAAATTTTAAAATATTTAATTTAATATTCAGTTTTATTTCTTAATTTTTTTTATTTGTAAATAAATAATTAAATTACTACATATATAATAAAATTTATCAACAATCATACCATTTTTTTACTTTTCAAGTCTTTGTTTTAGTAAAGGCAATAGTAATTTTTAATGTAATTATATTTTTCTGTGCGTAACACTATGTTGCCCGAAATCTTTAATTATTTTTATTCATATATTAAAATGATCGAGAAAGTATGTCAAAATTACATTTTAATTAAATAAGTAACCAGGTTTTATAAGTTTAAAATCATATTAATGTTATAGAGCCGAAATTATTTATTATAACGATTGTTTATATTTGTATTATATTATTAACATTTGGAATGCAAAGTTACCGACGGCGATACTATAGATTTCTTTTTCAACAGCACACTATTCTCGATCATTTTGGCCGTACCCCCGCAAATTATTTATAGGTACGTGGCAGTTATCCCAAATTAACATAATAAGGGTATACTATAACAATAATTTTTCTTTTCTCCCCTCGCAACTTCCTCAGTCTCTTTTTATGACCACTTTAATAGAGAGTCAAATGGAAATGACACAAACGAAAACAGCCATTTATAAATAAAGGGAAGAATTAGAGAAAATAACAAAAAATCGTAATAACGAATTTAGCTATGCAACAAATGTAACCAAGAAAATATAAATAATTTTTTTTGTTAATAACGTACTGATTCATACAAATATGCAGTAATATGCTTGAATAACTAAGTATTCGTAACAAATAAATATTTAGACTATTTCTGAATGCAGAAATGAATTTGTTGTACTCGACGTAGAGAAATTGTTTAAAAATGTGTTTTTGTTAATAACGTTTTGATTCATACAAACATCAGGAGGCGCGGTAGCGCCTCGAGGCAAGTCTTCAGTAATACTTGTACAACAAAGTATTCATAAATAAATCCGAATGCAGAAATGAAATTGTTATACTCGATTTTGGGAACATTGCATTTAAAATAAGAAAAAAGACACATTACCAATTAAAAATAGGTGATGTTAAATTAGAAAGAGTAGTTAAAAGAGTAGTCTATACACAATAATTAATAAAATTGTTCGATCATTGCACTTTGCGAATATAAAATATCCAATTTTCGCTCTAAAAATTTAAGCACCCGCATGTTCGTCGCTCGTCGCTGTTTGCGCCAATAAAAAAGCTCCGGCAATCGCGCGCAATTCCAAATATATCTTCCAACAATCCATCGAGAGGGGAAAACGCAGCTAATCCACCCACCAGCATTCGCGTTGACGCAATCCGAAAATATGACGATAATCCTAAAAAAAAAAACACTAGCCAACAATCTCGTAGAAAGAAAATAAAAAAAAGGGGGGTGAACATCCTCGCACCAAACACCGGAGCGAAATCGTTACCCCTTTAACGGTGATGTCTGAGGGTGGCGGAGCCGAAGGAGAGAGCAGGTGGAGAGGAGAGCCCATCTAGAGCACATTTTTCCGCAAGAGATCGATCGTTCGCATGCGCGCGCCCGGCACATTGGTACTAGTCGGACACACCCCCTCCACATGGGAGAGTGCGTCGGTGGACGTCGCGACGCCTTTATCGATGAGACTGACGTCGACGTCAACGGCGACGGCGACGGCGACGCTGCCCTAGTCGAGGGCCGAACGCCGTGACGCTCAGATCGCGCCTTCCAATACCTTCCTCGCCGCGTTGTCGCCGCCGACGATCGTCACCAGGCGGTCGCCCGGCCCTCGCCCCGGTCGCTGTAACCTCCCTCCTTCTACCTCCCTATATGTATCTCTCTTTCTCTTTCCCGTCACGAATCATCCAACAGATTGTCCCGTAATAGTTTGATTCCCGGTAGTTTCGCACTTTTTCCTTCTCGAGCTTTCGCAAGCTCCCCTTTGATTCTTCGCATCTCTGTGAGCCGCGTTTCGTGAGTGCACCACGCTCGAATTACTAACGGCCTGTTAAGAATAAAATGCAACTTTTATGTAAGCTCTTTTCTTCTATTTCTTAATTGCTATTTTTCCTTTCATTTCATTCGTCGGCTTCGACTTTATATAGCGCTTTAAGTCCGGTAACCGCATGAATGTGGTATCTGACGTTAGCGAAAATAATTTCGAGTATATTAGATACTTCAACGAGTAATTATAATAAATTACTGAGAGCGTCAACTTCGTTAATTATTATGAAAATGAAAGGCTCTTTACAGTTTAATATTATATCAGTGTTTGCCATCGTTATCCAGCTTAAGAGCGGCAAGAAATATGCGGGGCTTAATTACATTAAAACTAACAAAGATGGATGTAATTAGATTAACAATTAAAGTGATTCGTAATATTTTTTTTTATTTATCCTCAGAATTCGTCCTTGCGTAATTATAACAACCCTCGGTACATAAGACGGGAAATGCGAGCATGCGAAGCTCGTTAGATGATATTCAGAACTCTCCTCAAATTATTGGGCGCGTGATTGAAACTTCATTCAAACTCTCCGGGAAATTGCAGGTAAACTTAATACAACCGAGGAGTAAACAGTTTCGACCACATCGCGAAGTAAACGTCAATAGTTTCATCTTCGGGAGTCTTGAAAAGTTTATCGCAGAATATGTTACTATTCCCCCTTTTCTTTTATAAGTGGCATCTACAGTCACAAGCACATCGAGGATAACCTAATGAGAAAATTTGTCGCTCGTCATATTGAAGATAAATTGATTATACCCAACTATAAAAGAAACTTTATTGTTTAGACCACATATATCTTTTTATACTTGCACCAGCAATTAGTTTAAAAAAATTATTTTTTGAATTGCATTTAAAAAATAGAAAACTCTTTTTTTAAATTTGTTATATTTCTATACATGTTAATTGTATACCGAAGTATATTATTAAAATAACTGCAGCCTAGATTGATTACCGATAGTGTTATATACCTTTCTCGTTAAACTATTTTCGCGGAAAATCCAGGAATAATTCATATCCGTTTTCGTTAAGCCTTGACACATGGATAACTCGTAAAGTAATATATCGTGCGTATGTATATTTAGGAAGGCGAGCACGAGGATTGAACATTTGCAATCTATTCAAATCGTTTGATATGAGAATTCTGATGGGGCGCCGTAAAATTTTTTTTATCGACTCTCACTGCTACTCATTTTATTAAATGTAAATTGTGATAAAGGCGTCGGAAGGAATAGATGGCAGAATGTCGAGTGGTGATAAGGCTAGTCCAAGCCTGTCGATCGATCGCGCCGCATTTCTACTTCTAAGGGTGAAGAAAGCCTTCAAGAAGAAGAAACAGCAGCGAAAGGAGAAAAGGTGGGTTCCTTCGTATTTTCATCCCTTTATTATGCAATTAGTCACTCTTTATCGCCCCTCACTTTCGAGTATTAATTTAATCTGACGTTCGCCGATATTTTGCGGCGATACATACTGTACGTATATATAGCTTCACGAACTTAGCTTTCGCTTCCTTAATCTTCCTTTTTTTCTAATCGTCTTTAAATTTTAATTAATCACCCATCGCACGAGGTTCAAATTAGCGAGTTTGTTATTGAACTAAAAATATGATTTATTAAAGCCCGGATGAGTAACGACTGAAATTCTTGTTTCCCCCGAGACGAATTTTCAAATGTTCTGTCGGCTAAAATTACACGTTATTCCGATGAATTGTTATAATTAAAATGTAAGCGACGTTTAATTGCCTGAAATCGATACACCAAATATAGGGTAAAAAAATAAGTGCGACAGTGTATATGTTTTGGGTCGAAAAAAACCGCTGCCAATAGATTAGTAGTTAGAATTACTAAATTACTACCTAATATTGTTAAAACATAAAATTCAATTTTTTAATGCAAAACAATAATTTTGAAAGTTTTTCGAAGAAAATCTATCGATAAACAAAAAAAAATGTAGTTTGCCACAAATATATACACATACACACGGACATTTTCTAAAAATAGTGTATTTTGACTCTCATTGACTTAAAAAACATTTATATAACGTTTTCTCGAAAACTTGTTTTTCACCGTACCAAAGCTTCCTCTCGGAGGAAGCTAAACGACACGTTGACGAGCATTATGTAAAAACACGTTGGACATGCATGGATTGTAAAAATATTTTATGTTCATTCATCCGTGTGGTTATTCAATAAAAGAAAAAAATCTTTCCTTCGATTGAACAACGCGCTGATAAGAATCTCCGTATGTAAGCTCGATTGCAGACGTGTGATGGAGAGTCATATAGTTAGTTCTTAAATTAGTCGAATAAGTTACGCGGAGCTTGCGACTTTCAGTCCCATCACATCCGTGGCAATCATGAAATTCCTCTTACTTTTCTGCATTCTTTGCGTCGTCCGTTTTTCCACGGAGATTCCGGCATTTGGTATGTTGTCTTACTATAGCTTCTTTTGCATAATTTAAATTTTACTCGCGACGTTGGCAGAAAAATTTTTTTCATCAAAATTATTGTCACGGAGTCACTCGTAAAAATCAAGGAACGAATAAAAAATAAAAATTATATCGTGCACTTTTTATATATAAGACTCGAGATAAAACTTTTAAGTAGTCTCATAATTTTTACGGTGGTACTCGGCAAATCCTTTACGGATAGATTTTTTTATTCTTTCTCTCGTGTTGTAGTAATTGAAGGAACGAGTGCCTGTTGATTTGGTAACAATTTAATCGCGCAAACATAAATTTCTTTTATTAATTTTTCGAATTCTTTATGGTAATTTTTGACGACGGTAATTTCATCTCGATATTACTATAATTACATAGTCGTTTTTTAATAGAAACTTTTTTTTACTTGTAATAAAGTATACAGCTGCAACATGAATTGGGTCGTAGTATTTATTACTGCTTTGTGTTTCACTTTTTTCCAAGTAAGATAAAAATAATTATTTGGCCTATACTATTGATTTAATCGTTTTTAGATGGTTTCGGAAAAACTGCATAGAAATATTTTTTGACAAAAAATCGTGTGTTCATATCCAGTGTGAAAGTTTAAAAAATGAGACCATCCAAGTTTCTAAAAGATTTGTTATATCGTAAGTAATGATGATAATAAATGATAATAAATTGTCTGATACATCTATAAAAATATATCCCATTTATTAATCATTAGTGCAAAGTTCGAATTAAGCTATTATACTTTATTGTTTAATCGAATCTAAATGATTCTTATTTTCCTGATGCTATTGTCGTAAGAGTACACGTGTACATTTTTACGTAACTGTCGGATGCGTATGCTAGGTGTCCGATTGCAAAATGCGAGAAGGGAGAGTACAAAGGAGAAACCCCTATGGATCTTACAACATTATATCCGGACTGTTGCGCTACGGCCATTTGTGAATGAATAGATGTAGATCATTGTAATCCTTATGAATAATTGCATGTATTACTAATAATAAATCACATTAATCCACATAACTGTAACTTTATTTATTTATTTTATGCACATAATCGTTGAACAGTGCTGAAGTTAATTTGTTAATCATTGTAGCAGAATTAGTGGCCTCGTAAAACGTAATTAATTTAAAAATTAATTTATTTACGTTTAATTACTTTATCTATAAATTTCAAACTTAAAAGTGTCTTAAGAGTTCTATAAGATTAAAAAGCTCCTATTCAAAATTTCATGTAATATCAACAACGAACTATACACGAATGCGTCTTATAAATTACTACAGCGTAAACTAAGAAATAATTTTTTTTAATTTAAAAGTTTTATTGGATTTATATATAAGTTACGTAATATCATGAATAAACTATACATACATCCAAGATTTGCCTTATACTACGTAGCATAATTGCAATTATTTTGAAAGCGTCGTTTAATTTGTTAATTAAAAATTAATTTTAAATTAAATCAATCATTATCAATTTGAAATTCACTTCAAATTTCTCCGCTGGCTAATATTGGTTTATAACAATGAAAATTGCGTCATTTAAATTTAAAAGCACTGATGATTTTAAATAAAAAAAAACATATTATTAAATCATTTTCAACAATCAACGACTAAACAGTGATATTTCTCGCAATTAACCGGATTCGCAATTAATCAAACATCAAATTTAATTACAATTACTCGGAAAATAATACGCTACGTTTCTACTAAAAATTTATCAATTTAAATTACCGCTAACACAAATTTTTAATCATTAATATTCAATTATTTAATTTGTTGTGTTTAAGGATATTTTTAAAATCGCACTTTAATAATTAAACGATGACCTTAAAACCATACAGTATAGTAAATAGAGCACATTAAACAAAAGATCCTTATAATAATTTTTCCTTTCGTATCCTTTAAGTATCGATACAAAGCTGTAATTATAACAAAAAAAATGTTACACAAAGTAACTTGTTAATGTTTTAAATAGGTCTATTTATAACTCGTCACACGTTCCTTAAAAAATTGACTTAGAAGCATACTCCAAAAAAATTGAGAATTAATATAGTCATCACAATATAGGATCATCAATTTTCCTAAAAATAGTAATACGGACAGTAAACCGTATTATACTTTATCGAGCGTTTGATTAGTGAGGAAAATATTTCAAATGACATATTCGAAATTTCTTCCACTTCATGATCGCTCACAGTAGTTTCTATTCTTAATTTAAAGAGAGGAAATCTCAATGATAAAGCCTAATATTACCCTGATGTTGAATTCAGAAGTATCTAGTGACGAACAAACGACTTTCAAAATCGAGGATCTCTTAAAAAATTGACGCAACTGATAAATTTTTCCAACTCCTAAGCAACGCTTGTTAAAAAAGACAAGCTGAGAGAAATCTCGTACAATAATTGAACAAGTTTCCAATGCATCTTTGTTTCACTCAACTGTTATAGTTCAAGTACAGCAGAATGCAACAAGCAAGAGAACAGAGGAGCCCCTCGCGGTGCGGTTGGCAAACCAGCACCCCTGCTGCGCTCAAGGACATTGCCTGCTATCGTCGCGCCTGGTCTCAACATCTTGCAGGCGCAAATCGATGCTCGCTATTCCCGTAAGCCTCTCAAGATTGACACTTTAATGAGCAAATAAATCCTCTCTATTTCCCTCCCTCCGTTCACTCTCCATCTCCTACGCTAAAAAAATCCGGCGTCCGGCCCCATAAAAATAATCCGAACTCATCAAATTTGTAAATCCTTATCAATTTTACAAGAATCCGGCGCAGGAGTCGCACCTTTATCGTCGAACGGTCCGAATCTCGGAAAGCGCAACAGCAGCGTTTCCCACTGCGGCAAACTACTTACGCCGAGAATATCCTTCACCGACGACACTCTAGGTATTTTGCGCTCTTGACACATGCAAAGATTTTTCATTTAAATTTTTAATTAGTGAACGAGCACGCGCAGATGCACAGGCCTCGCCCAACGGACTCTCGAGTTATAACATTAAAATAAAATAAATTAAATTCTGAGTCCGCTAAGAGAACTGTTAAGACGCCTGCATCTTCACGAATTCGAGCGATTTCGAATTTTTTTTTTTTACAATTTATCTAATGCAAGAGACAAGGCTCACTTTCGTAAAGCTGCATTTAAATAGCGCCGTGGAAAAATGTCTGTCCTCCAGGGGAGCGGCGTGTGTCTGACAGTGGAGCATGCTTACGAGACAGCAGCGTTAAAGAGTCGAACCGTTTAAGTGGCAGACTGAGCACCTCGAGCATCACAAGCTCCCAGCCGCTGACGAGACTCGCCAGGCTCCTAAACCAGCGATCGAGCTTTACGCCCAGCGATGACATACCGCGACGCTTGTCTTGGGAAAGGTGAGTCGATAAGGCGCTAGAGTCTAAAACAGATAACGGCGTAGGCGTTAGTCCGAACGTCTCTTCGTTCTTGTTTTTTTTTTTATATTTACTTTATTTTACTTTTTTTCATTCTCACGTCGTGCGATAGACGCGACTGTGGCAGCTCGGGCTCCTGTCTGCCGCGCAGCAGCAGCATCGACAGCGTGGCCGAGTGGAGCTTCATCAGCAGCAACTCGAGCGATCAGTCGAACGTACACACACTCGAGGCGAACTCCAGCTACAGCAGCACTTACGGCATTTACCATGAGCAGGCGCCAACGAAGCGAAGCTCCAGTCCGCTGTTGGGACCGCGGGGGGACAGGCTCAGCCTCGTCTCGCCCAACATCGGACGCAGGATCAAGGGGCACAGAGCTGTACTCGGTGAGTCACCCGTAATCACGGTTATTTTACATTAGAATCGCTCTCAACTCTCGATAGAAAATACCTGTCGGCTTATCCATTGCATACATCAGATTTTTTTTAAGCTTCTTTTTTTGTTACTTCATTTAAATGTTTAATATGCATAATTATTTTCTGTGGGGACGATCTCACATCTCCGTATCTGCAAAATATAAAGAAATTTGAGATTAAAAATGGATCGCAATAAAAGATTCCGCTATTAAAGTGTAATAAAGTAATTATAGGAAGTAATTTAAATTTTTAAAATCAGGCCGTTAAGAGATTTTACAATGTGCCTACGGACATATACCACCTCAGTAGTGCCAACTTTATTGTTCTCTCTATACAAGCGTTGTAATGAAATCACCTGTAGTGGGTTAATGGGTTAAATCGGAAATTTGCAACGAGAGAACCAATAAATGAGCTGCCGCGTTCATTCAAATGCCGAATATCGTCGCCGGTGTACACCATAAAACCCATCCGTGCAATACATATTCGCGCAGCTCGTATAGTAGAAAGGTAAAGATACAGTACGTAAGGTACCAGCAAGAAAGGGAGGGAGAGAGGGAGAAAAAGAGAGAGAGAACGAACGTTTGTGAGGTGAGAGAGGCAGAGAGAGGCGGCAGAGCCCCTGAACGAACGGCATGAAATGAAAGTATACAACAGTCCAGTCGGCAACTGGCGATCGCTTCGGTAGATTATTCGTTCTCGCATGGTTGCATCGAGCCACGAAATTAGTTGATTTTTCATTTAACAAATGAAAAAAAGAAAGATGTTTGCACTACGCGCCGGCAAGTACGCCTTTGAGATCGATGGTAACTCGATACGTGGAATTATATAGTGCTCAAGTGAAAAAAGTTCTATTTCTCGTCGGGTGATATAGTGACCAAGAAATACAAGGGAATCGTTGCATAGTGGATGTGCGAGCATGAGTGTGAGTGTGGACCACTACCTTTACAAGACTTCTATCAATATTTAATTTGTTCGATAATAGTAGAGTAAAGAGACATCATGTAAAAGTGGAAAAATTATTTTTTTTTTATACCACTCCTTGATAAGAGGTCCGTAATTTGATTTTCGTCCTGCACTTGTGGAGATAAATTTAATGGACCATAATCTTGCTGCAAGAACTCGTCAGCGGATCTCATTTACTTGCATTTTGAAAATCTTCGTTTAATTGCCTGAAATGGTAATGAATATAACATTACAATTGAATAAAGAATCGTTGAAAAAGCGGCGCATCTTTTGATACAATAAAAAAATTTATATGTTTACGATAATTTAAATTATCGTAAGACATTAATAACTTTTAATGATTCGGAATTATCAGCAGTGCATTTTTAACTAAACGATAAAGGAAAGTCTGCTTTTATTTCCATCACCTCAGAAAACTAATCACCCAGTGTTGCACATTGTCTTGGATGAGCTAAGACTATAAAAAAAACCGGTTTTCAAACAGGCACTCTATGATAATGCCGGTTATACATCATTAACTATCATTAAAAACTATTAAGCGCATTTATTCGCGTTTAACCCTTCATTTGATTAATGCACCAATCTTTAAAAAATAGAATCAATAAATTGATTTATTTACAAACGTTTAATCGTTTATTTTTTTATTAATAAAGTTTATTTTAGAAAATTCGGGTTTTTCATTTCGGCTCTGTTAGCATTACTCGTGCAATCAATCGAGACACTGTAGGAGATGCATTTTTTTTTTTTTTTAAATTGCCGGATGCTTTTACTCAATATTGGATTTCTGACAATTTTATTGGATTGTTTTAAACATTTCATGCAATTTCTTTTTTTTGATGTGACCCTCTCGAATAAGCGTTCGATGCGTGAAAAACACTCTTGCTCATAAAATAATCAACATCGATCCGTTATTATAATATATGAAACAAAAGAAACGCAAATAAAGATCTTTATCTTTATCTGTGAATTTTACGATTTCAATAAACTGAATTTCTCATGCAGTCGGTTGAATAACAGAAAATATTTGTTATCAAACCTTTAACGTTAAATCGTTTAAATATACATCGTAAATTTCGGTATATTACATCCATGGATTTAAATTAATTATACTAAAAAGAAAACGAAATATAAATAATAATAAAAAGAATGATAAAAAGTAGATAAAAAATACATTGAAAAAATTAAAAACTTTATACTTAACATGAATTAAATTTTTCGACACGCTTTCTTGAATGAAACTAAACCGTTTCTACTATGCGTATACGTAATGCGAGGATATTCAAGTTCACCTGCCGCATATAATTCCAGTGCAACTGCCTGCTTGGACTCTACGCACAGCTGTTATACTTTCTTTCATCAGTTTAAGCGTTTCCGTTCACCTGACAGGTTCTCGAGTTGGTGCGCGTCCTGTCGTAACAGAAAAAATTTTTTTAACAAGCAATTCTTTTAAATTTTTAAAGCTGGCGTCCATCGGAGTAATGTGAGTGTTGCTAAAAACAAGTAAATAAAAAATTGTAAATATTTAAAGTTTATCGAAAGATATTTATCGCAAAAAGAAATATTAAATAAAAATTAATTCACAAATTTCAAGAATTTGATTAAATGAAATTTCTTTAAAAAAATAACACGACGGTCATTATTTTAAGAAATAAGTTTGCTTATAGTAAACATAATAATTATTTATTTTATTCCACGGAGAGGATTGTTCATTAAAAATTACTATGTGGTTCTTGCAATCTTGGAATAAACTAATGTAGTTAGTGAAAATTATCCTACGTTGTAAAAATAATTTTTCAGAGGAGTTATAATTTTTTGTGTTTATGACAAGATTAAACATAATATATTGCAATGTGTCTTAATAATCTTAAATTTCTGTAAATAAAGGTAGGATAATTTTCATCTAATCATTCTCTCCGCGTACGTATAAACAATAAATAAAAGAACATTTGAATAAACAATTTGAAAAAAAGCAATTAAAACAAGACAGTAATTTATGGCTCTTTCCTCAAAATAAGTAACGCTGAAACGTAGCCATCTACTTACATATCCTAAAGAAATGCAAGTTTTATTTTACGATTTACCGCCTTTTTATGAATATGTAATATGGAGGTTGTATCAATTTTTCAGCAGCCCGCTTAATTAAATAGTAAAAGTAATTTACCGTGAGAATCGCTTACACGTTTCGGAGCAGGGGATTTGAATTGAATAATTATACAATATCCGTGAAAATAGGTTTCTATATAAAGAAATAAAAGTGAGCGTAGGACGCGGCACTGTAATTGTCTTCTTCTTTTTTTTTTTGTAGGCTTACTTTAGAAAGTGGAAATCAGGTCCTTTTTGTCGCGAAAGTCAGACAATGAGCGAATTTCCCGTGCAAGTTTCTCCTGTAACGATTTTATCAACGCAATCGGTCTAATCTCTAATCCTCTCCACTAAATTGACGCACACACAAGTCGAGTCGAGCTCTCTTTCTCTTCCTTTTTCCTTTATCAGATGGATACACGGCGAGCGCGAGTCAATCCGTAGCTTCAATGTGTTTTACACTTGGCAGAGCGTAAGTGGCGATTACGAGACGAAAGCATATACACAAAGAAAAAGGAACTTGATTAAATCGGAGGATGAAATTTAAATGAAAAATATGTCTTGGATATACCAAAATGTTTCGAACAAAAATTGCTTCGTTCCTTCTGTGGGGTTTCTCACGTTTCTCCTGTCTAGGCCCCCTCCCATCACGCTAAATTTTATATATACGCGCAGATATATACCTGAATAAATACATCATCGAGTACAGGCCCGCGATGCGGACCCAGTCTCCGTGCTCCGGCCGCTCTGCTCCCACCCTTGCTCCGGAACACCAGCTCCATCTGGGATGGAGCGAGTTTGTACGCCTGCGCCGAAAAACCCGCTCGCCGCCGACGCCGTCAGGCAGCTGTTGCTTTCAATGTTTGTTCTTGTGTATCAAGCCGATTTATTGAATCATCGAGCTATCAAATCTTGCAACGGTCACTCTCGGATTCAAATCAAGAGGTGATCCCGAGTTTTAGTTATCCCGTTGGACGAGTTGTGCAAAGTCGGCTTAAACCAGTGAGCGGAAGCGCAAGTGTGAAAACTCCGAAATTCTTCGGAAACGATGAAAACCCCAGCAGTAACTGAAACATTTTACAAAAATAAAAAGAAATTGAACTTGAAGGATTCTGGAAGTGTATTGTTGAGGCAACAAACAACTGTGATAATTATTTAGGTATTTATCTCGTGCTTTTTGGTTACACAAACAAAATGTAAACAATCAAACTTTAAGTACTGTTTTATTACATAAAGTTATACACAAAGTTTTTAATGTTTTATATAAAGTTTTTAATGTTTTACATAAAGTTTTTAATGTTTTACATAAAATTTACATAAAGTTTTTAATGTAAACATACTGGCTTTAAGTACTGGCTTTTTTATATAAAGTTATAAAGTAGAAAACATTTTAATTTTTTAATAATTAACCTTTAATTAAGAGTAAATAATTTAGAGTAAATTTTTATGCTAGAGGATTTGTAGATACATATAAAACAATGGCTCGTTGAGCAATTGCTCAGAACTATATAATAGTTCATCTTACAAGGAAACAATTATGTACAATTTTAATTCTCATAACATCCAATTGTCCTAATAAAAAAGTAAGAAGGGTATAGAACAATAAAGAAAAAGATTAGGGGAGAATTGATGATTATAATTGATTTAATTTTTATAAATTATATCTGAATAAAATATAAATTTAGTATTTTAAAGCCAATTATTACAGAATCATTAATGAACAATGATTCAATCAAATAAAAATATTAATAAAATAAGAAAACTGTATAAACAATGGTACAAAAAAATCTTTTTATTACAGCGTAGAATTAGCTGATTGAAGAATGCACGAATGAACTTTATAAGCTAGAAGATAGTTTAACAATCAGAACCAAAGATTTTGAATGATTTATTTAAAGAATTTAATTGTAACATAATTTTAATCAAATGAAATTTAAAAAGTCTTCCTTGGCATCCAGTCCAAAAATGGAATTGTTACATCGTCCCAGTGGTGGTCACAGATTAACAAATTTCAAGAGGAGTAAATCATTTCGGAGTTCGATAAAGTTGATATCCAAAATAAAACATCAAGCGAATGGACATATAGCTCACTCGGGACCTGTATTGCAAGCATTTTCATTTGACTTAAAGGATAGCAACTTGCAGATTAGCACAAATATTAATCAAGATGGAGTAAGAAAAGCCAAAGATTCTGAAGAGATATTAAGGGACTTTGAATCAAAGCTCTCTCTAGGCTATAATGAAAAAGAGGAAAAAAATTTAAATGAAAAAGGAAAGTATGAAAATTTCCACATAAAAATGAAGGAGAGTAACGCCTACGAAAATCCGAGCTTTATGGACAGTTCGTTAGATTCGTCACTAACTAACTGCTTCTACGAAAATGATCTTGATAGTTGGAAGAAAAACGATGACCCCGGGGAAACGGAGACAAGCTTTTCGAAAAGAAAAGATTCGATGAAAGAGCCAGCGGACAATAGACTTACCGTCATCGTGGAAAATGAAGGAGACGCTTGTACAGCCCACGAGTGGTGTACACGAACGGAGAACAAATACGCTTGTCGGTCAATTTATCGACGATACGACGAGAACAATCAGACAATCCTGAATTGCGTACACTCAGAAAGTACGGCGAGCAAGAAGAACTTTTCTAAATTTGCGAAAGTTCCGAAGCGAGATTCAGATGGTAAAGATAACATCTTGAGCATTTGGAGCGGAGCGAGGGCTGGCAGTTTTCGAGTAAAAGGGGTAAATTCTAAGGTTCTATTTTAAAAGAAAATAACTCATTCAGCAAATGATAGTCGTTTTTTACCATTTTTTTTTTTAAATCGTAAATGACATATTTTTTCTCTCATCCCTTTAGAAAAGCGAGTCGAAGAAATGTTTGAAAAAGGAGTCGAAATGGGACATTACATCGGGTGTTACAAAATCGAAAATACTCTCCATGAACAATGGCGATTCAAGTAGGTTTCAACGTACTAAACTATCGTAACGGTAGAAAATTTTAAGGCGAGTCACGGAAGCTCGTCCAACGGCCCTCCGTACATTAAGTTCCTTTTATTTCTTTTATGCTTTCCTTTCCAAGCGACACAGTATAACTTTAATGCTCGTCGATAAATAGTACAATAAATTGTCGACTATTAAATATTACAATCGAATTACAGAAGACTAGGGAAAAATCGTTTTGCTTTTTGAGTTCTGCTCGCGCTGCGCAACACGCCTGTGCACACTTTTTTTTGCTCTAATTTTTTAAGCGCTCCGCGTGTCGCTCTGTTATTTAAACTTATATTTTTTTATTTTTGTTGCTTTATTCGCACAGAGTTGCACTCAATGCAAGGAATGGAGTTCCTGGAAGGCTTTGGCAAAAAGAAACAGCAGCAACAGCAAAGAAATCATCAAGTCAGCAACTTGTCATCGATACATATCAACCCCTTTACGGCACAAAACTCCCTCAACATACACCTGCATGGTACCTAAGCAGCTTTGCATTTTGCCCTTTATTTCACTAAAAACAGTACGCTTGCTTACTTTTTGTTTCTTTTTTTTTTTTTTTTTTTTCTCCGACCGTAATAGTTCACTATTTCTTTTTTTATCGAACAATCGAATCTACTTATTACTTCACCTTTACAGATTATTGAATCTACTCCAACTTCTCCAAGTTTACTGCTCCTATCTTATAGAATGTTATTATCTCATATACTTGCAGACAAAAAAAGAAAAAAAAGAATCAAAATCCAAGTTCAAAGTTGTTTAACCGCTCTTTTTTCATAAATCAATCTGCGATTATGAACTCTACTAATTTAAATATTTTGCTTATCGTGTCTCTTTGCGACAGCTCTTTTCGCGGCGGTCGAGCACGCCCACATCGACAAAGCGAGGGCCATTTTAGAATCGACCGATGTCGACATAAACACGTGAGTATAGATCAAGTAAACTTGTTTTTTTCTTTACAATTGCTCCGTGGTACTCCCTTCGCCCAAGCGGATTAACCATCCCTTAACGCACGCAATTTTCTTTTCTCTATTGATCATATCTCCTCCTCCTTCCTCTTGCTCGCCCGACAAGAAAGTTTTCCATCTAGCAGCGGATTAAAGTCCTAAGAGAGCACCTACGTAAAATGGCCCCTAGCACTTCTTTTTCCCAAGCGGTGGGAAAACTCGCTCCCCGAGCTCGACGAGATAAAGTTTCGCCGAGATCTAACGCGGAAAAGACAAAGACGCCGGATAAAGGAAGAGGGAGCAATCCAAGAGTCATATACCGATGTTACGCTCGGCATTTTATCGGTCCGACGAGCTCGAAAAATTTATATATAAAAGACGTAGCGGTTTTACCGAGCGCACGAAAATCGCATTAAGATAATTTATTTCTCTTTCGTATGAATTTCAGTGTAAATAACGATGGCCTATCGGCGCTGGACGTAGCTGTGCTGAACAACAATCGTCCGCTGGCGAAAATGCTGCTCGCCTTCGGGGCGGAAGAGGGCAATCGATGTGAGTGTGCACTCCTCTCCTTACCGTGCATCCAACTCTATAAGTATATTCGCACTTTATCGATCAGTTTTAAATTAATTGAATGTGCGAAGACGTCGCTCGAAAAACGAGCCTGCCTCTAATAAACTCACTCCCACAATAACGTGCCCGGCTGCAATTATCGAGCCGTGCAGGGACAGCCTTTAAATTGTCGCTAATGTACACAATTAGACTAATACAAGATGATATGATTGCGCGCTAGATTGTCCGTACTCGCCGGCCAAAGCTCACAAAGTAATTACGAATGGAAAATGAGAAGGCATTAAAAAAAAAAAAAAAAAAAAAAAACTTTATCGGAACGATCGCTCGCTGTCGAAAACGCTAGTTAGCCGATTCTAATCTCGCGGCGGGAGCGAAGGTATAGAGCCACTCTAATTAATTGCAACATAATTGGAATCTTGGATGAATAGCGGCTGTCGGTCCGATTAATGGCTCGCGTGTCGATTGAACGGATGCGGCGCGAATTTCGTATCGATTAGCCCGGGGGCGCGCAGTTTGGATAAACAGTTACACAAAAGCGGACGCGGCCGGGCCAAATAAAAAGTGCAATCGGCGCAATCGCCGCGTCAATTGGAAAATTGGAAGGCGGCCGAAGGGAGAGCGGCCCTGTCCGGGCGTAGAAGCGTCGAGTTAAGAGTGCCCGATATGACGGTTGGCTCTGCTTTTCAGTCAAGTCGCCAGAGTCGGTGGGCAGCCACTTGGCCTCGCTGCTGGCGGAGGCGGAGCACCGCGTGCAGGAGCTCGGAGGCGCTGGCACCGGCTCGTCGGGCTCCCTGGGGCCGGCGCTCCTCGAGCCGCCCCAGAGCCAGGGACACCGGGGGAGCTTCTCGTCGCAGCACAACAACCTCACCGGATGCGGCGGCGGCAGCGCCGAGGACAAGCAGCTCGCACTCTGGGAACGGAGGGCCAGAGCCTTAAGGAAGATGCTGCTCGGCTTCGATCAAGCTCGTAAGTGTCTGCTCCTTTCGGGGGCGAAGGAGGATGATCGATTGTCTTCAGTTATTAATGGAGGTTTTGAAACTTTTCAGGACCGCCGGATGCTCCATTTTTGGTGACGGTAGACGTCACCGGCACCACTTCCGTCACGGCCAGGCTACACGACTCGGAGCACGGTGATTCAGCTATTTCTGCACTTTGTACCAAGTTCAAGATCCAGTGGAGCTTCGACGAGGAGTTTGGACTGGTGTGCGGGGAGCGCGAACACCTCGACATGAAGATGAAAGAGTGCCGCATCGAGGGCCTGCTTCAGGGGCGCAAATACTACTTCCGCGCTGCTTCTGGCAATCTTAAAGGTTACGGTCGATTTAGGCCAACCTCTCCAGCTTATCTGACGCCCAGCAGTAAGTGACCCTATTAACTACTGCTAATTAAGCTGTTACATGCAGACTTGAAGTGCATCTGAAGTAGCTATACAGCATCTGCGTGTGTCGTCGCGAGATAATGTTGCAGACGTGTCATTGCCGATGTTTGCCAGATATAGCTTGTTCGTCTTGCTTTTATTGCTTGATTTTCAATGTTAAATAATTAAAACGATTATATTAAATTAAAAGAAGAAAATTATTTTTCAACTTTTATATTAAAATTTAATTCAATATAAAAATTTTAAGGACATTGAATGGAAATGTTAATTAAATTGGTGAATTTTATTGAGTTACTGTATATTCTTAGTTAAAATTAATGATAACTCATTTAATAGGTTGGAGGGATATCGACGGCCGCGTTGGACGTTTTGCTGGTAGGCTCGAACAGCTGGAAAGTCTTTTTAGCGACGTGAGAGGTCCAGAGTACCAACAAGAGACTCCTGCGCTACAGAGGCGTAATCATAAAAAGAAGACTACGATAAAGCAGCTTTTCACAGCGACCAGTAAGTTCCAAAAGAATTTGCGCCGCGGTCTCTTCCTTGGCTGTTTGCTTTATCACGACGACAAAGTGCTGGTAACAAATGAGGAGTTCCTACCAGTCATCGAGGTCGATGAGACTTACCCCAGTTGCGTCCTCAATGACTTTCACTGGCTCATGAAGGTCGCTTGTACTTGGGATGATGTAAAGCCACTCAAACAAGATATGGAAAAAAGTCACAGCAGTTCTAGTAATCATCTTAGGATAAAGTTACTACAAGCGGCTACTCAGATGCAGGTGCGAAGAGAATTTTAATGAATGTTAATTTACTGTTATATATAATTATTTTTCAATTATTTAACTTGGTATTCCAGGCTGCACTATGCATTCAGGATCTCGGCCAATTGTATCATAAGCCAATTAGGGACGCGCAGGGAACTCTAGTGTTTTCGACGGTAAATTATGTAAGCTCACCAAAGCTTGTTTCAGTGCTCAATAGTAGGTGGATGCCCCTCAGCAAACTCACGAAGAAAATCGTTATTCATGAGGACAGCAACGTCGCCGATCTTCTGATGGCCAGTATTCAAGAACAAATGACTTACCATCAAGTAAGCAGTATTAAGCTGTCAAGAGGTCTTTATCTAGGCTATCTCAAAATGCAGAGCAGCGTGGATTCCATCCAAGTGGTCGTGCCCAGCAAGTCTCCGAACGTCCTGCCACATTGCAAAATTCGGGATAATCCTCATGTCTCAGCGTAAGTCCATTAAATCTTTTAAGCCCACGACATTTCTCTTCCAACTTCCTGCATAACTTGATTAAATCTTGATTTTAGCGAGGAGTGGGAGTACCTAAAGCGAATGGCCCGACTGCAAGTCACCGAGAGTAGCACGGTGGATGCCGAGGAAAAGGAGAATGAGCGTAATTCCTCGAGTGAACTACAGGGTTCCGAGCAACAGAAGCAGTTTATCGATCTTGTCGCATCGACAGCCAGGCGCCTATTGAGCTACATGGAAGTTTCAGGAGACGAATCACTTGCGCACAGACTTTACGACGCTGAAGTAATTGAGCTGAGTTCCGAAGTATCGTTTCTCGTGGCAGTGCCCCCGGCCGAAACAGCGTGCTCTGTACCTGGCACCAGAGAGGTCTTGTTGCAACGCGGTGATCTCCTTTCGTTGCCGATACAGGTTTTTGAGATGGTTCACCTCAACACTTATCAGAGGGACGTTATCAGTCGCTACTCAAGACTCAGTTGCATTCTCGAGCTCGATACTGCACAGGCACAGCACAACCACCGCGAAGCCTTCAGCAGTTCGGAACTTATCGTTGCTAAAGATAAACTCACTCGACTCCAGGATCTCCAGTCCCAAATGAATAGCGTGTGGAAAGGCGCAAGATGGCTAATCGATGTCATCACATTTGCACGCGATCGCGCTGCCGCTTCTCAAGCGGTAATTCACCTTTGAATAATCTATCGTAAAATTTCCTTATTCTAACGGTCACGTTAGAATATAAAAATTTAACAGTATTTTAAATAGAATTTTTTTAAAAAATATGATAAGTAATATCTTAATGAATGAAATTTACTTTACAGAGCACTGGAATCTGCATGAAATATTTACTAAGCTTGGAGCGCATGAAGAGTAATGGTTCCAGTAACAGTTTGAAGCGAAGCCTTCTTCAATTGCCACCCCGTGATCCAAAACTGGTCAAGTCAAGTCCAGGAAGAGGAAGTTGGCCGGGTCCCACTCACAGTAATTCAGGATGCATAGCTCAGACGAATCTTCTGAGTAGTGAGTTTAGTAAAAGTGAGCAGCAGCTACCGTCCGGCCCGTATCCTCGTAAGGGCAGTAATGGCTCCAACTGCTCTTCAGCATCTGAACCGTATAAACTCATCGGTGCCGAAAGCCTGTCACCGGTACTTGGCTGCCCAAATCAACAGAAACACCAACACCCTCAGTCACATCAGTCACATCAGTCACACCAGCCACATCAGTCGCACCAGTCGCAGCATCTGACCACGCGACTGCCTCCCTCCAAGTCCGAGGACACGCTACTTCTTGGCAAGTATAAACACAGTCAGAGAAGCCGCTCCTCCACCGTGAGTCCTGCTAGTTCTGTTTCTGCGTCGACGAGTCCACTGCTCGGAGCCAAGCTTATCTCGTACTGTTCTACGGCTTCCGAAAGCGTACGTTCGGTTTGCAGCGACGAATGTCAGCCTCCAAAACCGATCCAACCGCTGCAGCCGTTACAAAACAAGCTGAAAATAGGCAAGTCAACTGCAAGCGTCGCTTCTATTGCAGACAAACAGCCGACTGAAAACAAGGATGAGGCTCCTCCAACTCCATTGCCTGGCATTCTCCAGGTAAATATGTATTTTATGCTTATTAAATTAATTGTATGTAAGGACAATTCTGCCCGTCTATATATCTTTTTTTGATAAAACTTTGTACTGAGTAACTTTGTTTTATTCCAGGTTTATGCAGCTTATGAAACAGGTTTGGCCTCCGGAACTAGTCTTAAGCTGCACGTAACGCCCCGCACAACAGCTCGTGAAGTTGTCGATCTCGTCGTTAAGCAGCTCAATATGGCAGTACTATTAAAAGGATTGGAAGGTCCCGTCTATGCTGCTGAAGAATTGGCCAACTTCTGTTTGGTTGCAGTGATAGGTGCGAGAGAACGCTGCCTCAGGGACGACTTCAAACCTCTCCAACTGCAGAATCCCTGGAAAAAAGGTCGGCTCTACGTCAGGCAAAAGCAAGATGTCCTCGCGGCTCTTGAACACAGCAGCAAGCACACAGCTTACCTGTAGACGCACTACTTTCGGCTTTCCAATTTCTTCTTCGTCTTTGTCTTCTCCTTTCATGCGTTGCGAAGTCGGAAAACTCACTGATGCTCAATTGCTCGAAATTGGCTTTAATGCGACAAAAGCCAATGCTTGAGCATACTCCTATAGCGATGTAATTTTCGACTCTTTTTTAAATGCCCCTTTAATGTAGCTTGTTACGCGATTAATAATACTCAGATGAATATTATGGACTGTTGAATTGTATTTGAACATGATCTCAGTGTGTTAGGCCGTCATGGCGCTCTGGCTATTTGAGTCAGCACAATTAATGTTCTTTTTCGAAATTTTCGTCCAAGTTGCTTAGGATTTGCTGAGAGAAATATGTAAAAAAAAAAGTATCCAGCAGTAACAAAAGACTTGAAACGTTAGTAGGTAGGAAAAAAATAAGAAAAAGGGGATGATATTGTAGACGTCAATTGCGAAGTTCCCGTACTTTGCTAGTAAATTATCGATACATTAAAAATATAACGTGTTTTTAATCGAGCTCCGAGCTGTAAATTCAATTTTAGACGTCCAAGTTTTTTTAAAATAATTATCAAAGTTTTAACCAAACGGAGCACTTTAATGTGTAAAAACAGTGAATAATCAATCGTGACACCAAGTAAACGTTAAGCAATTCACATGCGAGAAAACCGTGCGAGCAAGATCATTTAAAATGATAAATGAAACAAGGATTAACTTAAATGTAATTGCTCGTATTGTTGCTCTCTCGTACTAGCTACGTGTAAGAAATAATGAACATTCATTAGAAAGTTTTTTCAATGTTAGACACAACGAAAGTACCAAGTTCGATTGGAGGTGTCGGGTATACTTGAAAAATTAATCAGAGGAGAGAACTCTTGAAAAAATTTTTAAAATATATTTAAATATTTAAATTTAATTTAATCACTTAAGGGACCATTATAACTCGAATACGTCGCCAAAGACAGATGTTTTTTAACAAGTTTTAGCCTGCGTTGATATGTCATATAGTAATCTTTATAAGAGTCATTACTTCTCTCAGGTTCTTCTTGCTGGCTTTGGCAGAACAGAGCAGAAATCTTTGAAATTTTAGATTTTTATGCTACGCTAAAGAATGATTTATTTTTGTAATAAACTTTTATGACGAAAGATCATTTTCAAGTACTCGCGAATCATTTAGCATTTGTTTTCCAACTTTTAAGATAGAATTAGAGGCTAATATTAAATGGAAATAGACATATTTTTTTACGCTCGTTGAATTTGGAAGAATTTTGTTGAGATTGTGAACTGCGCAGTTCGTTTCATTAAATCTCTTTATCGATGGAACATTAACTGACTTTGTATTATAATATATCAATTAAAGATGCACCATTCTCTTGATAAACGATCGATTTAATGCCGCGAACTGTGCAATCGCAACAAGCTATATTCTAGCATTTTTCTGGATGTTGATTGATGTTTGAATGTAAAATATTTGCATAGTCTAAGTGTTGACAAAACAAAAATGTTGAGCGAAAAAAGTAGGCTTAGTTCAAATGAGAGCGAATGCACCCGCGAGCGCGCGCGAACAAGAGAGAGAGTTGGAATGCGTGTCTGCGTGCATCGACGTCAAGCGACCAAGTCGATGCAGACTTTTGAAAAGGTCCGAGTTGAACAAAGTGATTTTATAGAAAACATAACAAGAATAACAACAACAAGAAAAACAACAACAACAAATTGTACAATAAGAAACGCGTTTGTTTTTTATGAAATCTGTAACAGATTATATTTCTTAATTATTGAAAATACCTGAATCACGCAACATTTTAGCGAGTCATTTTTTTATCGATCATTCAAGAACGTGCAATTGATACCGACAGAAGAACGGCGGCTCTCACCTCAATCGAGTAATAGCTGTAATAAAACTAGATTAAATGTTTTTAAAGTAGGATCTGACGACAAAAGTATTTTTTCCTCGTGTATGATCTCTAAGAGAAGCATGTTGGTAAAATGTACGTAAGATGAAAAAAAAAATTACAAGAAAATAAAGAACGAGTACGTGAAAAAAGCTAAAAAAAAAACAACAAATTGTGTAAAAGACGTCTTTGCATTTATTGTCGAAGCGCCGTGAGCGTGCGGCCAGTCGAGCGTGGCCGATCGGCTAATGAGCCTTACTTGGCGTAGCGGCTCGTTCGGCCGCTCGCTCGCGACCCCCTTGCGGTTTGACCCAGTGCGCTGACGGGCTCCCCTGCTCTCCTGTAAGTGAGCCGCTGGCCGGCCGCGTCGCAGTCGGCGGCCCGTCGCCGGAGAGCGCGCCAAGCCAGTCCTCGGAGCGCGAGCATGTCGGAAAGCCGCGGCAGCTGCGGCGGGCCCGGGCAGACTGCGGGCTGCGCCGGCGCCGGCGCCTGTCCCCCGCCAGCCCTCGGCCGCGTCGGCCGCCAGGTCCAGGTGCGCGCCAAGGTGCTCTACGGAACCGGCAAGGCCATCGCCAGCTTGCAAGCTCAGGAGAAGGCGGCCCGCCGCTAAGTACCAATCCGCTACTCTTCGTCTCTCTCTCATTGAAAAGTCCCTCCTCGCCCTCCGTCGTCCCGCGAGATCCTTTTCCTCGCCGCGCGAATCCCATCCTGTCCCCCTCCGGCCCCCCTCGCGCTGCCCCGCCCCGCAGCCTCTCGGCGAGCCGAGCCCCACTTTCACGCGATAACGGACTTTTTCAAACGGCCCCCGTCGCGCTCGATTTCGGGTCGTCGACCACACGCTCTTCCTCTCCATCATTTTTTTGCACTCCTTTTGCACTCCCCCTCCGCGTCTCCTCTAAGCCTCCGCGCGCTCCTTGCATTTGCCAATGAGAAGGAGGACCCACGCGAACGGATCTTCCTAACAGTAAATTGGATTTTTTTTTTTAATAAAAAAGAAAAGAAAATACTTAATCGTCGGATCTCGCGTACGCGCGACTTCGGAGAGCGGCAATTTGGCACAATGACACGCGATGCTCCATCCTTGCTTTTTCTCTCTCCTTACCGATAACGGTTACCTCGCCTGTCCGGCGCTCACGTGTATGTAGGTGAAGCCTCCATTCGGTGGAAAAATGAGCGAAAAAAGGCGCGGATAGCCCGAGGGCTGATCACGCAAGTCTGGTGCCATGCTCGAGAAGACTCGGCGAACCGGGACCCTGTTCAGTTGACTTTAAGTTTACACCGCGACACCGGCGTTCCAAAATCCGCGGGCGCGTGAAGATGCGCTGCGGCCCTTTTTGAGTGACAACATATTCCCTTATTTAATTGCACCGGAGAGTAGTATCCTATTGCACTGACACCATGAAGTGGCTGTCGAGCTTCGTCGTTTTTTTTATACTCTCGACAACCGCGACGTGCGACGATTTAAAGCTTCGCAACTCGTCGATACCCCAAGCGCAGAACGAAAGCTTTAACGGCACCCAAGTGCCGAAGGGAGTTTCGAATGGATCCATGGGAAATAATTTAAAAGAGGAACAAGTGGAGGTAAGGAAACTTACGAAGGACTTGGAGACTTCGGAAGAGGATGAAGAAAGCGTAGAGCCTCGAGAGGAGGACTACATTGAGGCTGTAGATTACGGCATGCAAGCCATGAGGGACTTGTACCACGTGAAGGAGCCGAAGCTCTACTCGATGGGTTAGTACATAAAGAGCGCTATTTTCTTCGCTTACCCTCTTGAATTAATGATGAATTAATGAAAATCTACTAAAATTCATGGAAATTGCTCCACTAATCGCTAAACAGTATTAGAGCTTTTTCCACACTAATTTACAATGAAATCTCACTTATTATAATAGTTTTTCACTAATTCAACTTTAGATAGTAAATTTAAAGAAACAAATAGGGCTGAGCTAGCAGTACGTTTACAGGCGTTTTTTTGAGCTCGGACAATCCTGCCCGCTACGTCGCCGCCTTTAACGACCAAACTGCGGAGGCCAGGCAACTAGCTAAATTCGGCTACGCTGTTCTGGAGGCGGCCAAGATGTTTCGGAGCAAGTAAGATGCGCGGGTTAGCGGAAAACGGTGCCGCCGTCGTTTTTAAAACTTTTCACGGGACATTTGCAGATTCCCCGATTTGTTGAGGCAGGCCACGACTTTTCAGAGCAACCAGAACAGCATACTCGAGCAGCAGTGCCCCAGACGTGGAACTCCCCAGTGTCCTCCCGCGAGCCAGAGATACAGAACCTCCGACGGTAGCTGCAACAATCAGAAGGAGCTTTGGTGGGGGTCCGCGATGTCGACTATGCAAAGGTGTCTTTTTTTATTATTTGATCCTTACGGTGGGCCGGTTTGTGGAAAAAAGTAGACGAAAAAAAAAGGTGACAAATCAACCGCTATAAATTTGATAAATCGTTTCGTTAGATTTTTACCGGCGGTTTACGAAGACGGCCTTGAGACTATCCGTAGATCCACGACGGGCGCTCAGCTGCCGAGTGCGCGCGACATCAGCGATTACATTCACGTGGAGAACGACGCTCCGCTGATATCGGTGACGCACATGCTCATGCAGTGGGGCCAGTTTATCGATCACGACATAATCGGTAAATCCAAATCGATCCTTTTCTTTGTATGCAAATCTGAAAATGTGAAAATTCACTTAGAAAATTTGAATAGTGACATGTTGTATGTGAAAATTCGTCCACAATTGAATCAGTGAACGACATTTGACATAAAAAATATTTCTATTCAAAAGTTTCAAGTGCATTTCACATTTACAGATTTTTAGAGAGTTTTTTCTCATTCGTTCCAATGCCGTTGAATGAGGCTTTTGGTTTTGGTTTCTCCCTCAGCCACTGGACAGAGCAGAGCCTTTAACGGGTCCGTACCGCAGTGCTGTCTCAACGGCGGAACTGGCTTTCAACCTTCGGATCTCATGGTAAGGGTGGCGGCAAATATTGATAACGAAGAGGCGTCGTAAGGTCGATTTATTGTGACGCGGTGAAATCGGTTCCAGCATCCGGACTGCCTGCCGATCGTGGTACACCCACAAGATAGCCATCTCGGTAGGTTGGGGGTGCGGTGCTTAGAGTTTGTCAGGAGTGGTCCGGCACCGAGGGAAGACTGCCAATTCGGAGCAAGAGAGCAGCTTTCTCAGGTGACGAGTTACATCGACGCCTCCACGGTTTACAGCAGCAGCGCTCGCCAGAGCGATGGACTCCGCATATTCCGCAACGGTACGCAATCAAACCTTCAATGATTGCATTGGAAAACACTAAAATTAATGAGAACATTCCATATTTAGTAAACTTTCTCTAATTTTAGATTTTTTTTATCAATTTCACTTTAGAGTTTATTATTTATAATGCACTGAGAAAAAAGTATTACAAAAATTAGTATTTGCATGGGAACGCAAATAAACTACACACTGAACTCTTAAATAAAACTGACCATATTCTACAGTAAAATTTGCCATAAATATGATAAATTTTACTGTCGAATACGGTAATTTTTTAACGGAGAACAATTTTGCATTAATAGTATTTATACTAGGGCACTGACAAAGTCGTAAAGTAAAACAATTAATGTATAGTGGTAGCTAGTAAATTTTTACATATTTAAATTAAGTAAAATTTTTTACTAAAATTATACCATTTTTGTTATTTTTCGAATTTGTCTTTGCTTCAGCAAAGACTATAATAATTTTTTCCGTAACATTTTTCTACACGCGGTAATTTTTACAATACTTTTTTCCTAGTGCGAATGATTAATATAAATCGAATCGAGTCGTACTTACTTAAAAAAACCGGTATAGGTCTGATGCAGTACGGTAAGTTGGAATCGCGAAGGCCGCTGCTTCCTCGCGAGGATTCGGATGTTTGTCAGCGAGGCTCGTTGTCGACTACTTGCTTTAGAGCAGGTGACGCCCGACTGGTCGAGCAGCCTGCGCTCATTTCTCTTCACGTTTTGTTTCTGAGGCTCCACAATAGGCTAGCCACTCGCTTGTCGGCAATAAACCAGCACTGGGGCGACGAAAAAATCTTTCAGGAAACTCGCAGGATCGTCGGCGCCATCGTGCAACATATTACCTATCGGGAATTCCTACCGATCGTCTTGGGTAATTATTTTTTTTTTCTTTCACTTCAACGGCAATAAATTAATCGCTTGGCTTTGTAGGGCCCCAAGTGATGAAAATATTCGAGCTCGAATTGCTCAGAAAAGGCTACTACGAGGGTTACGATCAGTCGGTGAATCCAAACATCGCAAACGCCTTCGCAGCCGCTGCTTTTCGATTCGGCCATTCGTTGGTTCAACCATCTTTTGTGAGATTCGATAGAACTCATCGGCCTCTTTTCAACAGTGAGTTGTTTATTTGAAAAAAAAGTGGCATTAGCCTTATAATTGCTCGTTACAAATTATTCTCTTTCAGATGTAAGCATCCATGAAGAATTCAGTAATCCGGCGAACCTGGAAACGGCCGGCTCGGTCGATCGCATTTTGTTGGGCCTGGTTAATCAGCCAGCACAAAAGCGCGACGAATTCATTACCGAGGAGCTGACTAATCACCTTTTCCAAACTCCCGGATTTCCCTTCGGCATGGACCTTGCCTCGCTAAACATCCAACGTGGTCGAGATCACGGAGTTGCTCCTTACGCGGATTGGAGAATAGCCTGTTCCTTGAGTCCCATTCGAAATTGGGCCGATCTGGATCGCGTCATGTCACCCGAAGTGGCTAGAAAGTTTCAGGACCTGTACGCCACGGTGGAGGACATCGATCTTTTTTCGGCTGGCCTGGCGGAGAAATCGGTCACGGGTGGACTGGTTGGTCCGACCTTTGCCTGCATCATTGCCCAGCAGTTTAAGAATTTGCGCAAAGGAGACAGATTTTGGTACGAGAATTCCTTCCCCGAAAACGCTTTTAGCCCCCAGCAACTTGAACAAATTAGGCATGTGAGCCTTGCGCAAATATTGTGTCTTACCATGGAGAGCATTGAGAATGTCCAGCCGTTCGTTATGCTGGCTCCTGACGATCTTAGGAATCAACGGCTGGATTGTCAAGATCCGATATTGGCTCAAATCAATTTAGATCCGTGGATCGAAAGGGGCCGGCGACATCAGCGGCAATCATCCAGTTTTGGCGAACAGCCCAGTCACAATGACAACGAAGAAGTGCAAGAAAGCGAATCGAGGAGCGCGCAGAAAAAGCAATCGAATCAAAGACTACCGCAAAAACAACAAAGACCTTCGACAACGAGGATCAATCAGCAAAATCGTATAATAATAAGGCGCCCCCTTGGACCGCATGAAAATCTTACAATTGTTGTCAATAATAATGCAGTTAATTCCCCTGTATTCATTAGCGATTCCGTGTATGGTTCCAGTATCTACGTCAACCAACAGCCTGAAGTTCGTCCCCCAAATTCTCAACAACATCATCAACCTTATCCTCAGGAACCCACTAGGCCACTTTCACAACAACCCTACTTTCCCTTCAACTTCGCAGATCCTAATAATCCCAATCCTCCTAATTATGGATTCAGTTCAAATCAATTTCAACATTATTCTCAAAATGATCCATCACTAAATAAACCAAGACCTCCTAATTATCAATCTAATGAAAAGCCGTTAAATCACTATTTTCCAAATGACCAATCTGGAGAACAAAACTTACCCCTAAAACCAATATATTCAATGTTAAATATTCCGTCAGTAGAGCAACATTATGCCAATGAAAATCAGCAAAATTTTCATGTTCTAACATCTAGTCCAAATCTGCATTATAAACCAACTGTAAAGCCACCGTACCATCAATTTGATACTAACAGGTAACCCATTAATTTTGAATATTTATAAAAAAAAAATTAAAGAAAAATTGTAGAAATTAGTAAAAATTTTTTATTCTATTTGAGAAGACTCAAACTTGACGCAAGATCATTAGAGTTTTTGTAACCTTTAAAAATTTTTTATAAAATTTATTTACAGACCAAGTAGTAGTTACTCTTCTGCAAATCATGGTAGTGATCCATATACTACTACAAAACCGTTTCAACATCAAGGATTCACAACTGAATCTGCACCATCTTACAATCACAAGTAAAGATAACATTTATTAATTTACATTAATTTCTAACAAAATTTTAATTTTTAAATATTTTCTTCATTGCACAAAACAGACCACAGGGATTTACTACCTTAGGATATAATGATAAATTTACAACAAAAAAGCCTTCATATGCTCATTCTGATGATAATAAACCCCTAGAAACAGGATATTCTGATTTAAGTTATACTAGTAATAGGTTGACAACAAAAAAGCCAGTGTATGCCCAAGTAAATCATCATTTTTCACCCAATTCCGATTCATCTTACAACCAAAACAACAATAGGTATTTGTTAATTTATAATTTATCATTACCTCATAATTACCTTTAAACTGTAGGAATTAAGTAGTGTTATTTACACTATTCATTTCAACAGGCCATCTGGAAATAATCATGACTTAACATCCACTTACAATAATGATCCAAACGTTCATTTTCAACCAAATTATTCAGATCGGGATAAATTCAATCCAAATCCAAATTATGGTTCAACACCAATAAATATTCCAAAGGAACCTTCATATGGTAATTCAAAACGTCAATTTAATAAAAATAATCCTTCAGATATTGAAGAAACTGATGATAGTCATGTTGAACATAATTCTTATTTATCTTCAAATGAAAAACCAAACAAGAATCAATATTCAAACTTACCTCAAAAGTTACATAGCTCTTATAATGGCACCAGTCACTTAGTAGAAGAACCACATGCATATTCAATATCTGACAAAAAAAAAGAAGCAAATTCAAATGAAATGTCTCATTACCTTCATACACATACTACTATTTCAAATGTAAAATATGTACCAACTGATAAGCTGCATATTCAGAAACTTGAAGCTGACCAGGAAATACCAAGTCCCTTAGCATCCATTGAAAGTCGAGAATCTGGTCAACATGAAAAAGAAAGTTTAGGAATTTTGCAAAATTCAACGTTAAACATAAAGAATAATTCAAGTATAAATAGTAAAAAAAACAAAAACAGAAATGAAATGAAAGTAAATCATGAAATAAAATCAAAAAATGAAAGTATTCAACAAATTGAACCAACGATTATTGATAGGTAAGAGACCGAAAACAAATACAGTTTACTTTAAATTACTTGACTATCCTACTTGTTATTATAAATGTTAAAATCAAATTTTTTCAGGGTCCTTAATGACACACTGCTAAAATTCAAATCTACAAATTTTACCAATCCATCAACAAAACATAATTTCTACTCTGCTAATGTAAATAACGAGCTACCAAAACCTATAGGTTCTATAGAATTAAAACAAAAAAGAAATTAAGATATTTTATATATTTTTTACCTAGCGGGGTGAAAGTACCGCATTCCCTCCCGGTACCGATTCTAGAGTAATTCATTTTCAAAAAAACAATTATATACGCATCACGGAAATAAAGAAAACCACAGATCGTACTTTTATCGCCCGAGACAGAGTCGATCGCATTATATGTTTAAATACGCGTTATCTGGGACATTCTTTATTTTTCGTCCGGGTATGTAATATATATTAATTATTGCAGTATTTATTTTTTAATATATATTTTTATTTATTGAAACGAAAAATAGATGTAAACATAGACGTAATAATAAACTACAATAAGTTAGAATAATGATGAAATAATTGAAGAATTTAATTAAGAAATCCAAAATTAAGACTCAGCAAGAATTAATTGTTAAAACTGTATACGTAAATGTCGAAATAATTATTAAGTTTTCTACAAATATAAACAATGGGTGAAAAAAATATCACTATCGTCTTTCTTTTTCCAAATAAACAATGCAACAATAACAAATCAAAATGTATACGTACCAGAATCCCTGCACCACTGCAGCCCGTCGAGCAACCGCTATTCTATGAAACATCGTGTACGAATGCGCGCACAGCATTAAATTGCCATTGACCATTGACGGTATATATCTGAAATGTCATAAAACGTTAAAGATAAGATTAAATGGTACCGTTATTTATCGATGTTACGATGTACGCGGGAAGTACAATGAGTAAGCCAACCTATATTTGTAAAGATTTATTTTTACTAACGCGAGAAGAGAGGAAAAAGTAGCGCTCGTCCAGAAGCCCCGTGCCGCTGCTACCTAAGCCTCGACTGTAATACAGCGTCGGACGTGTACACACATCGAGTGCTCGCTGGAGGGAGTCGCACGACTACGCGAGCGCCGGTCATCGGCGTAGGCGGCAAAAGTGCAGAGGCCGCCTGCCGAGGTGAACGTGTCGCGCGCGCGTGTAGTTGCCGAAACGACGGACTACGGAGTCGTCGCTGTGAGCACTGCACGCGCAGGGGGCAAACAGGCGAGAAGCGACGGCGGCGCCGGACTCCGGAGTCCGGAGGTGCACTGCACGCAAACTGACAGTCGCTGGCGGCGCGTCCCAGGCTCGAGACCGCGGCTGAGTGCGGCGCATCGGCCCGGAGTCGCCGGGGTTGTTCCAAATCGTCGCGCGAGTACGGGGGTGGTGCTTCGTTCTTGAGTGTTGCGGGAACGTCAACAATGGGGCTCCGGAGGGGCAGCGACGTCCTCTCGGCCCTGTTGCTAGCCAGCGCGCTGGCCCTACTCGCCGCGGCGTCGACGGCCAAGGCCCAGGATGAGCTCGAGCGCAAGAGCCTGGAAAGGAAGCTGGACGAGAACGTGGCCTCGCAGACCGTCAACTTCACCAGCGTCAATATTACGGGCATCCCGTACAAGGCATCCACCAAGTTTAATCCCAAGGGCATGGGCCAGCTCTACAATGTGACCAACATGTTCATCGACTTAATACAGCCTAAGCAAGCCTATCCGGACGGTCAGTCTCTCTCTCCCTCTGTTTCTCTCTCTTTTTCTCCCACTTCGACTATTTCTCAGAACTATACTAGGCACCTAGCGACCAACTAACGGTCCACTTGTTTCTGCACCATTGTACCATTTCAGCCTCTCTCCGCGGCTCGACCGTCAACGGAGCGATGCTAAGGACGCTCAATTCCGCTGATAATATGACTCACTTCGTACTTTCCCTATCTCGTATCTTAATATTAATTTATCTCGCTTTCATGGTAGGCTTGACGGGAGACTTTTCCATTCAGGATGTTAAATTATTTATTTGTTCATTTGCTTTGAGATTGTTAATATTCCTTGACCATAATTAGCATTCGGGAAGTATGGCTCTTCGTGTAGCGGATAAACTTGATTTCCTTCTTGCGCCCATTTATCACACATACAACAGCTGTTCCTCGACGCTTCGTCTTACCCATACACTCGCATCTCGGTGAAAAAAAAATTATCTTTCGATAAAAACGGTAGCTCGGACAACGGCTATATAGTTGCTCTAATTGTCGACAACAGACTTATCTACTATCTCTAAGTGCGCGTGTACAATATAAAAATACATTTTTTTATAATTAATAAAGAATAACTGATTTTTCTGATCACTTCTAAGAAAAATAAATTACTTGGAAAAACGAAGAAACTCGTTGATAAAAATCTCTCTCCTACTATAATTTTTTTAATTTTATTACAGAATCATTGTAGTTATCTAATCTTGAGTCTTGTTTATTTTCCACTGCATAGCAACTATTTTTATGTTCTGTATAGATTTTATTTAATCTTGTCCCGCATCAATTAATGAAACTACAGTATTTCGGAGAAATAATGTGAGGAATCTTTTGTTTGGCCGATAATAAAAAAAAAATTCATAAGTATAGTCACGTGAGCTGAAACAAGAGCGCGGACAAAGAGGATCAATGGGATGTTTAGTAACGGAAGACATGACGCGGTTCGAGGCTTTACACAGCGTAACGACGCTCAACGCGTCCGTGACGCTTAATTATCGCAGCGCAACCAGTTAAAATGAAATAAAAAAAAAAATAAATAAAGAAAGAAAGAAAGAAAAATCTTTGCAAACGCAGCGAACAATGGGTATAGCAACGGAGGGCCCTTCTCTCCGTTTCCAAGTGGCGCGCTGCTATTTTTTGTCGATCCCCCGCTGCAATTAAGTTCCGTGACCCGCTTTCAAGGGACTAGTTCCTAAATCGAGAGCGAGTGCACCTATACTGGGTACACCGTACCCGAGCTGACGAACTCCGCTTTGCTCGCGTTCCACTCGCGCGTCGATTGATAAAAATAAATCCTCGTCGCTGCCTGCTAAACCCCTTGGAAAAAGAATGGAAAGGACAAAAGCGCGTATATATGAAAGACCCTTGCACCCTGCAAAGGTTCTCGACAGCCGCGCATGCGCATCGCCTCTGTTATTGTCTCTTTAACGCGGCCCCGTTTGACTCATGTTTCATTTCCCTTCTTTTCTTTTCTCGCAGGTATGATCCGGCTGGTGAACGGCAATCTGGTGTTCGCGGACCCTGCGACCGAGTGGCGCGTGATCCTGAAGCACTACGGAGGCTTGGCCGGCCTGGGACTCACCGGCCTCCTGCTCGCTGCCCTGCTACCCTGCGTCGGGCTATTCTTCTGCTGCTGCCGGTGCGCCGGCCGTTGCGGTGCAAGGAGCGAGCCCTTCGACAAGAAGCACGACCACTGCCGGAAGGTCGTCTTGAGCATCTTCCTCATCTGTTTCGCGACCATACTCTGCTTCGGCGTCGTGTGCGCCTTCGTCACTAACGAACAGATGCAGGAGGGCACGCGGGAACTGCCCGACGCCGCTAAGGTCAGCCTCGGCGACGTTAAACTTTATCTGAAGACGACCAGAAAGCAGATTGACACTTTGCTAAAGCTGAATTACAAGGAACTTGAGACCACCCTCGGAAACATTTTGCACGCAACCGGGAGAATTGTCACCGAACAGCTGACCGAGGACTCGCACGCCGACTCTTTGATGAATCTTATGGACATTGTAACTGGCCTGGAAAATATTCGAAATGTTCTAGATACAATGAAAAGTTCTACGAAATCATTACGGATCTATAGCGACGACCTTAAAGTTTGTAAGCACACCTTGCTCGATCCTTTTGTTTTTTGAAATGTTTTTTAATATTGATTTTAAATTCTAATATTTCATTTTTGTATTATTAGGCGTTCGTATGGTCAAGAATAAACTTCTGAAAAATCTTAATGATTGTAAAACTGCAGCCTGCGGTGATTTCAGTCACAAGAATAAAATCAACGAAATGGAGGTCCAAATCCATATGGACAAGGTAATGTAAAAAATTTATTTTGTATTAATTAGCAAGCCATTGCTTCTGTTGCCTTCATTATAAAATCTGTTTGTTCCTTATTCATGCAGTACATGGACAAATACTTCCCAAAGGTACATGCTAATACATAGATATAAATTGCACGTCAAGCATGCAGTAGATTTGATATTTATGTTCGTTTAGGAATAATAATTTATTAATTTACTTTCAACCAATCTATAAATTTTTCTTTTCCGTTTATGACGTTCAGCTTCCGGATAAGGAACTCAACGAAGCACTGGAAAAGATTACGGACCTGATGGCAAAACACATCGTCGACGATGTGCGTCACGGCATCGATGAATTTATGAAGATTCAAATTAAAATTCAGCAGGAAGTCAATAAAACGATCCCCAAAGTGAATGAAAGTATCCAGAAGGCCGGTGAATCTATTGCAAATCAAGCTAGTAGTATTGACCAAATGATCGATAAAATCACTCACGATATCGACAAAGAATTCATACCACAACTCGACTCAGCGAAATGGCACATCGACAAATTTTCTCCTTATAGGTAACAAGAAGGACACGCTAACATGTTTAATCTTATCGTACTTCTTTGATTGATTTAAACAATAACTTATTTTATTATTCAGGTACTACTTAGGTTTAGCTATTTCAAGCGTTTTACTTACGGTCCTCACCTGTATTGCATTCGGATTACTATGCGGAATATGCGGTAAACGTCCAGATGGCTATGGTGACGATTGTTGCAATAAGGGTTCTGGAGCTCGTTTTCTAATGATGTACGTTCTTCATTCACATTCATTTTGCGTGCCTTCGTTTAGCTCTATATTTTTATTCGATGATTCTTTTTACAGGGCAGTTTGGATAATTTTTCTTTTGACCAGCATTCTTATGGTTGTAACAGTCTTGCACATGATAACCGGTGTTTTAACCGAACGCGCTATTTGCGAACCATTAAAAAACTCGAGCGATAATAGGATGTTCCAACTTGTCGATGATTTTTTGAATATTAAGAATAAAATTTATCCGAATAGTCCTGAAGCTGATATCAACATGAGCCATATTCTTAGGTGAGAATTTTTCATTTTTTACGCCTAGCTAGCTTATTTCGTTTACACTTCTAATTTCTTTTTCACGTATTACAGTTCTTGCCATAAAAACGAAACTATATATAACGTATTAAAGCTACAGTACATCATTGACATTGATACTTTAAAAGGCTATATAGACAGATATGAAATTAATCAAACCATTCATGAATTGGAAGAAAGGATCACTATACCTCAAGACTTTGAGATCATAAGCAAAGACGCTAAAGACAAACTTATAGATTTAGCCAATAGCAAATTAAGCACCATACCATTTGATGTGTATGCTGAAGAATTAAAACATAATATTACTAATGTTGATCTCGGACAGCTTGCAGAAAAGCTTAGAGACTTTGTTAATAAATTTCCAAGTAACCCCAATGAAATCACAGAACGTTTGAGGAGTAACGCCGATGATTTGGATACATGTCAATCGAAGCATTATAATCCAATGATAAATGTGAGTAATAACTTAAGCACCAGTGCTTTAGAATTACAAGAGCATATTAAATTTAACCATTCATCGATGGACGAAGCGATTCACAAATTAATTAACGAAACTGTAAAGGCCCAAGAGTTTCTTAAAAGTGACGGACTAGCTCATGTTAAAATGGTATTTCAATATTAAAAGAAAATCAATCTATGAAAAACCAAACTTCTTATATTCTTATTTCTAATTTATTTTATAGCTTGCATCTAAATTTGGTACGGCCTTCCTCAATCAAGTGAACAAATACTTGAATCATGTAATAAACAAGATTATGACTGACGTTGGTAAATGTGGCCCCATGTCAAATGCTTATAATGCAACACTGGTTGCTAGTTGCAATAAAATTCTCGATCCCTTTGTAAGTACTAATTGCTTTTTCATCAAATATGCAATTTTATTATAGTGTATACACGAAGTATTGAAATTTATAATACGTTTCTCTACTTTAAAATTTTCACTATTATTAGTAAAGTTGTATTTCATGGAATCATCTAATACTTTATTTAGAATTACGTATAATAATATAATGTGTGGCACTAAGCAAAGTGTTTTACAAGATTTAGTATTTCATTTTAAAATAAATTACAATAAAATAAATTTTATTCCACCCCCTAGTCAAAAAACCACTTTTCGACCCTGAAAATCGGGGCAAAAATAGCATATTTTTCCCGAAAA
>JAWWEN010000001.1:2251603-2278507 GCA_035582955.1 Sycophila texana | reverse complement strand
TTATCTATCAGGTATGATATACATATTAATAATATATAATTTAAAACTTACTGATTTCTATAATTTTATTTTTGCAGTTCTTTTTGTAATTCCAAATTTATTGGTATATGACCCCCTTAATACTAAACAATCTGAAATTATTATTTTTTTCCCCTCGTGAAAGTATTATACAAGATTTCATTGAGAAATTTTATTTTGTGTTTCAATAAGATTTCATGAGATCGGGTGCAGTTTCCCTAATGGAAAATATGATGGGATACGACGTTCTCTCGGTTATAACAAAATCTTAACTTGAGTTTTCAAATGTGAATCGTAATAATATTTTTACAAGAGTGAAACTAAACTTCCTTATTTACCAGAGATATTTAATTATTGCTATAATTACCACTTTCTTTTCTAATACAATAATAAAATCACTATACTGAAGTTTCGTTAATTAAACTATATAAATATTCGGTAAATCATAATTTCATATTGCATACAAGAGGACTGATTTTACTGCCATGTGCTTAGACGCATATCATTTTACTGCCTCATTCCTATATATGTTTTCTTAAATACATCTTCAATACGGGATTCTCCAATTTAATAGAATTTGAAAGAAAGACTCCTTAAATCCGAATTACTGAAATTTCATATATGTAATGATGACACATTACAGGTTAAAAGAATCCCACTAATTGAATTAGTGGGATACTTTTCACTAAGAATAACGTGACTATTCACATAAAATTAATGAAATCGCAGAATTTTCACTAATTCAGATTTAGAGAGAGAAGTGTCGCCGGCGGCCTGCGCGCATCGACTGTCCGCGCAAGATTTGAATTTCGCATTAGGCCAATTATTCGTAGCATATCGGCGCGTCAGGTCGACTTCACCCGGACCCGACCGTCCGGATTATTAATTGGTGATTGATGAGGCTTGTTGCAGACAATCAGCACGAAGCGCGCGGAACGCTCCAACACCCCCGAATTAACATTATCGCGCGCGTTATCAAGTTCACTGTTATCTCATGATGCATACCATTTTGTTAGCGTCGATCGCACCGTCGTACCATACAGATTTCGATTTCGAATTCGAAGATTGAATAATAGAGAAGCGCGCCGCGTGCAAATGTATAGATTATATCCTGAACGCTCGAGACCGTTATATTATTGTGTAATTTAATGTAAGTGCGTTCGTTTTACCGATTATCGTGTGACATTTTTTTACGATTAATGTAAGATGTGGACGATCGAAGAAAATAAAATTATTGTTATAATATTGAACGGTCGTTTAATCAACAGACTTTAATTAATATATTAATTAGCATATCATCTGTGTAATATATTGTGTAACGCGTTGACAACAAATTTTTAAATCATGTTTAACAATTTCATGTTGAAAGAGAAGATCATACGTAAAGCATATTCTCGTAAAAGAAGTTAATAATTATGCGTTAATTTAAAAAATCGTATACACGAGTGACAGCAATACCTCAGGACTGGAGCTTGAACTCTGATTTTACAGTTTGATATCATTATAAATAATTTAAAATAATAACATTTTAAAGTAACTTTTATAATCATTAACAATTTATATAGGTTCCTTCGATCGTCCAAATCTTTCCCAATGCGAAGATTGTACCACGAAATCTCGAGACTCTCGGTTATATGTATCTTTTCTTATTTCTTATCATTAAGTATTCGTAAGTTTAATTATATATAAATAAATTCACCAAATTTTCGCATACGTTACAAACAAACGCCAAAGTCGCGTTCAACTTATACAAGCGTAATTTACTCCGTTACGGCTGTTGTAATCTCGCGCTGCTCAGACGAGTGAGCAGTTCAACTTGTTAAACAACTAAAGTTTCGTTAATTAAAGCTCAGCTTAGTGAAAATCGTAAGAATTAGATACAAAGGATGTATTTAGCAAAAACACACACACACACAACATTTTTCCGTAGGACGACTTGCCGATTTACTCACAATTTTCCAGTCTCACTTTAAGCAATGATATGGTTCACGAGTTATCGACTAGCGAGTCAAAGCCCTCGAGTCTATAAAAGTTAAAACGATTTCTATCGCTCGGCGCTCAACTATAAAGAGAGTAAACGTCGAAATGAAGAAGGATATAATTAAAGCTTTCGAACGCAAGTTGCTTTGTTCTTGGCGCAGGCGGCCGCAGAAAACGAACTCTCGCTATTCGAAGTGTACATAAAGGGAGTTTGAGTAAATCGAACAAAAATAAATAAATAAATAAAATAAAGCGCCTCGCGAAAACGGTAGCCAGCACCTCTGTATCAGCTCGAAACATTTCGCGGATCGTAGAAAAATCTCTTGCGTGAGATAAACGGGAATCGTTCGTTAATTATACGCAGTGATATCTGCACTGTAAAAAAGTCTTTGAAATTACTAAATTGAATTCAGTAAGAAATGCAGTGAATTATTTAGAGTTCTTGGTAACATTAATTTACTAACCAAATTAGTAATTTTAGTTTTGGCAGTGTAAAGATACTTGACATTGTAATACTACAAATCGTTAGTAAAAATACTGCGAAAACTAAAAATTTACAAGTGAAATTAATACATTTGCGAATACATGAAACTGACATTCAAAAGTATTAAGTACATTTACAATTACGACAGTATAGTAAAACGTCTATGGAATTTATAGTATTTTTATAATTAAGTAAAACAGACCATCAAAAATACACTATAAATTTTTAATTAAAACATAATTATTCTTTACATGACGCTTTGCTCTCATTTTACAAATTTCTTGTAACAAGACTTATATAAATTTATTTAACCAGAAGTTTTGCATAATTAACGAATAAAGTCCTGCACGAAGAAAAAATTAAAGCCGTTGTAAATATGTAGATTGCTGCGAGAATTTTTCGCGCCGAGAATTTCCTGCGATGCGATTTTAAAAAATAAAGCAACATTCGGTATAAAAGCTCGTTCACATACGCCAAAGTACAAAAATAATTTGGAACTTCGAGTGTCCCTTCGTGAGTGGAAGGACACGAAAAAATTACTGATCGAGTCTTTATATTATTGCGTTAATGAGTTCTGCAAACGTAGGACGTTCGGCACTTTTGAGAGGCCGACGAACGAGTTACATGTATAGGAGAATTTGAATCAGAGGCGCTAGTCTCGATTGTGATAGGGAATCACGCGATCTGTAAATAATTATAGGTGAGCCGCCAAAAATTTTAACGGCTCACACGTATGCACGTAGACTATTCGTTTATTATACGTAGAACGAAATTTTCGAGTTGCGCGCACCGCGGTATCCACGTAGTCATTTATATTTCAGAAATGCTTTACCTACGTAACTTTCAAAAATTTGTTTAATCTATTTCAATTCGTCGATTTTTACAATTCAATATTTAATTGTATATTGTCATAGTCAAGATTAAAATAAAATTGTTTAAACATACGGTATTTCGTTTATCATTGAAATTTTAATTTTTAGACTGAATTGTTAAAACGTTTCTGAAGATTTGTTATTAATTCTGTATTTAGTTTCGCGCACTTAATCTTAGCGAGAGTTAAATACCCTATAATTTCGTTAAATGTTAAAATGTAGGCACAAACCCATTTGTTGGACTGACTGCAAGTAAAGGCAGTCATTGTTTCAACTTGCGCAATTGAATTTTAGAGTATTTTGCGTTTACATTGACCTAATGATTGTAGACTGCTATCAAAGTCAAAGTGAAAGAATGACAATGATTAAATCCATGGAAAAGCAATGATAATGTGATCGATGAAAAATTATTAAATTTAAGTTTGTTTATGAAGTATCTTCGATATATTGAAAAAATAATCCATATAACTTGTATTCAAATTGGATCACCGATACCTAAAATAAATTTACGTGAAATTTTATACATATGTTAATTGATGATATATATGGCTAGCTATTAAACTGACATTCCATGATACACTGAAATGTCAATATTGCGTTATCGTGCGATTACAGCTGTAACGATAATTATATTTTTTACCAATAAAGAACTGGCGAATGCTCAATGGAAAAATACATTACGTGAATCACTTTGTTTTCTTCTTTCAGCATCCTTAAAAAAATTGTTTTAAATACAACAAATGTTAACATTTTTGCTTATCTTTCTTTCATTTATTTATTTAAATATAATAAATAAATTACCTTAAACCTTACTATTTATAATATATATTATTTACATAATATTTGCTGTACTCTTAAAGCTGCAATTTTAAGTTTCTTCATCATCTGAAAAAGATTTTGTGTTTAAAGTTTTGTCTGTAATATTTTTAAATAAATAATTATAAACTTGTAGAAAAATACCTGTTGCACTTTTTATTAAGTTCTTCAATAAATTTGTCTTATAAAGTAGAGCCTGGGCTTGACTACTGTTAGATTGCATTTCATCTAAATTACTTTTTATACTTGCAGTATTCGAAATCTAAGTATAATAAATAAATCTTAAAGTAAATTTTTTTCAACTTTCTAATACAGTGACAGAAATATATGTACATACCACTTTTTTAAAAAATTCATTCACATCCAGATTATTGACTCCTTGTATAATTTCAAAATCATTCATAAATGACATTATCTTTGAAATAAGACTTATAATATTTCTGAAACAATGTTTTTTAACTATACTTTTAACTAACAATATATTAATTAAAACATTCTGCGTGGGTACTTACCCATGATGTTCAAGAGGTATTGGTAAACCAATGAGATTATCCGTTTGCTCTAATGCATACGTAATAGTACATTGCTTAGCCGTTAAATGATCCAACAACTTTACTATAGAATCCATGTGTTTCTTATTTTCTTCTACAAAAAGGGTTTAAAAATGTACATAAGTATAAAACTCAATAAAATGAAATAAATACTTCTTAATCATAATAGTATGAACAATACGACACTAAATAACAAACCTTTGAGAAGACTAAGCTTCCTACACTTCTCTTCTTGCTTTCTGTATTGATACTCAAAATCTTGTTCATCTTTCAAACGCTGCTCATTTTCTTCATTGTTTAATTGTGATATCAAATCTCTAATTGACGACATGATGCTAAACAAATTAATTATACCTTATACAAATGTAAATAATCCTTTTAATTAAACATTTATGTAGAATACCGTTGGACTGCAACATTTCAAACTAATGCTTACTTAACCTAACCTTAATCTCATATTGACCTGACTGTCAGTGGTACCAATTCTTGAAGCGAAATACAAGAGCCGGTGTAGTCGCCTTGGCAGTTGGCAGAATACACGTGGTGAATGCACGTGTGATGTGGATGTCAAGAAAATAAATCATATTTTCAGCAGAAAATAATGTGCAAATAAGTTTTATTAACTACCGTTTTACGTTTATGCCATTTGCGCAACTTTCACGTAGAATTTAGACCATTTTAATCAGCAAGACTGATAGTTTTAACTTTTAATATCATGCTTTTCGTAATTGAAAATATAACCTCTTATTGAAAATAAAATAGATTTATATTCCAGTTTGGTGAGTCTTTTCATCGATTTTAATTAATTTTCTTTTCAAATTGCTAGATTATAATGTTTTACGCATTTAATTTTTAAATTATTTGCAGGTAATTGTAGAAAACATTTTTAAAAATGGTTCGAAAAAAGATAGACAACAGGATAAGACTTTTGATCGAAGATGGAGTTAACTGTGGTCACAGGACAATGTTTGTTGTCATCGGAGAAAAATCAAAGGATCAAGTAGTATTACTCCACCACATTTTACTAAAATCATCAGTAAAGGCACAGCCAACTGTACTCTGGTGTTACAAAAAGGATCTTGGATTTAGTAGTCATAGAAAGAAGCGCATGAAACAAATGGCAAAGAAAGCAAAATCTGGAAAACTGAATTTTGATGAAGATGACCCTTTCGATCTATTCATATTATCGACAAAAATTCGATACTGTTATTATAGTGAAACACACAAAATTTTAGGTAATACCTATGACATGTGCATTTTACAAGATTTTGAAGCTATGACTCCAAATTTGTTAGCTAGGACTATTGAAACTGTTAAGGGTGGTGGAATTATAGTATTTCTACTGCAAAGTATGTCCTCTTTGAAGCAACTATATGCAATGAATATGGATGTTCATCAAAGGTTTAGGACTGAAGCTCACCAAGATGTTGTGTGTAGATTTAATGAAAGATTTTTACTATCTTTAGCCTCTTGTCAACGTTGCTTAGTTGTTGATGATCAGTTACACGTATTGCCAATTTCTTCTCAGAATTTAAATGTTAAATCTACTCCAAAACCAATTACAGAAGACTCAGAATTAGAAGTGCTGAAAAAGAGTCTACAAGATACTCAACCAGTGGGAGCCATTATAAATTGTTGCAAAACAACTGATCAAGCAAAAGCTTTGCTCAAATTTATTGAAGCAATATCTGAGAAAACTTTAAGATCAACTATATCACTAACAGCTGCCAGAGGTCGTGGTAAATCAGCTGCCCTTGGATTGGCAATCGCTGGAGCAGTAGCTTTCAGATATTCCAATATTTACATTACTAGTCCTAGTCCTGAAAATTTAAAAACTTTGTTCGAATTTGTGTCTAAAGGTTTTGAAGCTTTGAATTATCAAGAACACACAGACTATGAATTCTTTCAATCAACTAATCCAGAGTTCAATCAAGCAACCATCAGAGTTAATATTTTCAGAGATCATAGACAAACAATTCAATATATTCATCCTACGGATGCTAAAGGAAAATTAGGATTGGCTGAGTTGTTAGTAATTGATGAAGCAGCAGCTATTCCCCTGCCTCATGTGAAGGCTATGCTTGGACCTTACTTAACATTCATGGCGTCTACCATTAATGGATATGAAGGTACAGGTCGTTCTTTAACATTGAAACTGTTACAACAACTGCGAGCACAAACAGTACAGGTAAACTCTCACAGCAAGCAAGATAAGGATCTAGTGGCAAAAGCTGTGATAGGAAGGGAACTGCAGGAATTGACTTTGGAAGAGCCTATTAGGTACAAAGAAGGTGACAGTATTGAAAGATGGCTTTGCGATTTGCTGTGTTTAGATGCAACAACTGGTGTCAGTTTAATATCGTCCGGTTGTCCACCACCAGAAGACTGTCAGCTTTATTACATTAATAGAGACACTTTGTTCTCTTATCATAAAGCATCGGAATTGTTTTTACAGAGGCTGATGGCACTCTGTGTTTCCTCTCACTATAAAAACACTCCAAACGATTTACAAATGATGTCAGATGCACCTGCACATCATTTATTCTGCCTACTAGGACCCGTTGATCCTGACAGTAAAGGTTTACCAGAAATTTTAGTAGTTGTTCAGGTAATTAATTCTTCAGTACCCGTTCAAATAATCGATCATCTCTCACATGGTTTTTTAAAACATTATTTATATTTATTTAATTAAAATCTAATTATGTTAAAATTTTAGATATGCCTGGAGGGTCAAATAAACAAGTCGACGATATCGGACGGTTTAGGTAGAGGTCGTAGAGCAGCTGGTGATCTAATCCCTTGGACAGTGGCTCAACAATTCCAGGACGAAAATTTCCCATCCCTTAGTGGTGCTCGCATTGTCCGCATTGCTACGCATCCCGACTACCAGGTACGTTAAACGAATTCTTTTTCAAAAATCCTGAATAGAACTGACTCTAATTCTCTAATTTCTCCAGGGCATGGGATATGGCAGTCGTGCCTTGGAACTACTGCGACGCTATTACCAATTTTGCATCCCAAATTTAAATGCCAATTCAGAGGAAGAAGAATTGGCTCTGACGCAGGTCAGTCGAGTGGAAGAAGCCGAAGTAGATCTGCTCGAGGAGATGATCCAGCCTCGCAGCTCGCTGCCTCCCCTTCTGCTGAAACTTTCGGAGCGCCGACCCGAGCAACTTGACTACCTCGGCGTCTCGTTCGGTGTTACCGAGAGTCTACTAAAATTCTGGAAGCGCGCTAAGTTCGTGCCCGTTTATCTTAGGCAGACGACCAACGAGATCACCGGCGAGCACTCGTGTATCATGCTCTCGAGTCTACAGGACACACCCGCCGACTGGCTCAAAGCATACTGGAAGGACTTCCGCCGACGATTCATCACTTTGCTTTCTTCTGCTTTTAGGTGATTTTTATTACTTGATTCTAGTTTTTAGTTTTCTTATCAGTAAATATTAGAAATTATAACAGTAACTCTGGTGGAGGAACTTAATTTATATTTTTTATTTTTAGGGAGTATCCGGCATCATTGGCACTTGCTATTTTGACAAATAATAATATTAAGCTACCCGGTGAAACTCTGCAAAAGCAGATACTGGACAGTTATTTTACGTCTTACGATGTAGGTCGATTAGAAAAATACGGGAACAATATGAGTGACTACCATTTAATAATGGACTTGATAAATCCACTTGCTCGACTGTACTTCTTAAATACAATGGGAAGCATGCACTTGTCGCCGGTGCAAGCGGCAATTTTATTAAGCTTAGGTCTTCAACATAAAACAGTGGATCAAGTAGTTGAAGATTTGAACAAAACAACGAAAAACGAAGCAAACGCTCTGTTGTCTTCGCAAGTTCTTGGACTTTTCAATCGCATAGTTTCTAAAGCTACGAAATATCTGACTGAAGTAATAAAGGAAGACGCAGGTAGTGTTTTCAAAGAAATCAAGGATTCCTCGGACACAGTGAAATTAAGTTTGACCAATGGAGAGCAGATGCACAAAGAACTGGAAGCCGCAGATAAGGAAATGAAAAAGAAGCAGCAAATGGAGTTGCAGAAATTGAAGCAGGCGTCTCTCGAACAGTATGCCATCAAAGGTAGCGAGGCCGAGTGGTCGAACGCTTTGAAGTCGAGCAAGGCTAATAAGAATTTACTTTCGATAAAGAGCGCGGAGAAGAGAGCGGCCGCCAATGAAGGAAATCAAAGTTTTCAAGAAAAAGGCACCGAAAAGAAGAACAAGAAGGGAAACAAGCGAAAACACAGTTTGTAAAAAGGCGTCATTGAACGTGAATAATCGAAAAATATTGTTGTACTGAATTCCTTTGAATTGTACAAACTTTTATTGCGCGTCACAGTTGAAGAATCATAATTTTTTTATATAGCTTTATAATTCTTGTAAATAAATGTATTTACATTATTAACAACTTACACATTATATCGTTTTAATTTTATTTTTCATAAATTACTTAGCTTAATTTATACTCAAATAATTTAAATGCAAAAAAAAATAGCTTAATCAACAGAAATTATAAAAGAAATATTATTTTTTAAATATATTATAGTTTAAATAAACGAGTCATCATTCTCTGAATATTGAACAACAGTTGCTGGAATGTTCAATTGTTGTAGTATATCTGCAATTTTATAACTTTGTCCATTTCTTTCTGCCAATTCAGAACACAGTGTTTCTAAGGCATTTTGACAAGCATCTCTCCATCTTTTTATTGAAACTTTTAAATCGTCAGGATCATGCTAGAAACGAACAAATTTTGCATTTAATATCAACAAAATTATGTAAAAAATGTTATAATCACCTTTTTTGTACACCTCTCTTTAGATTTTAAACAATCTAACTCCTGCCTTAATTCAAAAACTCTCCGTTTTAACAGTTGCAAACTGTTCTTTGTAGCTTCTTCAATTATTTTTTCATTATCTTTATCGCTTTTATTTTCCTGTAAATTTTTTAAATCCTGAAGTTTTTTATTTTCTTTCATTTCACTATGCTTTTTACTTTCTAAAACATCCTGATTTACAGTAGTTCCTGATGGTATCCTATCATTATTTTCTGATAATTTTCTTCTCTTTTTCTCTTTCTCGTTATCATCCAACACCAATATTCGTTTTGCTTCATTATTTCTAAATAAAAATATTATTCATTATAGAATCATGAGTTAATTAACTTTCATTACTATTATTAATCTAAAAATAAAATAACCAGCAAGAAATAAAGAAAAAAGAACTGATTGCAAACCTTGTGGACAAAGGCGACTGAGCAGCATCACACTTCTGTCTAGCTTTTCTGCAGCTTTCCTCTCTTTGAGCTGGTGATTCAAATGGTGACTTGAAGGGTTTATTGACGTTCACATTTTTTTTGCTTTTTAGGGGCGTTCGAAGCATCCTACGTCCTTTCTTCAATTAATAAAACCAATCTCGAAAACCAAAACACGCGTAAACTTGGAAAGATTAACGTAAACAACACCAGCTGACCGAGCAACACCTAACCTGTCTACGAAGCACCACGTGACGATAGTCCAGCCAATGAGGTCAGTCTCGTCTCATCTGCCGGATTTTCGGTTCACGTGAATTTTTCTGAGCATACATTGACGATCTCTTGCAAAGAAGAAAAAAATGACAAAAGTAGATCTTTCCCTGTTGGGGAAAAAATTTCGAGGATCTATGCTTGGTGTATTGACTGGCGACTGCTTGGGCAGCCCTTATGAGGGCGAGAAATTTAGCTCTGGAACAAGGGTTGTGCTCCAAAATTTTCTGGATAAACTTGAGGGACCCATTTACAAAGGTATTTTTTTATTTACTATTATTTTACTATTTTGTTTCTCTTATCATTGTAAATTTATTAAGAATTTACAAGTATTGGAAAACAAGTAGGAAATGACAACTAAATATTACGTAATTGAAAGAATGTGAACTCATTGTTAAACTAAATTTATATAAACAAGTCAAGAACCAGGAAAATTAATGATTACTTTTAAAGTGTGAATTATTTATCTATAAATACTCTCTTTTGTGGTTACGTGTGAAACAATTTCAACATTGTATGCATTCACTTTATATTTTTACAAAATTAATTTTTTAATTTAATAAATTTATTAGCTCCGGTAATGCAGTTCACAGATGATTCCGTAATGAGCAAAGCATTGGCTGAATCATTAATAGAAAAGAAAGATCTGGATTTGGTTGATACAGCAAAAAAGTTTGTTAAAAGCTATTATCAAGAACCAAATCGAGGATATGGCTCTGGTGTGGTAACAGTAGGTTTTATTATCTACTTATTAGCTTTAATAAAATGAATAACTTTCTTGTTTATGTTGATTAATTGCAAAATTTTATTATTTTACAGGTGTTTGAAAAACTTAGGGGAAGCAAGTTTGCAGATGTTTTTCTACCTGCGAAAGAACAATTTCATGGTCAAGGATCATTTGGAAATGGAGCTGCTATGCGGGTTGCTCCAATTTCTTTGTTTTGTTATAATAATTACAAACATTTAATAGATATGGCAAAAAAACAGTCCCTTCTTACACACACCCATAAGATAGGTGTAGATGGTGCTATTTTGCAGGTAAAATACAGACTTTCTTGATTTTAATTTGTCTTTTACTATTGAAGAATTTAATATTTTCAAGCAAAATATAAATTTTTTATTTTTAGGCAATAGCAATTCAACAATCTTTACACATACATCCTGAAAAACAATTAGATGTTATAGAATTTGTTGACGAACTTACAAATAAGATGCATTTTATTGAAACGGATGAGGAAGGGTAAGCAGAATATAAAAACTAAACATGATGCAACCATTAACAAATGACATGATCTAAATTTGTGTATTAATAGTTTAGACTTAGTTGAAGCTCAGCCTTATAAAAATCAATTGAATTTAGTAAAAAATTTACTAGAAGAAAAAGGTGATGATTGGCCCAAAGATAAAAAAGTTATTGAGGACCTGGGTAATGATATCAGTGGCTTAAGATCTGTACCAACAGCAATATTTTGCTTTTTAAGAGCTCAAAGGCCGATCGAAAACATTCAAACTGACAATCCTCTCAGGAGAGCAATTCAATACGCTGTAAGATAATATTCACAACCTGAAGATATACCTAATTTAGTTACATTTAAAAAATTATTTTATAATTTTAGATAAGTTTGGGAGGCGACACAGATACTATTGGCAGCATGACTGCTGCAATAGCCGGTGCTTTTTATGGAGATGAAAAAATTTCTCCCAATGTTTTACATCATTGTGAGACTTCGGACGAATTTCGACAACTTGCCGATAAATTATTTGAAGTTGCTACTGATTTAGAGTGGAATACAACTTCAGATTCAAAGGAATGTAAAAATTGATAATTTTTAGTTAAGATTTGTAAAATATCTCAGACTGACAGCCGTAAGTCAAATTGTAAAAATATTTACTGTAATGTTTGTACATTTTTAAATTTCAAAGTTACTGATATAGATTTTAATAAAATACTTAAAGGTAACATTTAAGAAATCTAAAACAAATAATTTTTTTAAAAATATTCTAGTAAATTGCAAAATATAGGGTAGATATATATATATATATATCTTTCGTTAAACGTTAAAGGTTGACTCTAACGCGAAAACTATTTTAGATTTTTAACAAGAACCATATTCTTGATTTACATTTATAAAAAAATGGCATAAATGTTAATTTAATTACTTCGGTCGTTATGTTAGATTAAATTCAATATTATTAATTATTTTTTACAGATTTTTTAATAAATTACGACGATACATACTTAAATGCCTTACAAGTCGTGCGAAAATGCGTTCCCTTTTTTACTCTAACTGGCTTAGCAGTTCTGCTCAACCGACAGGTGTAACTAATAAGTGAATCCATACAAAGTAGAAAATATCGACTCAAATTAATTATCGTAGATTCAATTTCACACGTCTGCATACAATTGTCTCTCCTTATTTTCTCCGTGATAAAAATACATGCCATTTTATATTATAAAATGAGATGCTCATAAATCTGTAAAAATTAAATTTAAACGATTTTCAAAAATCGCTCGTAAGATCCAGCGCCAGCCGATTAACCACTAGCAACTTGCGCTTCAGCGTAATCATAGATAGATAGGAGGTATAGGACCGACCGAATTAGCTCGTCACTGGAAACCGGCCAATAGCGAATGAGGTATAGCCGCAAAGTATATAAGGAAATAGGGATCTCGGGGGCGATGAACGCGGAGTGTGTGCATGTATTTGTGTATTTGTAGTATGTCACATATACAATATATTTTATACGTACGTACAACGTCAACGGCGTCAACGTGTCAGTTGTGTTCACTTGTGTGTAGCAGTGTTAGACTCTCGTGTATGTATATATGTATGCAGCTCGCGTGCACTTTGATCTCTTTACAAGAGGCGGCACGTAAGAGAACAGTTAAGCAGTCAGTGAGTTGCAAGTTTTCGAGGTGTCACTTGCTCCATAGGCTCCGTTTGGTAGAGAGCGACTATTTTTCCCGTTAATGAATTAAGGAGCAGCCAGGACAAGCAAATAAGAAAAATGATAAACACAGGGTAAGAAACTAGTTTGAATAATTTAGAAATTTTTTAGCAGTTTCTTTATTTGATATGATCTGGTTTTGGAGATTCGTTGGATTTATTTTGGTTGATCTAAAATTTAGGAAACTTGCCGGCTGCACTATTTTTATCACTGGAGCATCGAGGGGCATAGGAAAAAGCATAGCCTTGAAAGCTGCCAAGGATGGTGCCAATATTGTATTAGCTGCCAAAACTGCTGAACCTCACCCCAAACTTCCTGGGACCATATATTCTGCGGCAGAAGAAAGTAAATTGATCCTATATTTTTTTTTATAATTAAGAAAGTTTAAAAGCGTTTTTGTGAATAATAATATGTTACTTTAGAAATTAGAAAATGTAATATAAAAATAAGGTCAACATTCTAAAAGTAGCTTAATCTTTCAGTTGAAAAAGCAGGTGGAAAGGCTCTTCCATGTGTCGTAGATGTGAGAGATGAAAGTAATGTACTCAATGCAGTGAAAAGTGCAGTTGATAAATTTGGAGGAATTGATATTTTAGTTAATAATGCCAGTGCTATTTCCTTGACGGGAACTTTACAGACTGAAATGAAGCGATACGACTTGATGAATAATATTAATGCTCGAGGAACATTCTTAGTGTAAGAATTTTTAACTATTTTTTTTTATATAATATAATTTTTTCTGCATGATGTGGCAGTTCTTTTAATTTCTTTTATTTTATTATGCATTGATAAATGATAAAATAAATGAATAATTTTAGATCCAAAGCATGTCTTCCACATCTCTTGAAAAGTAAAAATCCTCATATAATTAATCTAAGTCCACCCCTTAACATGCATCCATTTTGGTTCAAAAATCACCTAGCGTACACTATGGCCAAGTATGGTATGTCAATGTGTGTACTTGGTATGGCTGAAGAATTTAAAGAACAAGGAGTTGCTGTTAATGCTATATGGCCAAAGACAGGTAAGAAACTTTATTTTTGTTAGCTTTGTTTTTATTCATTTTACTTCAAATATTAAAACATTTATTTTTTGTTATTTCAGCTATACACACAGCTGCAATTGAAATGTTGGCTGGTGCTGAGTCTAGTAAAACAAGCCGTAAACCTGAAATTGTAGCAGATGCTGCTTATGCTTTAATGTGTAAGGATAGTAAAAGTGTATCTGGCAAGTTCTTCATAGATGAAGATATTTTAAAAAATGAAGGCATTACTGACTTCACTCAATATGCTTGTGATCCAGGTAATATTTCTTCTTAATTTATTTACTTTATAACTATTCTTTGCCTTACATAATCTTATATAGTAATACTAACAAATATCTGAAAATACATATCAAACTTTTTATCACATAGGATGGCCTTACTCTTTATCAAAAGATAGGCATTTTTTAAATTTTTTTAGTATACAATGTATTTTATATGAATTTATTATTCAAAATGTAAATATTTTTACTTCAATATTCACATTTTAGCCAATCAGGACAACTTGATGCTGGACTTTTTCATAGATTTAAGCAGTGATGATTTAAGAATAGTTGGAAAAAAAGTAGAATCAGCATCAACAACAACTCCCACTGGGAAAATTGCTGGAATATTCTTTGCAATCGAGAAAAATCTTAGTCCTGAACTTGTAAGCAACACAGGAGCTGTATTCCAATTTAATGTAAAAGGTTTGTAAATTATTAAATCAATAATTTAATATACAAACGCACTCCACTTAGACAAGATGCATTAATTTTTTAACATAATTAGGAGAAGAAGCTGGAACTTGGTATTTGGATCTTAAAAACGGTAAAGGTGCAATGGGCAAAGGAGAACCAAGCCAACCTGCTGATGCCACACTAACTATGGATTCGTCCAATTTCTTCGCCATGTTTTCAGGTAAATTTTATTACTATATTTGACCAAAATAAAATTAAAACATAAATGATAAATATTAAAATATTTAGGTAAACTGAAACCAGCCACAGCCTTTATGTTGGGTAAACTAAAGATTAGTGGCAATATGCAAAAGGCTATGAAGTTGGAAAAATTGATGGTTACTTTAAAATCAAAACTTTAAAACAAAAAAAAACTGTTACATTTGACAATTGTATTTATGTAAGATATAATCAAGATTTAATTTTAGAATAATATGTTATTTGCACGTTTTATATTTGTAATAAGAGTTTTTATAAGGCATCCCTTATAGGCATGACAGCAATGGTATGCTTGTTAATAATTTAAAGACTTTATTTTTATGTAAAAACTTTTTATATTGAACTAAAAATAAACTATTTTATACAATTCCTTTGGTGATTTGATTTTCTATGCAACAGTATTCTGTATAAAATGTTTCTATCTATTTACAAATCACAATATCTTAAAATAACCCTGCATAAAAATTATGCAATTTTGAAGAACTTATTAACAATAGAAAATATTCATAAGTTCATTTGCAAATAATTTGCATAGTATTTCCTCAAATGACCTTGTAAAATTGTCGCATAACAAAATTATCAGTTTTATGACAATGTTATCGAGACAGTAAGTCTTTGGATTTTTCATATACACCAAAGAAAATAAATCCACCAATAGATATCCATGTAACTCTTGGTACTATCCCCGCAAACAAACTGTAAAATATATTAAATATAAGTTAAATTAAAACATAACTATTTAAAAAATAATTTACAATCAAAATAATCACCCTTTAACACCATTTGATCGGTAAATAGATAATAAAATTTTGTTCACTCTTAAATCTGATGACATTTGTGATGTTTGCTTTGATAACATTATTCTTGTCTTAGCAACATCTAAAGGTGTAGTAATTGCAGCGGCAATGCTTCCAGCCATAGCTCCACATATAGCTCCTTCAACAGGAAACACGTTTCTTTGGGTGTGATCGGCCCAAACTATTTTAAAATATTCCCAAATTGGAAACTGTATGAGACTAAAAGGCATGTCTCTTAATACTGTACTCCAATAACCTCTGTACAATAATCTTAAATTAAATCTTGTATAATCTGGCAAATGAGCTTGACGCCTTTGCTTAGTGACTTCAACTGGAACTCTTATAAGGCAAGACACCTAGTAAATAAAAGATATAATTCACTATTTAAAAATCTTGTTTAATAAATATCTGGAGCATTTATTGAAATACTTGCTTTAAAAAGATTAGTTTATTTAAACTACTTACTGCTTCTGCAACTGAAGCAGCTCCCATATGTACAAATGGAATATACTCTTTAGTAACACTGTCAGTTAAGAATAACTTAAAACTTTCATAAGTAATAAAAAATAATGCCGCTGTAAATAAAATACATTTATACTTAGTTGTCATTGTATTTCTTTCAAATTTTGGATCTTTCAAATAGAATTAATTATTGAATTAATCATACCTGTAGGTGCCGATCCAAGAACTACAGGAGTCAGACCTTTATACAAATTTGCAAAACCACCAGAACGTATAAAACCATTTTCACTTTGTAATCGTGTTTTAAGTGTGTCAATTGGAAAAAGTGCAATGTCGACAAATGTACCAGCTAAACCACCTGCCTAAAAAATAAACGTGAATTAATTAAATTGAATTATTTTTCAAGTGAACGAATAAAATCGTATGTTAATCATTTAACGCTGAATGATTATTAAGGTGAAAATCTACGAGTAAACTTGAATAAAACAACAACAATTTCGGAGCATGCTAGACTTAACCTCTAAAGAAAAGAATAATAAAACAATCAAATCACTTACAATTAACGAGGTGATGAATACATTTTTCGTCTTCACGGTAATGGTGTCATCGTCGTACATCTCCATCTCGATCAAGTGTGCCCGAGCAATTAAAAAGCACGGGCAACGTGCGAGCCGCAGGCTCGCAATTTGTTTACGTCCAGCTCCACTACACCGGCCACATTGGTCGCCACCTCGTGTATGTCAGGTTAGGTTGTAGGACCATTGGTACGTCAAGGATTTTTCTCCGAAGACACCGAGGAGGCACCGACGCGCGCGCCAGAGTCTACATCGGAGAGTCTGCCTCACTGGCCAATGGCGGCTCCTCGGACTCGCCCCCCACCCCTCCCCCTTTCAAAATTCATTGTCGTCATTTGCGACAGTTTAATCGCACTACAAATAATCGATATTGCGCCTTCGGATTCTCGCATCCTTCGCTGCTACTCGCAAAGATCCAAGTCATCTTACGTCTCGTTGTAAAATAAAAACCTGCTTGCAATTCAACTAACTTTTTATCGAAACATCCAAGTTGCTCTGAAATTATTCAGCCGGTGATAAAAAAATTTATATCGCTTTCGTCTTACGTAGGTAGTACATTTATTTTATACATAACATACACTTACAGAATCCACGCATCGCGAGACTTAATAATTCAAGGTCGGTTCTCGCCGCGCAGTAAAAAATAAAATATAAGCGCGCGAGAAAGAGAAAGAAAGCCGAGAAAATAAAAGAAAAAAAAAATAACAATTTTCGTTGCGAGGTCTTGCTAAAAATTTCGCCATTCTCCGAGCCTCGGCTCATCGCGAGAGAAAGAGAAGAGAGAGAGAATGATAAAAGAATCGCGAGAGACGCTTTTGACGATATGCACCGGCGACGTTGCCAGAGATGCGTTATACATTAACGTATATAACACACATATATGTATATAGGTGGGATATAAGCGCATTTGCGCGCAGACTCGCTGCGAGCGTTTAAACCGTTCGAATGCCACTGGCCACAAGCCCACACAGCGCTCGGCTTGTATATTATTGGCCGGGCCCTTTGTTTACGCGCGCGCGCTCCAACGGATTTTCACGCTTCCCCCCTTCATTCTCAAATTTTATAATTACAAAAAAAAAATAAATAAATAAATAAATACAATTTCTTGATATTAAAAATTAGCGAAACCGAGTTCATAAAACAGCGAAAAAAATAAATACGATGGAGTCGAGAAACAAAGAAAGAGAGAGTGGGATATATACACAGGGTTCTGTGCAGGTCCGTTGGCAGGCGGCGGGCGTAGGTATGTATACAGACGGTACAATGGACCGCGCGGCGAGCGGGCGACGTGGCAACAGCGGGCTAAAATTCGCGAGGAGTCGTCTTGAGAGGCCGCGCGCAGGAGAGAGAGAGCCGCGCTCGCTGATAAAGGAGGGGGACCAGGCGAGGGAGTAGCGCGCGCGGGAGACGTGCCCGCGTAGGTAGAGAATCGATACGCGCGCGGACTCTCTCTCGGCTCTCTCCTACTCCCTTCGTCCTTTCCCGCTTCCTCCCCAAAACGTAAACACGCGCGCGCACACGTACGCGCGGGAGGTAGGACACAGGAGGAGTACTCCGGGCATCGATCGCCACGGAGACACACGAGTACCGGATGTGGCGCTCGCTCGCGCGATCCTTCTCTAACAATGTAATGAAAAAAAAAAAAATAGTTAAAAAAATAATGAGTAAACGAGAGCTAAATGAACTGTTATAAGAGCTCCCCCGCCAGGTCTCCATTTTGGCGGGAAGGATGCTGCAGGTATAGCCTTTCCTCTTCTTCTCCTCCTACAATATACCTGCTTCGAAAACAAAATAAAAAAAATTTTCATACAACGCAGAGAGTACAAGTAATATATATATCTTATTACAACATGATCATAAGATTATTATTATCATTTATAAAAAAAAAAAAAAAAAAATGGAAAGAAAAAAAAATATCGTTGTATAAGGTAAACACACGATAGTTTTGCTTTTCCGTGTATATAGGACGTACACACGGAGCGCGTCCCGTGAATTAAACGATCGCAAAGGCAGGAGAGAAGGCGCTGGTGGGAGAGGCGTTGTGTATACCTATCGGCGGGCGAAGGGGGTGCAAGCAGAGCGGCAAGCGTGCGCAAAGTGCGCTCGCTCGGGGGGGATGGCGGGGCAAGGGGGGGGCGGAAGCAGCGCGCCGGGCGCGCACATATATAGTACTACACATCGGCGAGGCGAGGGAGCGAGCGAGACGGCGACAGGCGGGAGGCTCGGGAGCGAGAGAGACGAGGATAGAAAGCGGGAGAGAAGACGCTGCCGGGCGCACCGCTCGGCGCGTCAGTCGTCGCACAGTCGAGTACGCAGACGCACGAGCAGCAGCCGCTGATCGAGAGACGAGCCGAAAGAGAGAGCAGCCCCGCGCGTCCTCCTCCACGGACACACGAGCCCCCCAGAGAGAAAGAGCGAGAGAGCAGATTTTTTTTCGACCGTCCACGGCCGGAAAGGTGAGTACGACGCCGAGCCGAGCTGTCCGGGCGCGTCCGGGCGACCACCTCCGCGACGCCGCTTATTTTTCCGAATTTATTTTTATTGATGAATGCGCCGAACGCCTGCCGGCGAGCGCGGAACCTCCGGCGGCGGCGGCGCGCGCGCGCGCTCTCCAAACTCCTTCGGCCGGCGCTTGTTTCCGCAGGTAGTCCGCCGAGTTTTTCCGCAACGTCGCCGGGAAACGCTCGAGGGTGCCGTGGCGGGACCTCGGGATCGGGTTCGGAGGAGGGATGCGCGGGGGGCAGGGCATTGTGCCCCGGCGGCCGGGCGAGACGCGACGCATATCTGGCGGTGGCGGCGGCGGCCCGTCATGGCGGCGTCTCCAAGCCGAGGCGGCCCGAGGAGAGCGCCAAGCGCGGGCTCTCCCGCCTTTTCCCGCCACCGCCACTCCCCCGGGCCGGGCGACCTCGCTCTGTTCGCCGAAAATTCGGAAAAAATACCGGGGCCACGGGAAAAAATCAGCCGGTGCGAGGGCGGGCTTCGCGAATTTTTTCCCGACACTTTATCGACGCCGGATATCGTTCGCGCGTGGCTTATTTACTCGCACGTTTTGAAAATGGCGGGCGAACGGTTTGTTACGCTCGCGGCCGAATGGTGACCTTCGCCGGGGCCCAGGCGGCACCCTGGGCGGCCTCGAGTCCGGGTCGACTTCGGTGCTTCGAAAGGGCGGGAAAGGTCAATGCATTCGACTCGGTGAGGGCGACGCCGCGTCAAAATGCTAATGAATTCCTTCGCTGATTTTCTCCGTCGCGTTCTCTCTCATCTTTCTCTTCTCTTTGCTATCGCGTCTGGTGATACTTAATTTTTGTTCGTATTTTATTTATTTATTTATTTTTTTTTTTTATTTTTTTTTCTGTTGGGGAATTCTTTCAACGCGATACTGGTGCGCTCGACGGCCGACGCGATTACGGTTTGTTGTGGACGGCTGAGAGAAGGAGCATGCATGTGCGCGCGCCGCCGCCAACGTTCGCCCTCCATGACAATAAAAGGCGTCTTTTACGAGATTGGGCGCTTTTATGGCTTTTTTTCTCGGGCTTTTTTAGGTCCGCCATTTTTTCGCGATTTTTTGCCAATTTTTTCTTGGACGTCTGCAATTTTTTCGATTTTTTTCCGATTTTTTTTTTATATTTAACGGATTTTTGCTCGTCCAGACAGATGCTAATTCGGAGACGCGATGAAGCTTTCGCGGAAAACATTTTGTTATTGATTTTATTTTTGGTCAATAAAATACCCACAGTTCGTAGTTATGGCAGCCTTGAATGTATCCTTTTTTTTATCGTTACTTAATAAATGTAATTTTACTAATTATATTTTCTAATTACTTTTCATTTAATTAATTATGAAGAGTGAATTTTTTTTACTTAATTTCTTTGTAATAAAGTATTTATTTCTCTGAACGTAAATATTTAAAATTTTAATTGAACTTAGTGTAATTAATAATTTTATTTTCTCAGATTTTACAATCTCGCATTTTATTTATATTATAGTTTATTACATCGTCTATATAAATTAGTAATTCAGTGTTCTACTGAAATGAGCACCACTTAATTTTAATTAATAATGCAGTTACGTCGATACTAATAAACACTTTTATTTTACAGGAATCAAATTACTACCATATTGCGTAGGTCTTTTATTAAGAAACAAATAAATCATGTCGGACGACAATTCGCCAGTCGCTGAAGACCAAAAGAAGAAGAGGGGCCGACAAGCCAAGACGGAAAAGAACGCGGTGAAGGAACCGAAAAAGAGGGGCAGGTCAGCGGCGGAAAAGAACAGCACCGCCCGAGGTGGAAAATCCGACAACGAAGATGATGCACCTGCGGTTCCCGCGAAAAGGGGGCGTGGAAGACCAAAGGGCACTCACAAGAAGAAGGTAAATATTTTGCACCGTCATTCCCCTTCCAATTTATGCCATTGAAAAAAAAAAAAAAAAAAAAAAAAAAAAAAAAAAATTCTAACGGGGTTCTATCATTACAGCCTGCGGCGAAATCGTCTGGCCGTGGCCGCGGACGGCCAAAGAAGGTAGAGGACAAGCCCGAAAGCACTGGTGAGGAAGAGGACGAACAGGAAGAGGAAGAGGAAGAAGAGGAAAACTGAACGACTGGAACTGATGTTCAAGAAGATTTTTAAGACAACAGCCCTTTCTCTACTTTCTCTCTTTTTCGACGACGTCGACGCCGACAACTCACACTCAAGTCCTATAATTTTTATTATAATAACAAGTAACTTAGACTGATGGAAAAAAAAAGTATCGCAATTAGGCCCTCTTCCTCCCCTTTTAATGACTAAGCAAATCGTTCAAAGCTCCTGTTATATTTTTTTTTATTTTATTATTAATTTTTTTTTTTTTATAGTACAGAGATGAAAAAGAAAATCGTTAGAAAGGGAAAGAGCGCCATGAACAAATTATAAATAATACATTGAGTCGAAACGCGTCGAAATTAAATAAATAATATAAAGAAATTGTAGAAAACGCGACTGATTACTTGTGTGTAGTGTAAGCTCTACGAAAAAAAAACCGTGTATTTGTTCTTATTTGACGATCTATCGCTGAAAAATGTAAAATTGTGTAATATGGTTTTTATGGTAAATGACTCAAGAAAACGAATCTAAATAATAATTTTGACTTTTATTTATATAAGTTAAGTAATTGCAATTTGTGCACTTTCTCCTTTCTCCGTCTGTACTGTATATGTATCATTACATAGTAAGCTCATATTGACTCTTGTGCAAATTGAGTCCAGCCAAGTTTTAAAGAATTAAAGTTACAACAGTGAATGATGCTTTGTGTATGTCGCGGATGCAGGAAAGAACTTTTTTTCCTTTATTACTGTATGAAAAGTGATTAATAAAAAAAAGTCCTGTTTCTATGCAAACATAATTTGAGTGAGTGTCAAATTTGTATTAAAGTAAATAAATTCACAGAATGCAACTATTGCTGTATTTTTTAATTTTGAACCTCTTACCTTCTAATTATGTATATAAAGGATATTCTCTGTAATTCTAAAGTAAACAATTTAATTTAATGCCAGTAAAAAATACAAGGAAATCAATAACAGACTTTAACGCCATTACAGTAACGAAACCTTTAGATATTTAATATTTCATTTTTATATAAATCAGTAACTAACAATATTGCTATAATTTTCTTTATTCGTTGATTCAGTCAGCTTCACTCTTAGCTTCGATTTTCGTGCGATGAATTACATTAATTTTTTGGTTACATTATTTGATCGAAGCGTTTTCAAACTGTATAATTTATAAACGTCACGATATAATTGTGCACAATTCCTAAAAATAAATGTTTACTTGTTTTGTCATTTTCCCAAGTTTTTAAGGCAATTGAATAAAAAACGTAAGAAAAATTATTTTGAATTATAAGTTCACGGATAAAATTATTCGATAAATTTTTCATGATTCAATGATATAAAGTTCACATTTGTAACGATTGATGAATGAAAATCAAATTTACAAATCAATTAATACTCATCATAAAAAGCTACAAATAACTTTTGTACTTATTTGTGTATAAATAATAGTATCAAATATTTTCAACAGCAAAATTATTAATTTTTGCTTTTGAATAGTGTTTTTTTTTCTACTCAATTACATTTATCTATTGAATTATTCGTCTATCATGAATAACTATTTTATCATCTCAGAATATTTTTAAGATAATTCAGTTTTAAGCTAAAAATTTGTTAAAAAATCTACACTATAGTTTGTAATAATTTGATTTTATTGTTGAATTAATTTGTTAATAAGTGTATTGCTATTTTCTTTTTTTTTTTTCATTTTATATTTTCCTATGAACAAAACATTTAAGTACAATAATAACAAATAATTAGGCTACAGAAATGTTCTAATAATTGATTAGAACTATTCTATTTTTACAGTAAACAATTAAAATTTTCTAGTCTTGCTTTAAACAATTTAATTAATTACTCTAAATTTCTCTTACTGTATATGCTCTAATCTCTCTATGATCAAGTTAAATAAAGTTTACATATTTCTAAACAACAATTAGCATTTTTTATTAATGTAAAAGCACCTGTACGTGTTTATTTAATACGAATTAAAGAATTGACTAGTTTTTTGTTTAATTGTACCTTTATCTTTAGAGCCTCTATATTCATATATCAATAATTTGATAAGGACAAATTTTCAATATTATCCAGAAGTCACTACTTTTGTTACAAAAATGTTCAATAGAAAGATGCTACCAGTATGTGAACATTTTATATACAAATGAATTTCATAATATAATTGAATTATTGAAATGGTAAAAATGTCAAAAATATACAATCACATGGATAATCAGTTGAATATTGATCACCATTATTATGCATAAAGTATATCATAGAAAGCTCCAAGCATATTCTAAGTAGTCAAGGAGATTTGCAATATTTTCTAAATTCCTTTTCTTTTTCTCTTTGCGATTGTCCAGTCTGCTTCCTACGACAGAAATTAATAAATCAATATTATTAAGAATAAAAATAATAAATTTTAAATTAAATATTCACCTGTATGCATATATTATCTAAGAGAAGCTATTGGTATTATACAGACTCATTCAATTGGCTCATGTAATCAAATTTAAAAATATTGTAAAAAGAGCTTAACATCAAAAGACTATCCAAGATTTTGTGTATGTGCAGTACTAAAAAGTTCAGCATTTTCTTCGCTATCCATAGACTGGTATCCTTGCTGCATAATTAAGCCATTGTTATTCAGAATGTCTTTTCTTACGCTCAAGTGGCTATAGAATTACTAACTCGTCTCTGCCGGCTGCTGAAACCCTCATCGAGCAATTCTGTCTCCCAGTCATCTTCTCCTTCCTCTCCAGGATCAAAATTGTAAAGTGGCATAAGCCTGTGACGCAGTCTCTCTAATTTTCGTTTTCTTGATATAATTATTACCTAAAATACAATTACTTTATTATATTGAATCATTATTGAAATAATAATAATTGTAAATTTAATTTATTAATAAATAGCATATTAATTAAGTTGTGGAAAATAATGTGGATTAAAGTGAAATAGCAAAAAATTAATAGTACTATTTTACAAAATCATGTAGATAAGTTTGTGCATACTTATACTTTCATTTTCTATTTTCTAAAATTAAATAATTGTAAAATAAATATAAGTTAATAATTAAACCATTAAATAAACACAATAAATATGCAACATTTTTAGATCATTCCCTATTGAAACGATCGTATAAAACCGCATAAAAGGGTGCAGAAACCGCATATCCTATTAGGTTTCTGCACCAGAATTAATGAGATTTAATCAGTTTTTATAAGGTCGTTTCACTAGGGTTAATACTCAATGCATTATTAAAAATCCAATGCTGATACAGTATCTCTCCAATTTTTCCACAAATATTCTCTAATTGTAGTGAGATATTTAAGAAATTGAAATAAATAAAAATGTTACATTAATACAATTATCTCACCACAGCAGAAAGAACTATTACAAATATCATAACACCAAGTGGTACAAAAATGTATTCCACACCCTCTGGTGGACCAAATTCATCGAAAGGATCTTCTGTTGTTGTAGAAAGAGTTGTGGTACACAAGCTACTACTAGCAGTCGATGCTGCCTTTGGCAAAGATTCTCCAACTCTAGTCAAGTTCCAAGACTGTTGTGTAACATTTTCGGCATGACTTTGAGTATAAGGTTCTGTGGTCTCATTGTAAAAATGTCCCGTTGTGAATTCAGTTGAGAGACTAGTCAGATTGTTAGTTAGATTATTGATGGACAATACTGTGGAGATAGAATAATTGCTGGTGCTGTTGTCGTTGGTATCCTCCATTTTGCAGCTGCGCACAAACTTAATATTAAATTACATTTACAAATCATATTACATTGTATCATGAATCTACATAACTCGTCATGCATATCAGCTTAGCAGCAGATATAGAACTTAAAAAATATATATTTAACACTTCAGTTTCATTAAATACAGCACAAGTAAAAGAACAGTGTATAATAAAAATACTTCATACATTAATACAGAAGAGTACCTACTGTGTAATGTCACAAATCTTTATTCATGAAATTCTTAGTATACAACGCATTAAAAACAAAATAATTCAGTCACGCATTGTGCACTCGTAACTGAAACGAAAAGAAAAACTCCAACAAAACTATGACAAAAGGAAACAACGTGCAGAACAGAAAGAAAAAGCAGAGAGTACTAAAAAAACTTCAAGAGATAAAAAGTAGAGGCGGATACAAGTGCAAGGAGAGAAAAAACAAGTGGCACGTACAAGTACTTACGAGCGAGGTGCGATGTGTTCGGTCGACGGATGTGCTTATCGTTGCTCCTCGTCATCGGTGTGCTGGCAGCTTATCGCGACTGGCGAGCGGTTGGAGAGCGGCATCGCCTCGCGATCACCTGGTGTACTTATCGGGCATAAAAGTACCGTCCGCTCGAGGATAGAGCTGATAACGGCGACGCTGCTGCAGCCGCTCCAGGCGAGCATAACGGACTGACCGCGAGTAGTAACAGCGACGGGGAGCCGCCGTTGGTAAGACTGTGACAGGGGGGAGGACTACATATGACATACACGCGAGGTGAGTAGTGGGCTTAGCCAACCCCCCGTGTGGACTCGGCTGCGCCTCCACTTGTCGGGGCGCTGCACTGTCACTGCAGCGCGGGGTGTCTCCGTGTTGCCGGCCTACTGCCGCGCAGGCCGCGCTCATTCCTTATTCCGGCCGAATTAAGGGGTTGTAATTAATGGCCGTTTCTTTTGCCCTTTTAATCCCCCTCGGCCGATGCGCCTGACGTTAAGCTGCCCTAAAAAGTGATGGAATTGCTTATTTGGATTGTCTGTTTTATATAGAATCGTGATATAGAAAGATCGAGGTACAATGATGTAGAGGAAAAAAGTGATGCTTAAAATATACATTTTTACAGTATAGAGCTTTATTGTTTCTGTTATTGATATTAGTTTTCACAGTTTATTATAGTAACATATGTTACTCAGTTGTTATGTATAGTTATTTGTAAGATATACAGTTTATTTTATTCGATCATGAAACGTTACCTGTATAAACTATCTAATATTCTAATAAATAATTATACATATTGATTGATTTATTTTTTATTATTTAAATTACAAAAAAAGAAGAAAAATAAATATTTTTTTGAATAATAATAACGATCTTTTATTTCTTCATTAAAACAGAATTTCTTTAATTTTGAAGCAGAAACGATTATTTTTCTTTATATTAAACGTTATTTGCATTATTTGTTGGCAGATTTTTTTGAGTGCCTGTTAATGTTTAAAATGTTGTAAAAGAAAATTCATAATTTTTACATTATAATATTGAAAAAAAAAAATTCAACAAAATCGCTAATTTGCAAAATAA
>JAWWEN010000001.1:2234335-2251503 GCA_035582955.1 Sycophila texana | reverse complement strand
ACATTCTCAAATAAGTAGTTGAACATATCAATCAATATTATAATACTTGATTTCATAAATGGTATAACTATGACTAATATTTTAAACAAGTACAAAGACAATATATGTATTTTCAGTTAAATAACTCATTATGCAAATTTAAATATACCCTTCTATAAAGACAGAAAACCGCATATTTCATGATGATAAGAAAAATGAATAAAAATAATTTTCATGGATTAAAAATACTTTAATCTATATCCAACATGCTGATGACGTCATTTACAGATCATTATTGCGGCCGATTGGCGCCTAATATCAATCGCCATGGATCCTCTGCATTACCCACCACCATATCTAAAATGATTAAGTCCGTCAAAAATAAAATTAAGATTAAAAGACACTAATAAAATATTTAATAACAATTAAAAATCCATTCAGCAATAATCCAAACTTAAATAAAAAAAATTTTAATAAAGCTTTCACACGACTATATTATTATTATTATTATATGTATATATTATTAGCACCGCCCCGGCCCCGCGCGCTGCGCTGCGCGCATCATGATATGACGCATCTCGCAGACACGTCAGTTTCCTGCATTGCCGTGCAGTTGTGCGCGTATGCCACGAGGCCTCGTGGCGATCGCCCGCCGTAGGTACCTTGTATTTTTCGCAGTGGAAAAATGGTGAATACTTGGGTGTAGTCGGGCCGACGATATTTCCCCGCGTATTGGCTCGGCCGCGCGTGTTCGAGGACGACGAGGAAAGGCTCGGCGCCAGCACAGTGCCGGAACACCAAGGCGAAACGCTGCGCGGATCATATCGGCCTGTGGGCGTGTGACGTCGCGGAAGTCCAGGCAGCCGTGAGTACAGACATCGCCAACCAACATCCACCCACCGAGTGCCGTCCTCTCGGCGCCGCGGCGTCGCTCGGCGTGTCGCCCCTCGCGTCGCCGCGTGCTCGCCTCCTCGGCCGTCCGACCCCCGGCCCAGGGTGCCCCGGGCCCGTACCTCCGCTCCTTTAACCTAAGAAACCTTACTCTATATCTCCCTCTCTGTCTATCTCTCTCCTCCGTCCTGCTCCCCCAACCCCCCCGGTCCCACCGCCCCCCGTCCGGCCGCCGTCGCCGCGGCGCGACGAGCGCCAGGCTGCTGGCGCCTCTATGTGTGCGCCCGTGGCTGTGTACGTGCGTAAGTGCGCGCACCTACTGGACGGGCTCTCCTCGTCAGTGGCGACGGTCCCGCGGTAGATGTCACATTATCTCTATTTCGGAGCCTCCGAGGTGCTTACGTCTCGTCCCCTCGGGTTAAATATATCGTCCCCCGCGACGCGCGTCCCGCACGTAAGCATATCACTTTGTGTATATAATAATGTAATAATTCGTCGGCGGTGGCAGCGCGCATCGACGTAAACAACGGCCGTGCGCCTGGTGCAATAATAAATACACCTGCGGCGCGTTCGAGCGGACGTCCCGTGTTGTCCCGTGGCCACGGTGAGCGTGGCCCACCGTCGTCGGGCTCTATTAAAGCCGCCGTGAGAGCCGAGGCGCAGTTTGCGCTCACGCGTCGCGCTTTATTTTGCATTTCGCAACGCCCCACCGGACCTTGCTCGTGTCGCGAGACGACGACGCAGTCGCTTTTAAAACAATAATAATGCCGATTTATCGGAGAGCGGGGGCAGCGCTTCGTAAACACGTGCGCGCTGGCTTGGCATATACCTTGTTTGTTTTTGCCGAGCTCGTCTCTCTTCGGAGCTCTCCTTCGCGCTGCGCCATTTCCTGGAACGCTCTCTTTTTGTCGGCCTCCTCGTTTTTCCTCTTCCTCGACGGTGTCCCCCACCTACCATCCTGTATCAGCTTTCCACTGATACCAGCATCGATCGTTTTGCAAGCGGTGCCCCTGTCTCCTCTTGTCACTGTCATCGATTCTAGTCTGGCGATGGCTTAAAAAAGAGATAAATAAAAAAAACACTTCTTGGGTGACACTGACTGAGGTTCGCTTCGCTCCTTTCTGTTACAGTGTTGTCCCCGTTCTACCGGATTTTGGGAGAAGGATCAAGGCTACCAAGCTCCACGTTATGAAACTCGATATAGAGATTATGATAAGTGTAATTTTATGGTACCCATTGACTGCATCTACTGAATGTTAGACCAGATGATTTTATTATCTTTGGTAAATATTGATTTACTTTGTTATTATTGTGGCTTAGTATTGGTATCGTGGGTGCTTTTGTTAATTGATTCTTCTCTTCTTTCAGATGTACAAAAAAATATTTTATATTAACAGTTTTTCAAATAAACTAAAAATATACAGAAAGAACTAAACAAATTTGTGATGTTATGCACTATAAAGTAAATTAACTGTATTGACAGTAACAAAATTCAAGAGTCCTTTAATAGAGTACTTCAAAATATATATCAATTTGGGATTTGGAATTTGGAATTTTGTGAATTGTGCTAGTCACTGCTTTGAAGTGGAATCAAGGTAAATATTCTAGATAAGTTTGGAAGGTAAAGACATTGCAAATGTCTTAATCAAATTAATCATTTTCAAGAATTAATATTTATGTCACTCCTCTTAGACCCACACACGTGCAATGCCGAGATGCTGCAATGAGAATAAATCACTGAGGCTGGTGAGCAGCGATCAGCAACATAATACTGAAAATATTTTACTCACAAGACCTAGACCTTTCTCTATTGGCGGTGAAGAGCAGTTAGATACAGAAGAAGAAACACCTGTTGTGGTTGTAGAGAGATCTCACAGAAGAGTTCGCTGCGACCTTAGTCCCGTCCCTACAAATACTAACTCCGGCTACATCAAACTAATTGGCATCAAGGTAAAAAACACGTAAAATTGAGCAAACTGGAATTTTTCTTGTTAATAAGAAAAAAAAAAAACGATTCATTTCAACAATCGAAAAAGAAGAGTAATCTGATAACGATTTCTCAGGACAAATCCACTCGTCAAGAGATTCAAGCTAAACACGGTTCAGGGAGTAGCGGGCATAGAGATAGAGATAAAGAGGCAAAGAAGAGAGCAGCTATAGGCAACGCAGTGCGCGGACTTTTTCCTTCGGGCCATAATAGGCAGGACAGGTATAATGATGTCCGTATCAAAATCACGCTTTTTACATTATCATTGCATACCTCTTTATCCTCGAAAAAAAGACGATAACTTGGTGGATACAAGTAATCTAAATTTAAACAAAAAAAAAATCAACGACATGATTCATTGCTTATTAAAAATATAATTTACGCTCAATCGCTTGCCGATTTTATTTTTGTATATTTTATTTTACTTTTTTTTTTTTTGTTTCTTCTCATTCGCAGTTATCACGTGGTGCACGATATTAGTAAAAATTTCAGTGAGCACGTTGACGATAAACATTGGATTGGCTTTTATTGGCTACGTTGATTGATTTAAAAAAAAAAAAGTAGAACGACGCGCTCGCGGCTGGATGGCAATAACAAAGGGACCTACGATTTTTTAGGTATGAAACTAGCAGACAGCGACCATCTGGTGGAACTGGCGGTGGTGTTGGTCTCTCCGGACTGTGTCCCAAATTGGCCTCGAACGCAGGCAGTAGTGGACAGAGCGGCATCGGTCTCGGCCACCACTTAGCCTCGCAGGAAAGCTCGGCGCCTTGCGGAGTTGTTACATCCCAAAAGAACCGCCGCCAGCGCAAAGTCACCATTAATTCCCAGACTATCGCTGGCAGTGGTGGCTCCACCAATTCGGCCGATAGGAAGGTAACTTCACAAATAAGATTAACATATCTCGTGTACTGCTTTTTTTCTTGTTTCAAAAAAAATTTTTAAATATTTTTTTTTTAATATAAAGATATTTTTACTTCGCTCCTAAATTGCCTCATTTTGTACGTGGAATTTGAATGAATAATTAATTCAGAAATGCTTTTTTTATTTGATTAGCTAAAGTCGAATCGAGGAGAGCACAGTTCACAGTCACCGCCTCCGGCGGTAACGAAAAACGGAATCTCATCGATTTCGCAGCCCACGAAGCAAAAGAATCCCCTGGAGCCTGTTGAGAAATCTTCTTTAGTGTCATCTTTCGATCATGAGAACAACCACAGTTTTAGCGATGCCGAGGAAGCGATCACTGCTATGGAAAATACGAGAGTGTCGGGTAAGTCGTACAATCAGTTCACTCTCATTTTTCAACAATAAGAGCAAAGTAGATTACGTTAATGAGAAAATTGAATGAACTTGCGTTTATTTATAGGCACCAGTGCGCCTTCCACGTCAATGGGAAAAGGGAACCCTAGAAAAGTAAGTAAAGAGGAAAAGACTGCAGATAAAAGTATGCACTCGGCCAGTACCGAGGCAAAGGAGGATAGCGATGGTAGTCGTAAGTTATTGTCGGAATCACGGGACGGCAGGACCTCAACCGAAGATATAGTTCAGAGTTTCGACACCTCCGTCTCGCTTAGGAAAAAGCCAAATGCGGACGAAGCTACAAACGTTCGCGAAAGTAAACGGAAAACGTCTGTTTATTCTCTAGTTAATTTCGATTCTAAGGGTAGTGCCAATAGAAGATCAAATTTTAAGCAAGATAGTGGAGCCGAGAATAGTACCCAAAAAGATTCAGACGCCATTTTGGAAAATACCAGTAGTAATCAAAACGATCAAAGGTTCGTGCTATACTGTATTTTAATTGATACCTTAATGATTCACAAGGTTAAAAATGTAATACTTCATATTAAACGTTTACAGTGAAAGTAGCACGTCATCGTCATCGAAGAAATCGTCAAACATAGAATCACGTCGTAAAGTAGTATCAGGAGAAATGCCGATATCAACAAAGAACGAGAACGCGGCAGAGGAGGAGACACCACCGGAAGAGCAGTCAACGGAGGAACGCGTGAATCAGACGAAGAGTTCGCGGTTCACGACGTCCAACGTTTTGGGCGAGTCGGTGGATCTCGAGAGCAAAGAGTTCCGCGAGGAATGCCAGCGTGGCGAGGTCGTGGAGGACGTAACAATCTACGATGAGGACGATAACGGGACTAGCATAAGTGACATCGTGGCGACACAGGCACTACACGAGTCGTTGAGTAAACTGGGCAAGGTGCCACCTCCCGGACCGGACATCGCTATCGCCGAGGCGAAACCCGATGAGTCCGGTCAGAGCGCTGGCGCACAGGAAGAGACCTCCGAGGGCTTTATTGGGCCCCTCCTCGACGAGAACTTCAAGAGCGACGAGAAACTCGAGCAGAAGACCATGGGAATGGATGAGGTGCGCAATCTTTTAATGAAGGTGAAGGTGCAGACCGTGGAGGACGATGATGATGACGAGGAGAAAGCTGTAGGCATATCGCCCGACCAGAGGTTCTTGAAGTTCGAGGAGGAGATTGGACGCGGCAGTTTTAAAACCGTTTACAGGGGCTTGGACACGCAGACTGGCGTCGCCGTCGCCTGGTGCGAGCTCCAGGTAAATTCTATTTTTCTTTAATGTTATTTATGCAAAAACTATTTATTGCAGTAATATTCACATGTGGATATTGTGTTTTAGGAAAAAAAGCTAAATAAAGTGGAAAGACTGAGATTTAGGGAGGAGGCTGAGATGCTCAAAGGTTTACAGCATCCAAATATTGTTAGATTTTATGACTATTGGGAGGTGACGCTTACAAGAAGAAAATATATTGTTTTAGTTACGGAACTTATGACGTCAGGCACTTTGAAAACGTAATTTTTATTTTTTATTTACGTTTATTAGTCACATAAATCTGAATTTTGAATTAATAGATCACACTAGAATGTTTTATTATTGAAAACTTGACAATTCTTCTAATTTGTTTCTTTATTTTTCTTTTAGACAATGTTAGAGTAAATCATTAAATTATTTAAAAAGTACTTCATTGCCTTGAAATACACTAAATATTATTGTAGCATTTTGGCGAAGTTTTTTTATATTCTATTCTAATGATAATTATTTTCGCAGGTATTTAAGACGATTCAAGAAAATCAATCCTAAGGTACTGAAATCTTGGTGCCGACAAATTTTGAAAGGGTTGGCGTTCTTGCACTCGAGGTCACCGCCTATCATTCATCGGGACCTTAAGTGCGACAACATTTTTATCACGGGGACGACGGGCAGTGTGAAGATCGGCGATCTTGGCCTAGCGACACTGAAAAACCGCAGCTTCGCCAAGAGTGTGATCGGCACGCCCGAATTCATGGCGCCCGAGATGTACGAGGAGCACTACGATGAATCCGTCGATGTCTATGCATTCGGCATGTGCATGCTCGAGATGGCCACCAGCGAGTATCCGTACTCTGAATGCACCGGTCCTGCGCAGATTTACAAGCGCGTAGTTTCGGTGAGACGTTAACCATTCTTGCTCCGTTATAATATAAATTTGAAAAATTTCAAGCAATTTTTAAATAATTTTTTCCTTTTGTTCTTTTTATTCGTCATTTTAATTACGATTTTTTTTTTTAATAGGGAGTGAAGCCACAGAGTTATGACAAGGTAGAGAATCCCGAAGTGCGCGAGATAATCGAGATGTGTATTAGATTAAGGAAAGAAGACAGACCACTGGTAAAGGACCTTTTGAACCACGAGTTTTTCGCAGACGACGTAGGATTGAAGTTGGAGATGGTGTCGCGTGACACGGCAGTCGCGGAGGCCGAGCTGTCGCGCGTCGAGTTTCGACTGCGTGTTCTAGACCCAAAAAAGCGCAGTAACAAACACAAAGAGAACGAAGCTATCCAGTTCGACTTCGATATCGAAGGTGACAACGCCGAGGAAGTAGCTTCCGAGATGGCAAAGTCCAGCCTTATCTTAGAAGAGGACGCAAAAGCAGTAGCAAAGATGTTAAAATCTCAAATCGCAGCGCTGAAGAGAGAGCGTGAGGAGCGCAAGCACAAGGAGGAGAAAGAGCGTCAGGATGCCGAGACGAACGCGGCCAACGAGCTCATGATGCAACAGATTCAAGCGCAACAACAGCAACAACAACAACAACAACAACAGCAGCAGCAACAACAACAAGCTCAACAAGTACAGTCGGGAATGAGTATGCAGCAGGTACAGACTGGGGTGCCGATACAGCATAGTCTGCAGGCGCAGTCAGTGCAACTGGTGCAGCAGCAACCACTTATTCAACAGCAGACTTCTGTAGTGCAACCCCAGCAAGCTCAGCAGATTCAGCAACTGAATCAGCAAGCCCAACAACAACAGCAGTCGCCACAGCAGCAGCAGCAACAACAACAACAGCCTCAGCAGCAGGTGCAATACCAGCAGCAGCAACAATATCAGCAGATCACTCAAGTTCCGCAGACGCTTAGTGCTAACTCCTCCCAGTGCTCAACTCCTCAAGCTGTACCCGCTCAGGCTCCATTCCCTCAGGTTACTCAACAGCAACTGCAGCAGCAGTATTTGCAGATTAACCAAATGGGCATTACGCCCCAGTTAACGCATCCTCCTCAGCAGATGCAAATGCCACAAATACAGCAGACCATCCAGTACACACAAACACAGGTAAGAAATATAATCGATTTTAAATTTTGAATTTAGATTCAATTAAAGTGGGAAATAAATCTGTAAATCTGTAATGTATATGTTCTTATTAATAAAATAATAATCTGTTTATTATAAATAAAATGTTGCTCTCTCTCTCACTTAAGGTGCAACATGTACAACAAATCCAACCGAATTCGGGTCCTGTAACGAACATACAAGGTCAACAGTTCTACCATCAGGGAGCAGCGACGATCCCAGCCTACCCTACGTCGCAAATTTACCAGCAAAACGTTAATCAACCCATGTTTCAAGGATATTCAACTGCTCCGACCGGTGCGCCTATGGATGTAATGCCGACTCAATCATCACAACAGGTCTATCAGCAAGTAGCAGCACATCCAAATCAAGGAGGAAGTAACACAGTTACCACATCTATCGGATATGTGCAACCAATGCAAGTTCAAGTCTCTTTACCACAACAAGTTACCAGCATTCCCAATGTGTCCACTGTACCAACACAAACAATGCAGGTAAACTAATAAATTTTAGATAAAAAATCACATTTAAAAAAATTATCAATGTATCATGAATATGAAATAATCAGTTCTTATACATTTTTTTTTTAATTTTAATAATAAATATGTACTAACGGAAACGCATTAACAAATCATAGCTTAATGAATTTAATAATAATGAAAAAAGAAATATCACTTTGAAATTACTGTTTCATATTATAAGTGAAGAATGTAAAGAAGTCTTTCTTTTTTAGATACAAATATCAATAGAATTAATTATTAATAAAATTGAAGGTTTTTTGAAAAATTAATTTATAATCCATTGTTTTAGGCCACGTCGATTCCTCAGAGTATCCAAGCAACACCAACTTTAATAACTAATGCATCACATCAATCTCAGACACAACAGAATATCATGTTACAAATGCAATATCAGCAAGGCTCTACTGCTGCGCCTGCCACATCGATGGCTCAAGCTCAGCAGTCTATGCAACAACAGCCTCCTCAAGCGATGGTACAGCAGCAACAGCAACCCATGCAGCAATCGCAGCAGCAAGCACCAATGCAGCAGCAGCAACAAGCGGTGTCACAATCTCAACAGGCAATGCCACAGCTGCAGCAGCAATCCATTCATCAACAGCAACCTATGCAGCAACAAACTATGCCGCAACAACAGCAAAATATTCCACAACAGCAACAGCCCCTGCAGCAGCAGCAACAACCTATGCAGCAGCAACAGCAGACTGTTATGCAGCAGCAACATATGCAGCAACAGACTATTCAACAGCAGCAACCTATGCAGCAGCAGCAGACTATTCAGCAACAGCAGCAGCACGTCATTTCACAGCAGCAACAACACCAGACTATTTTACAGCAACAATCTATTCAACAGCAACAAACTATTCCACAACCCCAACAGACGATTCCACAGCAGCAGCCGATGCAACAGCAACAACCTATTTCGCAACCTCAACAGACGATTCCGCAACAGCAAACCCAACAGACACTTCCGCTGCAGCAGCAACAGCAACCTATTCCGCAGGCTATTCCGCAACAGCAACAGCCAATTTCACATCAACCCGTTCCGCAGCAAGTGATGCCGCAACATCAGCAACAAACCATTCCGCAAACTCAAACTATACCGCAGCAACAGCAGCAACAATCGCAGGTCATCCAGCAACAGATGACACACATTCAACAGCAGCAAGTTTTGCAACAACAACTTCCACAAATGCAGCAAAAGAATTATCAACAGTCCACGGAAACCATCATTCTAGAGAGAAATCTCATTAAGCAAGACACTATTGAACAACCACTAGTCGTTGCGCCGATAGAAACGCAGGCCAGTGTTCAGCAGGATATACAAGTGCCATCGGCAGTTTTGCCGGCCACAACCGAGGGGTAAGCCAAAAAATTCTAATAAATATTAACTTTTTATTAATTGTGATAGCAAACATTTGTAAAAGTAATGTTAAATTTATTAAAATTGAAGGGTTGCCACCGAAACGACCGATGCTTCAGCACCACCGGCTACGACTGAAAAAAGTAAAATCAAGCGAACAGGAACAAAAAGAAAGAAGCCGGGCATCAAATTGACCGTCCTTTCGGTTACAAACGTCGAAGGTCAAGGTTTATCTGTTGAATGTCAGTTAGATACCAGTAAACAAAAGACTGTTGTTTTCAAGTTTGACCGGGATGAAATGGTTCCAAGCGACATCGCAAACAACTTGGTAATCCATTAGTTTACATTTGTATCAGTATTCTCTGTATATCGCGGGCTGATTCTTAACTTGTCATTGTCAGGTGTCAGAGAATTTGCTGCCGCAGTCACAGCGGGAGACGTTCATCGATTTGATAGAGGACATCGTCCGGCAGCTTCGTCTCGATCCAAACCTGAATTTACCTCTAGTCGCTCATGGGCCTCCTGATCAGTCAGCCGGTGGCAGTCCGGTAACCAGTCGCAGGCCCCGCGAAAGAGACCACAGCCTCGACCCCTCAAAGGTAACACTTTTGTCTCTCGACTATCTCGCTAAGTCTATCTGTCGAACCTCGTAGAAAAATCCAAGAGCTTCGAAGATTCTAACAAGGCGATCTTGGATACAATTAATTTAGAGAAAAAAATATGTAGCAAATATGGTACTTGAAAGAACGAATTAAAATATTAAAAAAAAACGTATGTACATTTGCCGTGTGTGATTTTGGACGCAGCAGGTGAGACATGGCTCGCTAACTCGGCAGAGCAGCCACAGATCCTCGTACAAAGTTCATCGTAGGCACCGCTCGGTGAGTTTACTCCTTTCCTCTCTTTCTCTGTTCACTTGCTCTGTAATTTCTCTATCTCAACGTTCTCACTTATTGTTTTATTTTTTTCATTTCGTGCCTCTTACTTTGACCCGACGGCCCACTTTGTTTTCTTATCTGCAAAAAAAGTTATTATCGGTAAACAACAAAACAATGTCTTTTTTATTTTTCGTGCGTTTTCAGTGTTTGGTTCTTTTTATTTTTCAGGCAGCCGATCCGCTCCGAAGGTTTAGGCATTAAGTTTATTTGTTTTGTTTCAGCCCTATCAAAGTGGCACAAGAACGTGATTTTGTTTCGGAGCTTTGTGTGCATGATTAACTTATTTTTATTTTTTTATTTTATAACGTTTTTAGTTTGCATCCAGTGCATTTGATTTACGATCAAAACTGGACCTCTACAACAGCCGATCAAGAAGATTACGTTCTTCGATATTGTTCTATTAAAAACTTGCACCGTGTATAAACACTGTACAATTAACCTTATTTGATTGGTTTTTCATTTTTTTTTTATTAAAATTATAATGTGTTTTTCGCGGCTTCATGATACTACATAGAAACGAAAATTGTATATTTATTAATTAAGTGCCATGAAGCCTATAGAATATGTTGATTCATCTTAGTCAAGTAAAGACGTGACGAGATTTTTTTTCTTACAGAGAGACGAAACTTCGAATACGTCGACACCGACAAAGATGATCCCGATAGACCAGATAATTTCGCAAATAGCGAATGTCGGGCTGCTGGATAGACCACCGTCAACGGCTCCGACACCGACGGAATCGCAGCCGCAACCTCCATCACAATCGCAATCGGCTGAAGCTTCCAGACGTTCATCTACGTCGACTCAAAATACCGATACTCTGACACCCACAAACCCTGCTGAACCGCTGGATAATCAGGAAACCCTCGGCTCCGCCTCCTCGAGTATGATTTTCGTCGAGGGAGAACACGCGGAACCAGAGGTGAAGATCGAACCAGCCAGCGTGACTGCTTCATCTAGCTCTTCGAATGAATCCTCCTTCAAGTCTGCACAGGAGCACGATGATATGCCACTCAAGAATGAAGTCGTCGCTCCTACGGGTAATGAACGATATATTAAAAAACTGTATTCTTTTAAGCAGATTCGAACGTACCTGCCTTATACTATTAATAATACTTTATTATATAATAAATTGTGGCAGCAGCCAAATTTCTAAAAATAATCGTGAATCTTCTGTCAAATATTTAAATGTTTACAATTGTTCTATCAAAACAGATGTAGCAGTAAAAGAAGAACCTGTTCAGAGTCAAAGAGAATCGCACGACGAGAGTGCAGCTAAGGCAGCTGCGGACGTAGAAGCAGCGAAATCTAAAAATCTAGCAGTACCACCAATGCGTAAGATCTCGCGTTTCCTCGTCAGTCCTGTGGTTGAACAGAAGTCAGTGGTGTCAGGAGGAGAAACGACCATTCAACATGAGGTCATAGACCAGGCAGCCGTCACCTCAAAAACAGAAGTAGTCGGAGGTGTTGAAAGCGTACCACGTGTGAGCGAAATAGAAACTACACCTGTGGCTAAAATACCTACCGAAGAAATTGATCCTGGGGTAATTATCAAGTCAATGATAAATAATACAAAATATTTTTTATTTTTACATTGAAAAGGAAATTGATATTAATTATTTTTGTTCTAAAAAATATTTTCATTATTGAAATTTTTAAAATAAGTCAGAAATATCTTTATTAAAGATCGTAAGACAAAGTAATTCAGAGACACAATTCTAAAATGTATTTAATTTCGAAAGTTAGTATTTTAAATAACCTTTCAAAATAACTTAGTTTCTTAATGCTCGTTCGTAATTTGCAATGTATATAGATTCAACAGGCGGCTGCGATTCAACAGCAGTTTCAAGCTATGCAGGTCATTCAGAATGCAGGCCAGACTCAAATAGACGCAGCGCACGTGCAGCAAGTCGCGGCTCATGTTTCTGCTGCCAGCTACCCTGTCCAAGTGAATCCAGCCGTCGTCAACGAGATCGACTCGGCGTTGCAAAATCAGCCTGGCGTCGCCGCCGTCGTCCCGCCAGTCGTCGACATGCAGCAAAATTTGCAGAACGTTGCGACGGTACCGGTCGCAATACAAAGTCAAAGAATTATACAACAGCATGTCGTCGTTCAAACGCAACAGGAGATCCCGGGGCAACCCCAGATGCAACAGGTTAGATTTCATCGTTACCGTTCTCTTTATTTTTTTTTTTTTATATAAAATAAATCGAGTTCTTTACACGAATAATAATCGCAAATAACTTTAGGTGCGACAGCCGCAGCAGCACGTGAATCTTCAGACTACAGTTCAAAATCTTCAACAGGCAAGCATTGATGAGAGGAATCGCAGGATCTCGAATATTTCTAATAATTCGAGCAATTCAAACAACTCGAATGATTCTCAGCAGATAGAGGGAGCGGCGGAGAAAACGACAGTGATGCCGTCGCAGCACGTGCAGCAGCCAGTTTATTCGAATCAACAGGAGAGCGTGATAGCGCCCAGCAACACGGCACCGGTGGAGATCGTCCAACAGACGCATCCGCAGGTCGTTCACCACAACGTCATGCACACCGTAGCACCGGGCGCGGTACTGCCGCCGGTCGCTGCGCCGATTCCAACGCAGCCGACCCTCGCTACGGAGACGGCGCCCAAGGCCAAAGCCAAAGAAGTCTCTTCGACGCTTCCCGACCTTGCTCAGAACCTCGCCAATATCCTCTCCAATCCTAAATCCAAGTCTGCTCACGCCGTTGCACAGGGTCACGAGCCCATTCAGAATCCCGCCATCATTCAGCCGGTGCTGCACTCGGAGCAGTACTTTCAGCCGATACAACCCGAGAGCTGCATGCCGAATCTGCAGATTCAGCACCAGGTCCAGCAGAACGTGCAACAGGTAATGCGAAAGTTGCACCACCTAGGAAATTCTTATTGGGTAATTTTTCGAATTTTTTAATCTTCCATAAGTGTCGCTCACATTCGATTAACGAGATCTTTTTTAGCCGAAACGAATTTTTTGTGTAAAATATGCATTTTATACTCGACAATTGAAGATAAGTTTTTTTGCACACTGTTTATCAGGATCACTTGTGAGAAGAGTTTCATTGACTTTGATCCGTTAACTTTTTTTTCAAAATTTATAAACTATTTTGAACGTTCATTATTTAAGAGATTAAACTTGAAATAAAAATAATTAAAAATTTGAAGTATAACAAATTCAATAAAGGAAATATTACTTATTAGTGTATGATAAAATAGTCTATCACGAGTAAAGTATGTAAGATTAAAAATATACTTTTTTTATCGTTTTTTTTATTTACTTTTCTTTCCTTTTTCAAGTAGTTGGCAGTTTTTTCAATATAGATATCGAAGTAGTTTAAACTTAAGAAGTAAAATAAGAATGTTTTGCGATCGATTTATTGAATAACGAATATTTAATTTTAAATTTTAAAATAACGTCCAGTCTAGTAACTATTACCAACGTCATCTAAATCGATCGCTGCATTTTTATGAAAAGTGAATATGTAAATATTTAGTTTAGAATTATACTATTTAAAATTATCCCATTGTATTGCCTTTTTCTCTTGACAATAAAAATAGTATCAACTTAGAAATCCAAGTTTTCCTTGCTCGACAATTTCTATAATGCATCACAAGTAGCATTAGTGCTTATCAATTAGTAGTTTTTAGAGCCGTTAATCAATGCATTGTGCTATCTTAAAACTTCCCTACTGTTCGCTGCTAATTTCCTCGTTATATCAACAGATTATTCAAACGCAGCCAAATTTCCCGCCAAACATTCCAACCCAGGGGCAAATGATGCAGTCGCAGGGTCTGATCCAGGCAGTGCCCCAGGCAAGCATGCAGCAGTCGATCGAGTCGCAGCTGCAGTCGCAATTGATGCATGGCCAACAGGCTCACGGACTCCCGGGTCACGGGGCACTGCAGGGCCAGTGGGTCGTGCCGTCCTATGCAACTGTGCCCGGGCAAAATATCATCCAGCTGCAACCGGTTCAGCAGTTTCATTTAATTCAAAGTCAGGCGACGCTGCAACACATGGTACCAATGCAGATGGCACCCCACTCCCAGGTGCAGATTCAACAAAATACGGTGCCCGAAACTTCGGAACACTCGGCCGAGCAGCATGGCTTGCAGCTTAAGCTTCCCGAGCAAAAGCTGCCGTCCCGGCCTGAGGTTGATCTCAACTCGGAGTACAATATCAGCCGGTATATTTCCTTTTTTTTTTTTACAACATTGAAATTTAAAAATGTTTGTCATTAAAAAATTTACTAAAAATACTAAAATTTGTTCGTGACTAATCAGAGTTTTTTTTTCATGAAAGAAGTATTTTTCTTACTGTTCATTCATCGTAGGGAATGTATCAATTATTTAATCATGAATCGCAGGCGTACGAGCTCAGACTGTCAAATGTTATCCTCGGAGAACGAGTACTCGAGCCACGACATAACACCCGAGCACACGCTGGTGGAGTCAGTCGAGACCGCAAACTATCAGCAGCAGATAATGCGCGAACATCATCGCAAGCTCAGTCAGCAAAATTCGCTTGAAAAGCAAGAGGCGGGCGGACAACCTTCGGCTGGACCCCACTCGATCGCTGATCTTCAACAAAAGTTAACTCAGCTGACCAGCCAACCCTCGGAGTCGCTCAGCGTCAACACCCCGCCCATCAGTCATCCGGCCACGCCACACGCTCAGCAGCAAATTACCGGTATTCAAGATCTGCATGCGTATACTTTGCAGCAGAAATTGAACACTATGACTGGCTCGACGTTCCCCAACATGGTATGTTTTTTTTTTTTAAGTGTTTACTTACTACCTTGTGTCACTGATTTAATTGAAGTTACGTGTTTAAATAAAAAGAAAAAATATTGTAATTAATTTTAGATTCTTTTTAAATGTAAAAAATGTAAGTATTCTTGAAGAAATTAAAATGATGAATTTGATTTATTTGTTGTTTTCAGGCTCCATTGTCGCCGCAATCTACAATACATTCGGGCCACTCTGTTTTCGCTCACGAAAACGGCAGCGGGGCCGAGGGCTCCTCCATCGGTATACTGTCGGAGCAACCATTCCAAAGCACACATTCGCAGCACGTAAGTTACGCCGATCGAATCCGGAAAGCTAGTCAGCAATTTACGTAATTGCAGAAAAAACGGAAGAGCTTCGAGCGCACAGATAAGATAATCGTGACTCTGAAATTTTTCGCAGACCGGCGACCTCGACAGTCCGACTCCGACGGCCGGCGGCCAGGAGATGGCCAGTCCGAGTAAGGAGAGTAGGTCGAAGGGTCCGCGACCTGGTTCCCGCCTCCAAGAGCTCGAGCACGAACTCGCTAAGATTCATCAAAAGTTGCCGGGTGCCTACGCGGCACCCCACCAACAACCGCCCCAGGTACTCGCGGGTGTACCCGTCGCTACTGTTGCGCCTCTCGGCAGCGCTGACGCTCCAGCGCAACAATACGAAAGTCAGGACGCTTCTGCTGCTACTCCAGAGGTTTGTCTACAATTAATATTTTTTTTTTTTTAGATTATAGTTTCTTTATAGAATGTTTTTTGAACTTCATAAATTATACAACTTATCATACATTTGCAATTTTTGCAATTGCATTAGCACATTATTTTTTTTTTTATATTGCATTTTTTTTTTCAAGTTTATAACAAGGTTATCATTACATATTTTTCAGATCTATTTTTTACTTATTTTTTCTTTCTTCAATTTATGATTATGAGTTACATTACTTTGAATAAATTTCAGTGTTTTTTGTTCTGTTTACAGTTATTACTTTACTCTAAAATAAAGCAGAAAAATAATTAATTAATTCTTTTTCTATTATTTTATAGCGACTTACTCTCAATCAACCTGCAAGAAAAATTTCCAGGTTTATGGTTTCTAAAGTGGCTGGTCCACCTGCAAATGAAACAACTCCTGCACCAGTTCCGAATTTGGAAGAGGGAAAGGATACTAGACCATGTGCAATGCAGTACCAAATTGATGAGCATTCAAGTAAGGGCTTAATAATTTATACTTTATATTCTTAAAATAATTTTAAATAATTAAAATTAAATAATTATCTATGTTTTAGTTGGTACTGCATCCATGCAAATCATTCATAGTCGAGAAGGCTCGGTTCCACCTATTCAAAATTCCATATCTAATAATGCTCCGTCGACTGAGGTAATTTATGACCGAGAATATATTAGCTCGATAATTTATCGTTATATGTGCGCAATGAAAAAAAAAAATTCTGACTTATCTTCATAAAGTAAATGCATTTAATTTTTTAGCAGTATGAAAAAGAAGAGAGGTTTGCTTCGTTAACACCTAGTGAAGAATATCAACTTCTCATCAAAAGGTACTAAATTTTTATTCAGTTATCAATAAATTAATTTTTGTTAATATTAAAGTCTTCTCTATGTTGAAGATCAGAGTAATATTTTCTTTTTAAGCCTTCTAATTTAATTATCTTAAATTTTGTTTGATAAAAAGGCAAACAATGGAGCTGGAAACTTTGCAAAAGAGACATCGTGAAGAACTGGAGCGTTTCCAGCAGCATCAGCTGCAGTTATTAATTCAGCAGCAGCAACAAGCCAGCGCGTTTCATCAACACCATCCTTTGCTCTATCACAGTATAGGAGGTAAATATCTTAAAATAAAATGCAGTCCATTTCACAATAAAAAAAAGAAAAGAAAAAGGTGTGGGTCTCGGGACCCCCGACAGAAGTGATAACTTCCATATTTTAACATTTTATAAATGTCAATTGAGTGTTTTTGGATAATTTTATGATGTTTTTAGAAAATGTCTACGAATATTGGAAATGACCGAAAAATCAATATTGGACCAATATTAAACCA
>JAWWEN010000001.1:2185195-2234235 GCA_035582955.1 Sycophila texana | reverse complement strand
AAAGTTACATGACATTTTGGCATGAGATCTCACCTGACAAATCACCTGACAAATCACCTGATTTTTTTCAATAGGGTGATGTACATCGTCAATTGTTTAGGGTTATTTTGTGGCGAATGAACTACAGTGATTTTATATTTATTATTTTTTTTTAATAGAAAGGTTTAATCGAGTTTCGTTAAGTATAACATTTTTCTTGTACACGGAGGAAGTTACTAATGAAGAATGTTTCAAAAAGCTAATTGCATATGGTTAGCGTTTGAAAGTTAGAAAACGAATGCATTGTGTATCTAATTCATATTGTGCTGCTGCTTTTCATATCAAATTATGTAAGCTCGGTGTGCGACTGTGCACCAAATGCAATTCGTTAAATAAGTCGAAGATTTTACAAATGTAAAAAAAAGGATGTCATTACTTTGGGAGAGTTACTATTAGACAAACGGCGCATTTTCAAATGGTCACTTTCAAAACTTAATCTTATGCGCTGGCTACTCCACTCTAAATCATTTTCATTGAAATAAGAAACTCACGTTTCGTAATAAATTGGATAATAACGAATCAACTCACTTCCTTTGCTAATGAAAAATACAATATCAGCCAGATTCATATAATTTTAGAATATATTTTTGAAGGCTGATAAACTTATTTATTTTCAAAAAGAATTTAATAGTTAAAAAATAGTTTCAAATGAAATAATTATTAAGGTTTCAAATATTATTTTGCCGTTTCTATTAAGTTAACATGTTAAAAACTTCCTGCCTTTTCTACTTGTTAACGTAATTCTTAAAAAATCTTTATTATACTCTTTTTATTTCAATATTTGTTTTGTTGCAAAGATCAAACTCCCGCCCACCGTAAAGACGGAAAGATTGTTTACTGCAGTCCAGCTAGTCACTAGTACGAGACCGGCTTGGGTAAATGAACGCTCCGTTCACGTAAATTCACGGGGAGATGCATTCCTCGCGTGAGTGGCGGCAGTTAAAAAGTGGAGCTTCCATTCGGACGCGCGGGTGGCTCGAGTAGCGGCCGAAGTGGTGCGCTCGCTAGTGTCTTAATTAGCACTTGGGTAATGACACCTTTCAGGAACAATGCGATTTAGAGAGCGCGCGGCTCTCGATTTTTCACGACTTTTTCTGCCGATCGGCAGCGCTCGACTCTTCGGTAACTTCGTTCTTTCTTATACGCGTGGCTAAATGGCACGTCTAGCGAGCTACTTCTCTTAATTGTAAAGTCCCATGTCAAGACCAGATCGAGGGGAAATTTTCGTAAATAAAAATTACACTTCGCGTCTACAAAAAATAAAATGTAAAATTTAAATAAAGGCCATTTGAGCGCGCCGCACACCGAAACATCAAATTCATCGTAAAAGATACAAGCCTCCCCCGAGCTCGCATTTAGGAATGCAGCCAATGAAAGCGCGAGCAGCCGTCCACTGAAAATTGAGTAAAAGCTCCCAGCTTACACGTCGAACGAGTGAATCCCTCGTAAATTTCGTCGCAATATACGCCGAGCGCGCTGCGGGGGGATCTTTAACGACCCTCCATTATTCTCCAAAAAGCGCGCGGCGTCTCGTAGTGAGCCGGAATCCTTTTATTCTCTTATCCATTCGAAGGCGAAAAGGAGGAGCGAGGCGAAGGAACGACCTTGGCCATTAGTATCCGCGTCCCTCGAAATCGCTCGGCAGCACGCACCTCGGTATCAGCGGCCCAGCGACGACGACATTCTGCGGCTGCGGCGGCGGCGGCGGTGGCTTTATATACAAAAGGAGTGCAGCCTACTCCTCTCTAAAAATATACACAGGCTGCTGTGTGTGTCTCGTTGCTCCTCGGGGCGCGGAGGAAACTCCGGAATGCGACTCTCCGCAGGCGCAGGTGAAGGATCGCGCCGGCTCGTTTCTCTCTTCTTATTTTTTTTCCCTCCTCTCGTCAATCCAACGGGGGAATTCGCGCCGAGCTGCACACTTCGCCGGAGAAAGGGAAAACTCGTATATCCTCGCCGAGCTGTGTGTATACCTCCTTCTTTTCCTGATCTTTTGTTATTATTTTTTCTTCTTTTTTTTTAAAAAAAAAAAAAAAAAAAAAAACTGTACAAAGCTTGAGGTCACTCGAAACTTCCAAATAGAACTTCACTGATTACTTCACGAGGGCACTTTTTCGCGACTTTCTAGAACCACTCGCGCGGAGTAAGGCGAGGAAGAGGGATATACAAAAAAAAAAGTGTATGGGTATATACCTGAGGCCAGGAGCGCGCACGCGAGGCGCGGGAGGGTCGAGCGCTCGCCTCGGCCGACTGTCAGCGACGGTCAACAGTCTTTCGCTCTCCTCGGCGCTCGCTCCCACTGGGAAAAAGTGAAAGACTCGCCGAGAGAGTGGAGGAGGAGGGGGAGATCGCAGTCCTCGCGGCACACCGAGACCCGCGCTCACCGGGAGCTCGGGCTCTGCACGCCGCTGTGCGCACGTGGATTGGAAAATTCGTTCGATTGCGAGTGTCCGCGGATGTGGCGCTCTTTTTTTTCTTTTGCTCTTTCGGTCGCGGTTGGGACAGACGTTGCGCGAAATACGCGGCGAATGCTCCCCGCTCTGGTTTTTTTTTCTTCTCGGAGACTCGGAACTATCGCACTTGGGAAACAGACTAATTAACGCTCGCATTACTCGTTATGGGCACTCGAAAAATTGGAGTACTGGTTTTGTAGCCTTTATACGATTGTTTTTTATTTATGTATATGCATATATAAATTGGATGAAGTTTTTTTATTTTGAGTGTGTGTAATTGGAGCTTGAATTCAGCAATTTATCTATTTTATTGATTTGACGTTTTATGGGCTCGTGATGTAGAGTTTGACGTGTCGAAAGTTGTATTCAATATTATTTACTTTATGATTGTTTTTTTTATTTATCCGAAGTTTATTAGAAATAAAAATTAAAGATTCGTAATACTCCTGTCAGCCGCAGGAGATACGTAAATGATATTATGGTCTATGCATAATTAATTGAGTTCACAAAAAGTAAAAAAAATACAGCAGTTACAAATTCTTTAAAAATTTCAAACATGACAATAGCATTACTTGTGAAATCTATTGAAATAATTGATTATCTTTATAACTAATTCGTATTAAAAGTCGCATAACATCACGCTTCATCGACAATTAACTTCTTATTCAAATTTATCTAAAATCAATTAGTTACTTAAATATCACTTTTTACACGTAATAAAAAAAATTTTAATCTATCAGAATGTTTGATAAGATCAAGTCGCGCATTATTCAAACAAATCTATAAATGAAATTGGTAAAAAAAAAGATTTGACCTTACAATTCGAATGTCAGAGTCCACCTTTTATGTCTTAAATCTATATAAGTGTACCGCATCAAGAATGGTCATTCCTTTCTCCTCCAAAATTCTTCCGAACAAAGTTTTTTAACTGCCGCGCAAGAAAAATCGTATCCACCATAAAAGTCGAATAAAATCTTTTACCACCCCAACCATACTTTATCGAAGAACATAAACGGCCTAAAAGATACTTTAGAAACTCTCAACTCTCTCTCAAAAAAAAACGTAGGAAATCCCATAAATCTCCCTATAGCAGATCTTAAATCCATCCCAGAGCCACCAACGCACCCGTCAAGTTTCGCACTTCCTCTACATCGCGCACCGCGAGAAAATACCATACTAACTCCCCGACCAGATAAATACAACTCGCAGCGGCGCCAGAAGGCCATTCGTCAAGCGCCACCATATGGCTCGGCCCGCGGAAAGCTCGGCCGCACATAAAAAAAGCTCCATAAACCGGACCCTCGGAAAATCCCCCGCTCGGCCGATCAAGCTCCGCACAAAGGCAGCTCGCTCGAGACGAAAAGGAAAAAACACAGAGGCAAGGATCGCGAGAGAGGTGTCCTTTTGTTCGCGCGAGAGAGGGACACGCGTCCGGGGTTCCCGGCAACGTAAGCGCGCCGACGGCGACGGAAAGTGAAAGGAGGGCCGCGCGGCGTGCGAGAGAGCGGCCGGCCGTGTGCGAGCGCGTGTCGCGCGCCCAGCCGCCAGATAACGTAGCAAGGACGTCCAGTGCGCGCGACCGGCCGTGTCGACGTGGTGCCCGCCCTCGCGCCCCCCTCGCCGCGCGCCCCGGATCCTTGCTGGACGTTGGCCTTTTGTCCCATCCCCCCTCCTCCCCCTGCCGATCGACTCTTCTCGCAGAATTCGTCTGGTTATTTTTGGAATTGGCAGACGCTTTCGGATGCTTTGGTTGAGTGATAATCCTTTGGAGGGATTTCTTACTGATACGATTGTAACATATGGCGTTCAAGTTGATTTAGCTATAACTCTAGAGTAAAAATTGTATTGTAGTTCATTTTTGCTGGCCGATTTCAATAAAGAAAAACTTTTTTATATCGACGTTTCGGTAGTCTTCACTTCCTACCTGCTTCAGGAACTTAAAAATAACCATTGAGATATTGCGAGGTCATGATTATCTTAATTGCTGATGATTTTTAAATTTCTGAAAAAAGTAGGAAATGTAGTTTACCGAAACTAAAAAAAAATATTGTGAAATCGACAGCTCCTCTATTCGCGACAAAATAAGACGTAATATTATGCGCACATGCGAAAAAGAATTAAAAATTTAAAACGTATATAATTCTTGATTAAATCAGATTATACGTATAATACATTGATGAATAAAAAATTTCAATATCAAGATTTTAAAACATGATTCATTCTCCGTTCGGCACATAAACTTAATATCGTGCCAGATCGAAAAAACAAGCACTAATTATACGGCGCAATATAAATGAAAGCTTAATTTCCGCTATTTACATCAAGAAGTACCCTTCCAAAAAGAGAACAAATTTAACATTCATTTTCGCGAGCACTCGGAACATTAGCTTCCCACGATGAGGCACTTCGCATTCAATTAAAAGCGTGCAAACACGAGCGGCGATCCTCGCTTCCTCGTCCACTTTATTTCGCGCTGGGACCACTTTTACCACTTTTCGGCGCTCGCTGCATTATGCTAAACCTTACGGTAACGGCCGACTGGCCTCGAGGACGGCTGTTCACCTCCTGAGCTCTCAAATCTCCTTCTTTTTTATTTTCTTTTTATTTTGACTCGGCACCTGCGAGCTGCACACTTTGCCCCTCCAATGACTATACCGAGTCTTGCGGAATTTTTCGGATACTTCGCGGAGTGATCTTAGTAAGCGCGTGAGTCACGCTTGCGATTATTTTACAGCGGGGAAAAATTGCGGATATTTATCGACCCGAATCCCACACTTTTGATCTTATTATTTGCGTGTGCATTAAATTAATATCACATTGTATGTGTTTATTTATTTATTATTTTTTTTCATAAAACAATTATAAGTTTCATTTTTTGCAAAACTTGCCCGATAATTTCAGTCACAAGTCACCCTTTTGGTATTTATAACTGGTTTCGTAAAAATTGCAACTTTTCTGAGGAATTTTTACTGAGCAGGTGACTTCATCCAAAAGTGACCAACCACTTAATATAGTATATTTTACTAGAAAATCCATTCCGTATATCTATAAATATACGTATAAATAAATAATAAATAATAAATAATAAATAAACATAGAAATTAATGAACGATTTCGCACCCTTCGATATAAAAAAAGCGAATGTCTACGCGGTTATACAAGTAGTAGTAAGAAAACTACTGACTAAAAATAAATTGAGAATCGATTACGTGGTTAATCGATCATTTCCGAAATCGCTCGTTAGTCGCCGCTTCAAGCTCGAGTCAATAACCGCTGGCCCTAATGTAGTAAGATGCGACGAGCTTCGTCCATCATCTTTCTTTCTCTCTCTATTTCTCTAACTATATATAAGTTTATCTCTATACCTATCTCTCTATCTATCTCTTTCGTTTTCTATTTCCAGGTGCGCGGGGAATTACGCGCGCATTCCCTAAACCAGTGCTATTTCTCAATTTTCACGCGACCGCATTTCTTCGTCGGGCTGAGCGCTTATGCATGGGTTAATTAATGCACAACGTGCTTACGTCCTCGTGCGCTCATACATTTTTTGTCTGCGCGATTCCCGGATTGATGTAACTTTGGAGATGACACGCGAAACTGTATTTATTCCTTTATGAGGCTCTATTCACGTAACAGTTAATTAATCAATTAATTACATTATTCGTAATTTTATTTCGTCAAGACAATTTGACGATTCCAAGAACGAATGTATGAATCAAATTAAGCAGGATAATTTTTCATCTCTACAGGGGGCTCCTGTAAGTTATTATACGCTCGCAATATAAGAAACTAAGAAAATTAACATAAAAAAAGAAATTGAAAAAATCGCTAACAAGTGACGAGAGAAAATATTATTTCAGAAAATAATTTGATTTTGAGTTCAAGGTTTTAAAATTGCGATTATTTTTTAATATACTTTTTACATTGATTATTAATGCAAGGTAAAAATAATTTTTTTACACCTTATTAAAACCCCTTTTTTTATACACGTACATTAATTTGCATTACGTTCATTTATTAGAATGATTATACGATCGATCAAAAATCGATTTCGATTTTGGATGGACTCGATTTCCTGTTCGCCTCCAAAGCTGCGCTAAAAATTCAACGCCTTTTCAAACAAAACGAAAGTAATCATAAATTAAAACGCGCTTTAAACCAACAAACCAGCGATTTTCACAAGCCAATCCGCATACCCTTCTGAATTACCCCATAAACTCCGGAGGAGACTGCGCGAGTCGCGGCGAAACACCGGGCACCTCCTCAATAAACCAAACTCTTAATGAGTCCACCTCCCCGGTCGCCGCGCCCTAAAACAAATATCCATCCATCAAGGGGGGCGGTCCACCAAAGAGGGGGAGGGGGAGGGGACGGTTTGGTTCATCGGCCGTCCACTGGCGTCCAATTTGCGCCTTCGCCCGCGACGCACGATAATGGGTTCGCCGCGGAATGCAAAACGATCGGCGCGGGGAGAATTTCGCTCGGGTGCGCGAGTCCCTTGACTCCTCTAAAGGACGTTGTCCCGGCGCTGAGGTCATCACCTGCGGATGCGCGGAGAGCGCGTGGGCGCTCGCGCGACCCGAGCGACTCGCCGCCGATTTAGCCCGGTGATTTACGGCTCGCGCTTACCTCCTCTCTGCCTTTATTCCTGGCCTTTTTCTCTCTCTCTCTTTCTTTCTTTTTTAAGGAAAGGAGACAGAAGTGCATAAGCGGTGTATTTGATTACGGGAGGACGAGCGTTTTATTGGCGGTGCCTTTTAACGACCGCAAATGTATAGGGGTCGCCTTTTTTCCACTGCTTCTTTCAGTTGGAGACTTAATTTTAGTTGGCGATGGATATGTGCTTGAAAAAACTCCATTGGGTTTATTGAAGACGAGGGTTCTCTTCTTAATTTGCTTTTTATTTAAGAAGGTACAACGAATTGAAAGGCGCACAACGAGACAATCGTAAACGGAGGGAAATCGTTCGATAAACTTTAGGAGGTATACCATTGTAATTTTGTCACAGACTGCCCATATTTGCAGTTTTATAAAAATTTTTTTAGAAAATTTCATAAATTCCATACAAAAAATTGCAGTAGTACGTAATAAGTGGTTCTGGTATAAACAAAGTAAGGTCTTTCAAACATTATTGGCATATAATGTGCATCATAAATACTCATTATTATTAACGTTAAATCATCAAACCGTACATAATTAATGCAAAAAATATGAGTAGTTAATGAGAAAGACTCTAGTTAATTAAAAAGTACAAATTAGATCGCTCGTTGAACAAAGGCTGACTATTAACGCGAAGATCACGTCAGAACCAATATAAAATCAAGAATAGATCAGCTATAGAAGCTCATAGTTTCTTCAAGAGATTCTGTAGAATGTAGGTATATAAATGCATCACATAAAGTAACGTGAGAAAAAGTTGGAGTTAATTATTTTTACTCATTAAAAAAAAAAATTTTGAAAATTCAACTGAAAATATTGTTGAATTCTCTTCATACAAAATTATTTTATTAATATAACTAAATATTTGTTGAATTATTAAAATCTTTTTCAGTAAGGATAATGTATTATTTTAATGTATCTACTGGATTTTTTAACGCAAATTTTCGATTTATAAATTCTTTTTTTACGTGGAAACGTTTGATTTTTCCCACCTTAGCGGATATATACACGTTAAGGTCCTTAAGTCAGTAAAGCTCACGCGGAGAATTCAAAGCGGAGTAAGTAGATACGCGCGGGGTCCAGTCAGACGCGCATTGTTCTACCGAGCGCCGTAAAGCGCGCGGATCGCAAATTAAACGCGCGCGCGGCGTGTATAGTAATTTACGAGCGGGTTTTAATGCGCGAAAATCGCCGGCCGCACTTTGCGCAAGTAACTAGCCGTCGAGCCGAGCGACTTTTACCCCGACGACGATTTGTACACGTCGAAGCTAATTGCTTGGCGTATTTCACTCGGCTCCCGGATCCACTATCTTCTTTTTTATTTTTGTCCTTTGAGCTCAACTAAGTGATTCGACTGGACGGAACTTCAAGGGCAAACGAGAAACTCAAAATATTTATTTTTTTTTTTCATTTTTATGTTGAGACGAAGCGTAGGGGGGTACGTACCCCATAATTGAGATTTAGGGGTATGCATAGCGAGGCGGATTTCAGGGCGACGCTTTCGGTCGTTTCCTGCGATGTTTACGAGAGGACGTTATGAGGTTCTTTGTTGCTTCATAATTTTCAGGAGATTTTTTATCCCTTTTTTATTCTCATTTAAGATCGGGTGGAAATTTTTAAGCTACCTTAGCGAGACTGCATGTAAATTACTATCCACGGGGTGGATCTTTAAAGAGGCTAACTGGCCATAAATTTATTCGAAACGAAGAGCGTAGATGCATTGCAAGATTTTTAAGGGAAATTCTGCACGTGTTTTTGATGTCTGCAATTAGCGTTTTATAAGTTACGAACGAAATTAGTTAGATTAACTGGAAAAAGGTGATGACTTTTGTGGAATGGACTTCGATAATGTCAGATTTCACTGCAGCAGCCTCGCCTCCGGTATCAATTTTCATGAAATTTTTTTTTAATTCATTTGTATCAATGTACATACATGGAAAACTTTCTCAAAGGTGAGTGCTTGACGTAACTTTGAAAATGTTGTATCTCTTACCTAACTTGCCTTTAATTTTGATTTATACACGCCTTGCACAATGGAAATTGATGCAGTACGTGTAATAATCTATTTCAAATTTAAATTCAATAGCATCTTTTAGAAGCTGTGTATTTCTTTTAATTTGCAACTAAGGAATTCTTTTTTTTTTCTTTGAATAGTTTAAATCTGTCATATAAGATAGGTTAAGAAAAAAATAAATAAATCAAACGGTCGTATACAATTGATTAAACTCCATTCCAAGAAACAATCGGCAAGTCGCTGTAGGTACGCCACGATTGTCCATGATTCCATTGGAAGTAAATACAATACGAAGCAAAAAAAAAAATTTCTCCATTTCTTTACGAAAGGATAATTCTCGTTACGCAGCTTCGTCCTTTCTATAAATAACTCCCTAAGCCGTTCTAAAAATACTCCCCCGTTCCGAGCGCGAAAGTGCGAGCAGCGCGTCTATCACGGTCGGCGGCTTCAAAGGCGAGCGGCTCCGAGGCGACACAAAGCATCGCCGCGTGCACCAATCGCACCGCGAAATCAGACTCGAGGGAAAAAATTGCGGTCACTTCCTGGTCCAGCGTCGAAGTCACCGCGCGCGGAGCTTGCCCGTGCCGACGTTGAAGTCTCCGCGCGAGTAACAGCTTATTTTGAGCGTTGATACTTCGCGTGAACTTTTTTTTATTTTTTTATTTATTTTTTTTCTTGAGGTAAGGGGACGAAACGTCCTTAAATAGTGAATTAATTTGGTTAACTAATTACTTTTTTATTACTATTTTATTCAAGAGTTCACGGGATGATTTAGCTATAACTATAAAATAATTAGATCGCGTTATAATAAACAATATTTCATGCTGCCCTAAACGAATTAGTGGCTTCAGCAATCGATGCTAGTAAAAATATGTAGTTTATACATCGAGTAGATTAAATTGAAAAATAAAAATAGCAAAATCTTTAATGTATAACATCTACGTGAAATTAAATTTCTTTAAAAAAAAAAAATATGACGTTCTGCTTGAGTTAAATTGAATTTTTTAAATTATAGAATAAGAAAAATATAGTAAATCACCGCGCTGTTGTTGCGTTTTAATCAAATTTTTACCCCAAAGAAAATAGTTCTCTAACCGCAGCGTATAAAACTTAAATCGAATCAGTGGCGAAAAATGATTTCACTATTTTCATCGACCACAGATTAGTCTCCGACTTTCTAATACAAGATACTAAAAAATTCCAAACAGTCGATTAAATTTGAAATTTTCAAGCCATTATTACGTCTAATCGTGCACTCAATTTGCTTCCCATACACCCTACAACCTTTAACAAATAAAATAAGAAATTTTAGTCCATTACTTTTGATATTGAATACATTCGTTACACAGCTGAAAAAAAAATTAGTAATTTTAACAAAATATTTTGTTAAAGGTTTGCCGAGTAAATATGTATATTTATTAAAATGAAATATACGCATTTTTAAAAAATTAATTCATTTTATGGTTTTACAGAAAATTACTAATTGTTTCTTACCTAACTGTCTTTAATTTAAAAAAATTTGTTATAAATTCAGTAAAATATTTACAAATTAAAGCTCATCTTTATTCGAAATTCTGAAGTGTGCGCTACAGTTTTATATGCATACGTGTGACGATAAAACCTAATTAAAAAAAAAAAAGAATCGCTATCCCTTCCAAAATCATCAATCCCTACCACCTTCCAAAGAAAAACAAATTAAAGACGCACTAAACTCCTCTCGCGTAGTCATCAAAACCATCGAAAATCCTCGTCGCCCATTGCACTCCATCTCGGCGCGGCATCTCGCAGCCCTCCGCACGTGCAGCGCGCAGCACAAAGAAACCGTCGGCTCGGCCTTGCTGCGCAGCGTGCATCCGCGTTGCACGCGCCGGAGGCACGCACGCCCAGTAGGTGGGGGACCCTTGCGAAAAACGGAAGCGAGATAGTCATCCCGCGCGCGCGCGCGCGCAACGCCCCGGAGTCAAAGAGAGGATACGAGGATACTCACTCGACGATCGCGCCGCTTTCGCAAGTGCTTTCGCAAAGTCGATACAGCCACTTACGACGGGAGGCTGCGCGTGTTTTCTTCTGCCGAGGGGGAGAGCCGCAAATCGACGGGATGTTCCGGCTCGTTAGGCGATTTCCTTTAGGAGCTTTTTTTGCGCTCGCGCCGCGGAGCTTGCGCCCGACTGATTTATCGCTCGAGCGAGTAATGGATTTGAAGATTAAGACGGGGAATTAAATTCGTCGATGCACTTATATTATACTATTAATTGTGGTGCTTTTATTTATTTGCGGTTGAATTAATGCGGTGGAAATGATGACTCGGTAATTAGTTTATAATTTCCTTTCTTTATTCGCATATTTCGTGATTTACTTTATGATGCGTTTAGTATCTCGTTAATTTCTAGCGAGCATTGTAAAGCTTACTCGTTTACTCGTCTGCGGAATATAAAGGTGTTATACTCTTATACTTGAAAATCAAAATGAAAGAAAAAGGAATAAAGATCTTTATTCAACTTGGCTCTCGTAAAATTTTATCTTTCTGCAAATAACAGGGTCTTACCCTACAATTAAGTTAATACACTTTTTTCGCTGTTTTATAGCTTATTTCAGTCTGCAATGGAGCCGCCAGAAAATCCCTTAGCACCAAGTACGCGCACATTGAGTTTTCAAAGGAATATAACGAGCAATTAGAAAGAGACTCGTAAATAAATTATGCAAAAAAAAAAACGTGCACTCGTAAATCATTATCTCCAGCACTGCAGAAGCTACTACAATGTGCAAACAAATCTTCCCCCGTTACTTTTACCGAATCTTTATCGTCGTTCAAACCTGGCATTCCTAAACTTCTTAGTATCCGCGTTAACCGCATTTCAACGCAAAAAAAATTTAAAAAAAGAATTCGAAAATCATTCTAACGATTCGAGCAAGCTGAAGTCTGAATCTTCGAAAGCAGCTACTGAGATAGTGCGTATGAATGGACTCGCACACACTTTTGAAAAAAGAGCCCAGAGGCAATCGAAGCGAGCCGCGGCGAAACCGGAGTAGCCAGGCAAAGCTCGCAATACAATGCGTCGAGTGAACGTACACGGAGCGAGGAACGAGATGGAGGCCCTATGGGCGGGCGCAAGGCCGCGGCATTATTAACATCCTTCTCCTTCTCCGGTATAGGCGCTCGCGCGCCTTCGCTTTAAGGTCCGGCCTCGGAGACAATGGCTGCCGCGGGAATCGAAGGGAATTCTTTTTTTTATCTTTCTTTCTCTTTCTTTCTTCGTCCTGACGACCATTTGCGACACGTCGGTGCACCTTGAACTTGACGCTGGTATAACTTCTTTTTTAGACGTGGAGCGGGGTTTTGAGAACGCGGGTCTGCTGCTTAATTAGCGGGGCATTTTGGTGTGATGAAACGACGTGTAGCTGCGTCACTTTTTTGATGACGAGATGAAAGTAATGTCGCTTTTGTCGAGGCTGCGGCGATCGCACGGCGCTCGAGTAATACACTCCAGCAGTGCTTTTATCAGAAAAACGATGGTAATCGCGTGGATTAAAATTTTCACGCAAGGACGTTGGGAGGTGTAATGGTTGTAGCGGTGGATTGAAATATCCGCTTTTCTCGTGAACTCAATAGCGATTCTTTTTTCATTGCATCTATATAAAAGATATATTGCAAGCTCAATTGTATAGCGCGAATCGATATACTCCTATTTAATCGAATTACGATATCTTTTCAAGGGGTCGTACCACCTTTAAAGGAAAAAAAAATGAAAAATATATATGTGTAATATTTTAAATTGTTTGAATTAATTTTATTTAAAGTTTTTTACTATATGTTCCCTTAAAAAATTACATAACAAGACTTTCAGAAGAAGGTTTAAATATGATGTGACGACAGATGCATTTCTTTAAAAAAGGAAAAACACTTATTGAAAATACTTTATTAAAATTATGTACACTTTTTTAATTTGATGAACGCCAATAATGACTCACCGCAAATAATTTATTGCAGCTTTAACGGCACTAATCACGCGATCACGTCAGGCTCAATCAAATCAAGAATAGCAGTCTTCGCTTCTATAAGCTCATCATTTCTCGAAGAGAGAATTCAATAACAGACGATGAAAACTCCAACCTCGATCGAATTAAAAACCGCAGAAAAGCTACGTTCACCGCAATTCCGTAATAAATCTATTAGCTGCTGTCTATAACCAGAACTACCGAACTACCGCTCACGGCTAAAACTCGATCATAGGCACGTTTCACCGCGCCACCCGCAACACCGATTTCGAAAGGACCGCGCCTCGCAACCTCCCGCGAGAACCTTTCCCGCGTGTCGATGGAATATACAAAAAAAAAAACACAAGAATCCGCCGGCTTTTCGCGCTTCCGGCCGCGGTGCATGCATTCAGCGGAAAGGTACGCGCTCCTCTTTCGCAACCCTCGGCACCACATCCGCGAGCCGTTCGAGATTCCACCGGACTGTGCGTCACGCGAATCCGCGCGTAAAGCAGCCGTGACATTTCTCCCGGCACTTTTTTTGATTTCTTTTTTTCGTTCGAGGCACCGAGATAAAGGATCGTCAGTGTCGCAATTCGCAGACGCCCGGCCTTTGTGGGGATGCCGTCACTGTAAGAGGAGTGAATATATATATATATATGTACTGCACTGGAAAAGTTAAAAATTTATTAGAATTCTATAGTAAAAATTACTATATTTTATAGTGAACTCTCAAGACATACTCGATTTACGCAGAATTTTACTTATTAGATATTTATAAGTAACTGTCAATGTATATATAGGTGTGGGTGCGCACCGATTGTGCGCGTTTATCCGAGTGCGATCCGATACAGCGCCATTAATCACGTTTTCGGCGAAAGTGACGGGGATGGAAAAGACAAAAAAAAAAAAAAATTGTCATGACTTGCTCGTTGCGCGTACGACGGAATTTTTACCGCGTGACGTAACGGACGCAGCTGGCCGATTGGGACAGCTCTCGATCGGTCAATTTTTTTGCAAATGACTTTTGAGCGTACACGCGCGCATAGTCGCGGCTATTACATTTCACTCGTTAAATATGAATTTGTAACTATTTATTACGGCTCCTCGCTCGCAGGACTGCGTCGTATCACCGGCGCTCTTCTCTATGCGGAACGTTTTGGAAACTATCGGTTTTGAAAATCAACGGTGTGGAAAGCATGTCAATTGCTATAGCGAACAGGAAGGAGAAACGTCGATCGTTTATGTTAATGAGTCTTCGAGTATTATCACTTGAAACTGTCGTAAAAATTAGATCTAATAAAACTGGACGGAGCTGTGGTGCTGCTGCATGCAAAATGTAGGTGATTGTGCGCGCGTATGTAGATCGCTGGGTAATTGGTAAAACGTGGCCTACATATTCACAGTTTCACTGTGGTGGGTATATACCATTACTATTGCAGTATTTCTTTCTTTGAAGGCGCAAGCGAAGTCTGGGTATCCTCCTCAAGTGCACTTATCACACGATCTGATTCGGATTGGCATTTTATGCATCGCTCTATTAGCCGCCACGTGAACTCCCGCAACCGAGAGTTGCGACTTTCTATACGCGTCTGCCAACTGTTTCATGAACAAATCATGCTCTGCTTGCTGAGATATACATACAATTGCAGCTTATGGCTGGTATAATTTTTTTTATTGCTTTTTGAAGCATATAAGTTTACAAAATTAATTTCGTTGCTTACAAACAAAGTTATAAATATAAATGTTATTATCGACCGGTAAATCCAATTTGGTAGTTTCTTTTCGTGTAAAAAGAATTTTTAATTATTCTTTACGATTTATTTTTACGATTTAAATATTACATCTGTGCACAGCAAACGACTTCTGCTTTCTACCATTCTATTATGTTTCTTTTAACAACTTAATAATCGTTCATTTTTCAAACAATTAATAAAAAAAGCACCATCAAACAAACATTTTCTACAGTTAAACTAAAAACCCCATTCAACAAAAAAAAAAAACGCTAATAACTTTTACGGAGAGAGAGATCGCTTTTCCAATCAATATTACGCCTCAAATGACCAAGCATCAATCCCAATGAACCATTAAATTATTCATCGTAAAACCAATAGTCCTTTCTAAAGACCAGTAGGCCAATCGCAGAGGATGATCGTCGCGATCCTCGCCAGACTTCACGCCACGAGAGATTATTCACCCTCCGCGGCGAAGAAATTTTCGCGCTTCACCGACGGAGACCCGCGCGAGCTCGTCGATTGTCTTCCGCGCGGCGGAAAAAAAGGGAAAAGAAATTGCGCGCGGCGGCGGCGTTCGGCCTCGGAGCGCGGCGCGAGCGGCTAACTTTCACGACGCGGAGAGCGCGCCGCGCGGCACGAAAAGTTGCCGAGCGCGAAACTGTGTCGAGCGCCGCGCGCGAGCAGCGACGCCCGGCCTCTGGCCCAATTTTTGCTATTAGGCCGGATCGAGCGAGAATGCAATTTCGAGACTCTATATAATACTGTTACGCGGTGCTTTGGAATTTATGCGCGTGTAGCTTTCCAAGCGGACAGATTTGTTGCGCTTTGTTTTGGATTTAGGCGTAAATAAATTTTAAGAGGACGATAAAAGTCGTTTTTTATTTTTAAATAGTGTGAAAAGGCTTGAATGTTCGGGTCGAATCAGATTTTTATATTGATCAATTCTTTGTTTTGCCAATGTTTTGGTACTGGCATGCGAATACCTTCAACAGGGCTGTAATATTACAAGAAAAAATTGCATAGTGTACATTATAAGTACAGATGACCACTTAATTAGAAAATAAAGTTATATTCACTTAAAGAGAAATAATATATGAAAATATCACTTATTTAAACGTGAAAAACGTATAGTCCTTATCAAAATAAGTAAACTCCGGTAGAAGCCTTTGCACATTATTTAATTATTATACGTTGCAAGGAACTTCCTAGTAATAACCCAATCCAAAACATTCTTTTTGTTTTTTGTTTTATTATGAAGTAGTTCTGTTGGTACATATATGGTCGCAAATTAGGCGCAAGAAGTTTTCAAGTACGGAAATTGACCTTTTTTACATTAAACAATTGAGGTGATAAACTGCAATTACTTTGTAGTAAAATGCAGTTGGAAGTACAATTAGGTACGGTAAAGTATCAAAAGTACGAAAGTTAAGAGTCGAGAATGACCCGATTTTACGTTTCGGCCAGCGGCCGCGGAGAAATTTAGCGAGGACCAAAAAAATTAATTATTACTTTGGCCCCCTTCATCTCACGGACACATTGAGTGAATTGAGCAAGACGAGAGAAGGGGAGGGTAAATTTGATGGGTACTAAATATCCCGGGCTCGCGCCTCACTATCCCGTTCTCAAAATAGTTCAGACTTTTTTTTTGCTTCCTTCGCGAAGCTTAATTTATCGCTTTTTAATAAATTCAAGGAATCATTGTGTACGATCGCGCAATCATTCCTGAAAACACTTTTTTCTCTAAACCTGCACGCTTTACGATGTTAGTCAAAGTTTAGTGCAACTTTTTATTTTCTTTAATTTACCAGGTATTATTCCAAATTATTGCAATTGCGCACTTCAGGGATTAACATTTCTGCGATTCTAGATAAACCGCATTTGCGTTATTTCTTGCACATCTCAAACATCGTTAAACGAAAAAAGAAAATTATTTACGTAAATCATGAATAGACGCACTTCTTAAAACAATTATCTATCCTTCCCGTGAGTAGGAGGGTGCTTTTATGTGGAGGTATCAATGGTCAAACCATTGAATACTTAAGCACTTAATTTCTTATACACTTTGAATGTGTAGCATAACAATGAATGCATCTGCTGTACGTTCGATAAATCAATATCGTTTTTTCATTCTAAATATAAGAATAAATTTAATAAATATTTATTATACTATTCGTTTGAACTGCTATTCTCTTGCATTTTACTACATTTTTCTCATGCCTTTTAAAAAATACCTCACATAATTATAGTGCTTATTGCGTTTGGGTGTTAAATATAGGACTCGCGTGAAAATCGTCTGTTTTGTGTACGCGTTGAGTAACGATTTTTCCCAATTCATAAACTATAATAAACTTTGCTTTACATACATATTGAGCAAGTTAAATACATCGAATCGGGAATTTGCGAGTATCGCTCGCCGAGTTCGACGTCGCGATCTCGAAATCGCACAAACCGTCAAATCACAAGAGTGCGAAATTTTAAATTTTAAATTCCCGTTTAAATCCTATTCAAATTCTTTCGCAAACCTGTAATATGGCACGCGGAGCGAGCTTCAGTCATCCTACATGGAGAGAAAAGATCTGCTGAAAATTGTAACGGTCAGTTTTTAAGTTTATTAGATTTAATAGTAAATTTTGAGAAAACTCATTTTTTAATTATTTATTAAATAACAATTTTCCATAAAATTATAAAATTTAATACTTTCCGGCAGTGAATAACTCTTACAAAAAATCATGGAGATCGCTTATATACTTGTACCAATGTTCCCTGACATGTTCAGAGTGTCCTACGCTTTCGTTTTTCAGATAAAATGTATCTAATATACATATCTCTCTCACTCTTTATCTATTTATCTCTCTCTCTCCACTGTCTTTAAAAATCTCGCGCGATCGCAGAGAGAGAGAGAGAGAGAGAGAGAGAGAGAAATCAGCTGGAGCCGGGGCTCGGTCCGCCTTTGGCGAATTACGACACGCCATTTGGCTTGCGCAATGCTCGCTCGCTATCCCGTTTTCCTTCGATATTTAAATGGCCTCCCTTCTCCGCGGCCGCGTCGCCCGCCGCGACCGGACAATGCGTGCAATGCCCGCACTCGGGGCGTGACTCACGCGCGCCCAGAGCTCGCGCCGATTTTTTTTTACCCCCCACACACGTCGTCGCCCCGTCTTTTTTCCGCGGACCACTTGCGATACAGTCGCGGCGCTTTCTTCTCTGCACTGCTCGCTCTTCAATTTTATTTCAAACTTGTACTTGTGATAACACATACTCGAATCTTGTTACAAAGTGTGCTCGATCAGTGGATTTTTCGAAAGAGCTGCAATATACGCGCGAGTATTTTTTGTGGCTATATATGCGTAATTTTATTTTGCGAGCTGATTTTTTTACGTGCACTAAAAGTAAAGTTAGTGAATTTAATAAAATACTTCTTTAAAGATTTGTAAATTATAGCTTTGAATCTGGTGAATATTTCTTTGAAACTAAATTAATTTTACAGTTTAAAAGAAAAATATTTAGTATATTTAAAGAAATATTTACTTCTCTCTAAATATTAATAAGTGAAATTTACGTCGAATAAGTACTATTCACTTATTCTGAGTGAGTCTTTCTACAATTATTCGATAATATGTGGAAGACTTATAATTTCAGAAGTAAATCAATAGTCACTTATTTCAAGTACATTTCACTTATTCATATTCAGAAAGTTGGAAAGTCTTTAAAGAAATATACCGTTAAAATTAATAATTTTTTTCAGTGTATAAGTAACTCTTGTTTTTTGCTGTTTTATGCGTGGTGATGTTTTTTAAGTCAATTTACAATTTTATATTTTATCTTATTTCAATTTCATTTACTTATAAGGTCATTATAGCTACAAAAGGTTTTATTAAGTATGCGATTATAATAAGAATCTCTTAAAAGTATTAATTAATTAGCGCGTTCTAATGGTTCATAATTATTTCTTTAATTATAATAAAAACGATATAATAAAATTTTTGCCTGCACTTATCTATGAACCAAGATAAAATTATAACAAGTTTCCTAAACTCGTTTCTGCAGTTCCGAAAGGTATCCGCTATAGGGAAAAAATACTATTACACAAGAATATGAATAAACTAATAAAACTGAAAACACATTGCGAAACGGTAAAGTATTTACGATGGCAAACGTAGACGTGGAAAATAGCTTAACAAGGGACTTTACACAGATTCCGCTTCGGATTCAGTAGTATCAGCCCGATGCGGCAAGACCGGTCTAATATCGCTAAACGGAGCTTCCTTAATAATTCGATGAGCTATCAAATCCATACACAAAATAATTTGAAGTTAATTAAACTGAAAATTAAAAGGAGCGAAAGAGGTTTTAAATAAAGTTTGTTCAATGGAATGTAAGTACGGAAACACAATTTCCTCTCTTAAATTACACATCTACCTGATAAACACGTAATTTAATAACTTAAACTGATACGAGCCGCTACCATCCGCACACGTACTCTGAAAAAAAGACATGGAAATACTTATAGGTATATCCACGGTACACGATTTCACAAGTATGTTTCCCCCCAACGAGATTCAATTTAAACTTAACGATTCGCAATTAAAAAAATAATGGAAAAAATGTTGCCCCGAATCTATTTATGAAATAAAATGAAAAAGTGTAGATTTCGTTATTCCTTCGTGATACATTTGTACTTGTTAGGCTCAGCCGGAGAGTCATACGAGTAATAATCGCTGATTGTGCAATTGGAGAAATGATATAGAGCGAACCTTAACGAACGAAGTGGGCCTATATATAGGGAGACAATAAACTCCGGCCCTCGGGGCTTAGAGAGGGGCGGGGGGTTATGCAAGTTTATTGATATTTGTCAATAATGCGTGCATTATGCATGACTCTGTGCTCCATATCCACGGACTAATATTATTCGGAGAGCATGAATAATTTCCATTCTGTGCGCTGGCCTTTTAAATTATGTTGGCGCTACGTAATGATGGTCTTGCCATTAGTTCAACAAATTGATAACTACAATTGATAAAATTATAACTTGATCGCGCTTATTATTCATGTTGAATATGAATTTGTTGGGTAATATTGAACAGTTGTAATACATCTTTAATTTTCGTAGTGAAAATCAAACTATTTTACATTCATGTGTGAAACCATAACTTAGTTAATCATTTAGTAATCATAAGTTGAACTTTTTTCATTTATTATATTGCAGTCATTATACTATATACTATATGCATCTAATATGCTTCTCTTCTTTAAAAAAAAAAACGATTTTTATAAATATAAATAGTTTTTTTAAACAGTTAATATGAAAGAACTATAATATTTTAAATAAATATTTTGCTTGTATCCTACTTCTTTGATTTTGCGTAATTAAGTACTAGTAAATTGTTTATTTCGTTTTTAGCACCTAATGTAAATAAATGGACAATAATTATCCTAATAGAAATATATAATCACGTGTAGTAATTAAATGATAATTCAATCAGCAACTGATCAGAAATAATTAGTATTCGGTTACTAAAGATGATAAGTTTCTGTCGATTTAATATTGCTAAAATATAGCATAACCATAATATGATTATAATATCTAACAATGAAATCAAAGATATATTACATCTTCACAAATTTTAACTAACAATTGAAATTCATGCAATAGAAAAGTGAGACGACCAATAAAAATAACATTCTAAAATCAATTATAAAAAAAAATAAAAAATTGTGATTGATTTGAATGAACACTTGAATTGCAAAGCTGCAAAATTATTTCTTTGATTTACTGTAATTGAACAAAGCCCATTAACTTTTGCAACTCTTCGTTTTCGAACAATTTGAAACAGTTATCCACAGCTAGACTCGCAATGCAAACAATTCGCCATCATAAAAACTTAAAAAATTAAAATAAAAAAATAACACGCACACACAACAAAACAAAAAAGAAACTAAAAGTCAGAATAGATCCTTTCGAAACGACCGCTCGCTCCTAAACAACGCGGCGACAGGGGAAAAAAGGCCGAGAAACAGCCGTACGAGCGTAAAACAGCGTGCAGCTAGCGAGACAAAAGCGAGAGATTCGGTGGTGGGGGAGGAGAAGCGCGAGATCCCGGAGGTATGCATTACGCGCGGGCGGGCGGAGCGAGTCGCATCGCGCGCGCTCTCGGCTATTATGTGCCGCGCGCTCGACAAAAGAGCCGCTTGCGCAAAGTATAACGCGCCGAGGCGCGAGGGGGAAATTGAATAAAACATCGCCGCCCTATTATTTTCCGAAGAGCGCTGTTCTTTTTTTCTTTTTTTTTTCATCCCATTTCTGCGCCGAAGCGGACGGCCGATAAGCCGCGGCGCGTACAAGGGGGGTGGAAGCCTCGCGTTTTTTGCCACTTATAAAGTGCACTTGTAAATCACTTGATTTACGATGGGTTTTTCCGAGCCGCACGAGGCGCGCAGGGCTAGAGGGATTGTTTGGAAAGGTGGTGAATTGGGTACGAGGTGAAGCGTAAGTCACGTTTTCAACGGCGCGAACTATTCGTTGTTTTATTATTTTAGAGACTCGAGGAAACCTGAGCTTTGTGTAATTCTAATGGCAGGTACTGGATATAGAAATTTTTATGTGCGACTCGTTCGGTTTTGCGCCGTTGCCGCATTCGATTTTTTTCAAAGCACTCGATGTATATATATTATATTCTTTTTGGTCAGCTTTTATGATTAAGATCTTTTGGTAAGTAGTTCATCTGGTCTGGGTTGACTAATGAAATAGTTTTGATATTTGCTTGACTTTCACCTTTTACTTTTTTAACTTTCTTTTGTAATGAAAAAAAGAGAAATAGTCTTGTGCTTAATAAAGTAAATAAAAAAAATGAACTTGTTATAAGTCGACCAATCGCAATCAAAGGGAGTACCCTCTAAATTTAATCCAGTGAAATCCCACTGAATTTCAAAACAGTGACATACTTTTGACTGAAAAACAGTCAAATTTCACTGTTTTTCAGTCAAAAGTACGTCACTGCTCTGAAATTCAGTGGGATTTCACTGGATTAAATTTAGAGAGTATCGTTTTTTAGGGGCCATTTAAACCCCTAGACCTTTTGATAATTTAAGAGTAAAAGCCAATGTTAGAGTGTGAGAGCACGTCTCATGAACATTTTATTAATTTTTTCAGATAAAGTGCCTAGCTTCACAAGATCAGGCGTGTACCCGCAGCACAGCTCGTCGTCGGCCACGAACTCGATAGGCAGCTCGGGCAGCCAACGCTACAACAAGCTGAACAGCCTCTTCTTGACCGGCAACAGCAACCCCGCCTCCGAGACGGCCCGCCTCAGTGACCACCGCGACAGTTAAACACGTCAGCCACCACCGACGTCACCGGCCACAGTAGCCGGACGAGGATCCAATACTCACTGTAAATAAAAATCCAGCGGCGACGAGTCTCTCTCTCTCTCTCTACGCCCCGGGACAAGCCGCATCACCGTCATGGGCTTTCGATCGAATCTCGCGAAGTCGATCCTCCCTCTTCGAGCGCGGCGGACTCTCTACGACGAATGAAGCTTCGTCGCAGCGAGGAATGACGGAGCCGAGCTCTCTTAATACCGATTTTCAGGAATCGTTGTGTTATTTCGTTAAAAGAATGAATGGAAAGAAAGGCAAAGGAAAGGGATTTAACGAAAGACTCGTTTTTTCGACGTCGACGCTGATTTACGACTCGATCTGAGAACGAATTTTGTCGACGTGGAAATCGGCGTGCGACGCACCGACGACGTCGCCAAAAAAAAGGATGCATATTATTTTCGATATAAACGTTCCTAAATCTTTTTATCGGGCGACGTGCGCTTAACAAATCAACCGTATATCAACCGTGAGTCGTGCAAGTTTCTTCCAAGCAAAACGGTAAAACCTAACTAATCACTTACGCGCATTGCGAGATAAATGAAGTAAGCGATTAAAACGTTTAAGCTCTGTAATCATATCAATGATTTTTTGTAAACATTGTACAGTGACGAAAAAATGGAATATAGTCATTAGTTGTTAATTTATACATTATCAAGTAATATAAATATATATATACACACGAAGTCGGCGTAGGTATATAGTAAGGGAAATTTAGGGATCTTATGAGCGAATTAACCGAGTGCTACGGTGTTTTCCCCGACAGCTGAGAGTGAGAATGTGAATAATTTTATGTTTAACCGAATTGCGTTTTTTTTCTCTCTTTTTTTAAATGCTTTTATACATTTAAAAATGCTGATGTATACATTTGGAAAAAAAAACTTAGCCATTCGAGAAGGGCGAGATGGTCAGCTCGCTCGCAGCCATACACACATGAGCTTCGCCAAGCGGGCTTTTAATATTTTTTTTTTTTTTTAATTTTATTATTAAGACGATGTACAGTATAAATATAGAGTATAGTGTAACTGCGTCCTTCCAACGTAATTATAGTTTATAGCGAAGATTGTTTCACACGTTGCAATTTCGTAGCTGATTTAACGTAACAATTGTTATTACTGATATTATTGCGTACTAAGGGAGTAACGATCGATAATTGAGCTTTTTTATTTTCTCAAAATACGAAGTGTTATTAACGCAACTGCCGATGATATAAAAAAAAAATTCATACATGCCAATTACTGTTTAATTGACTTTTACAGTTTCATTGTTACTAAGTTGAGAAGTATAAGCACATGTGAATATTAAATAGTTATTAAATCGATAAGCGCCGATTTTTCTATAGACGAAATGGCACAAACATTAATCGCAATGTTTCGACATGCGTGTACAGTAAATAAATAAATAAATGAATAATTAAAAAAAAAAAAAACGAAAGGAAGCACAGTTCGACCTAAACGAACGGTCTGTTATCGATTCTGATGTGTACGTTGATCTCGCCGATGTACCGAAAGTCATTGGAATCGACGTGAAATGAAAACAAAAAAATAAATAAAAAAAACTATAGGCACTAGGACAAATAAATCATGTAATCGCTCAAATTGAATGTAATTAAAAGTACGTGTATATTAGATCGAAAGGTAATTTCTCGATGGACACTCGATGTACGTCTCGTTGAAAAGCGTTTATAATCAATATATAATCCTTCAAAAAAAAAAAAAAAGACTACCTTCGCAAACTAACACTGCAGACTTAAAAAAAAAGGAGCACTGCCGATTCAGAATCTCTAAATTTTTTATGAAGCGTATAAGTCGCACGCGGACTCGTCGCGTTTCTAAAATAAACAAATTTTATTTTATATACAATAGATACGGCGACGAATATTTCTTATTTATTTTGTTACCCCAGAACGTACTGAGAAAATAAAATATAATATTGCTTTAAAAACGCTTTTGATAAAAAAAAAACTGACGACTATACGTGTACAATATAATTCAATTGAATACAATTCAAATATTGTAATTATGTAATAATTGAAAAAAAAAAAGAATCGACATGATCTTCTCGTATAACGAACTGATGTATCCGCAAAACCGATTTTTCTCGCGCACATGACTTCATCGGCAAATCCATCCAATCGACGAACGATATTAAGAACTCGTAGCTCAAAAATGTATTTCGGTAAATCGATTGACGCGTTGGATTTAAAAATAAACTATGTGAAACTCTACAGATCATTAATAGCCGCACGTATAAAAAGGAGTTACGACTGCTTCGGATGTATATGCTCGAGCATTCGATTTTTTACTGCCGATCGTTTATATAACGAGTCTCTTGAAAATCAGTCCTTCCGAGCAGCATCCGAAGTAATAAAAAAAAAGCACACATTACTTGGAGATCGATGCTCGCGCATTGTAAAATCGTGCGAAGCACATCTATATAGAATTTAGAAAAAAAAATAATAAAAGCGAGCGAACCGTCGCCGCGGCGATCTCGGGGACATTCGATCACACAGTGTATTATTTTTCTAATTTTTGCATGTCCATCCGTCGGCCGAGGCGACGGTCCGCTCCGATCGACGCTTTTCTTTCTTTGTATATTTAACGCGACTTTTGATCTTTCGTTCTCCGTTTTTCTAGGAAGCCTTGCATAAGTAAAGTGCATGATGAGAGAAAAAAAAAAAAGAAAAAGATGACGCGGGCCCACGTATAATGAGTCAGGTCGTCTTAAATTAATCTTGTGCAAGATACTCGTAAACGAAGACACACAGTTAATCAGACACAGTTTCACATACAAACATAATAAACAAGAAAAAAAACAATTAAACAAATAAAAAGTGTATTAGAAAGTGCATAAGCGATAAACAAAAAAAAATTGTTTCAATCGACAGATACATACACGACTGATCCTACTAAAATTAGAAACTAATGAAATATCGATTGTATAAGTGTAAAATCGTTTTTGTAGTGTGTTAAAACCCAGAAGTTTTGGCCGGTGAAAACAAACAGAAAAAGGAACAGTTTATCTCAAGAATCTCGCGGTACGAACGAAATTCACTGTAGGTTTTCATTTGAGAAATTTTAAAAAGTGAGAACAGGCCATTATCGTATTATCTTCTGTTAAGCCTGAGTAAAACGGCAATAGAAATTCAAAAAAGATTCTGCTGCCTTTACGCGAAAAGCTAAGATTTTCTTTGTGCTTTATCTCAAAGCGGTTTTGCGTAAAAAAATTTAAGAAAAAGTCGATGTAAAGTGGGGCGAGTGATTTTTTTTATTTGATTGTTTTAGAATATAAGGATTATTTATTTCGATTTTTTTTATTCTCAATGTATTTAATTACTTTATGTTTTAAATTTTCGAAATTTATGAATCGTATGTACATTTTTTTGTAACGGTAGTGCTAAGATTTATAATTTTTTTCGACAAATTTTTCGCGCGAACGGACCTACGATGAGGTATCCTATTGTTTATGCGAGTAATAAGAAAAAATACAAGGAACAGAAATCCAAACAATGTTATAAAAACTCAATAAGTCATATCAATTTAATAAGTAAAAGAAAGAAATACAAAAAGGAATAGACATGAAGTAATGCCGAAAGTCTCCCCACCTACCCATCGACAAGACAAACATTTCAAGTTGCATTAAAAATGCACGGTATTCGCAAAAACAAATGTATTTAAATATGAAATAAGGCTGACGAACATTTTATTTAAAGCGATCCTCTTCTCTTTTTACAATTTGTAAATACGAGCGTGAGACGAACGGTAAAAGAGTTGGAGATGGAAAATGGAAGCTGTATGTTTATATAGGGTATCAGTTTATTTATTATTGAAACAATGGGTGATCGACAATGGTGAAAAGAGAAGTGTGCTTTAAGAGCGAATTAACTCAATTTTTGAGTTACGATGGGGTTCATACCTTTTTAGTAGCTTAAGAAAAAAAAAAACACAATTGTAGATAAACCGTAACAATCACTATTGTCGAGTACTACGTACGTATATTATTGCATATTATATAACAATAATGATTAATAAAAGTAATGTTAAAAAAATTTATTAAGCTTTCAATTATACCATTTCCCTATTCCTTTTTTTTTCTCTTTTCAATTGTCTTTTCTTTTTAAATTGTAATAACGTCTCTTAGTTTAATTTTCACAGTTTTTAAATAAAAATAGAAAGAATTTTTCAAGAGGATGGAAAATTTATTGAGAAATAAACTTAGTATTTTAAAACAACTTTTTATGTACATAATTTATGTGGACACCCTATTCACATTTACACCGTATTCATTTAATGGAAATGTTTAAATATTTAAAAACACCTTTGAAAATCTAACAAATAGAAAGTTATAATCAAATGACGCGCATTTTATGTCATTGTATTTTTATTATAAATGTAATTTTCAGAAATATGTAGATAATGTTAGGAATATGTTTTTTCTCCCATGGTGCGTAATCTACTATTTCTGCCCTCTGGTCGTAAAGCAACACATACCGGCCGCTGCGCGAATGAAGTTGTGAGTTCCCAGCGCCGTCGAACAGAAATAGTAGATTACACAACAAGGGAGGTAAAATAAGAATGATCAGATCGCACGTAAATTGATCGCAAACGTGCGATCTTAAGCATTCTTTTTTACCTTTCACCATGTGTAGGGTATACTATTTTTCACTACAACCGTATCGAAATTACTACATTCTCCATACGGTGCAGGGAGGGAATGTTGTATTTTCGGCGCGGGCGTGGTGAAAAATAGTACACACACTTTGACCAGTAAAAAAAAAAAATAAATTTTTATTTTATTGGCCTAGGTATGTAATATACTATATATTGTTTCTCGCAATTTTATCTTTAAGTTGAACCACCACATTATCATTTATCCAAATATCATCAATTTATATTCCAAATAGAAAAAATAAAAAATTTATCCGCAACCACCACCTTTTTTACAACAAGAACGTTTAGGCGGTACATATCTTCCACTGGAACTTGGACCCATTAAAGGATTGTAATCTACAATCAAATGAAAAAAAAAATGTAAGTCTTAAACACTCACTACAAATAATAAATATTAACAATTGAGGCACCGGATTACACAATGTTCTAAGCATTGTGGAATCCGCTCAGTGCTCCGAACGTTATGGAATCCAGTGCCTCAATTATTTGATTTCTTTTAATTTACCAGTCCTAAATTTTGATTTAGATGACGTTGAGGGACCAGCATTATCTGATGAATTATCACTTAATCGATAGCCTGAAGAACCACCATTTTGTAGCCTTAACAACTCTTGCCTTTTTCTTTCTTTCCTCTAAAAACCGAAATATTATTCGTTAAGAAATACTATAAGGCCATTTGTAATTAAAGCATTGTTGAAAAATAACAAACCTCTTCTTCCTTTTTTAAAGCAATTTCTCGATCCTTTAAATATTTTTCCTGCATTTTTTCTCTTGCTAATTGAGTAGCTACAAGTAACTCATTACTTAAATCTACATCTAAAATAAATATTATATGCATCATTCGATTATTCACTCTTAAATTTGAAACATTGCAGAATTTATATTTCACTCACTTTTGTGATACTTTGCATCATACTCCATGTCATCTTTCTTCTTTTTCCAACTATTCCACTTTTGCTTAATTTGTGGCCATAAATATATCAGCACTACCAAAACACCCACAACGTACCATCCTACTGATTTTATAACTAACAAAACTGAAAAATATAAGAAATAAATATCATTAATATTAATTATGGAAAAAAAGTACTACAATTTGTATTATAGTTTGACAGACATAATATCGTGTAAATATGCATTTAACATAAATAATTTTCTTTTTTGATTCTCAACAGTTTTATTTTATTGATAGCTGTTTAGATACAATGCAAAATCTGTATTCGATATTATTTAAAAACATAGAACTACATCTTTTATTCAACTTATGTTCGTACAAAAAACTAATACTAATGACATTACTAACAAAATTAGATAAAGTGTTCCTATATAATTGATACACAATTTTTAACTAATATTAAATTATGATAATGTTTCTTCTAATGTTTATAATGACGTGCACACATTACGATAACCTTAAAGAATCGTAAATAAAAATTCAAAATGCTGTCTTTCTTATACAAACCAAATTTATGATATGGTGGTTTAATCTCCCAATTAATCGGTTCCAAATCTTCTAATTCCTCTTCACTCATTTTTTATTAATGAAATAATTGCACAGAAACGACTAGAATCTAGAAAATCTTCGTTGATGTTTTCACTTCCGTAAAAATTCCACCCAGTAAATAAATTTACCTAAAACATGTCAGATGTCATCACTCCAACAACATGAAGTTGCTTACAAGACTGCGACTATCGAAATCCGTTCCATATTCATATACCTACGTCGGATATATGTGGCTAACTGCTCATTCTACAATCTACATCTATAACTATAATTCTACATCTCTGCTATAATATTCTACAAAAACTACATATAGTCAATAGTATATATACACTTTACATTAGTAAACCGATTACAGTATAAAGTACAATTACAATAGTAATACAATTTATACAATGATGTAACAACTTTCAATGTTACGATCATCTCGTTTCTCAAAATATTATGAAAATTTTGTTTTCTTTTATGTGTAACTTCTTTTCTAATTAAATAATTTATTAATATAATTCATGATTTGTCCTTTAAATTTGTTATATCTTATAATATAAAAAATAATTTAACACGACGTAAAATTAAAATATCAAATTTATATTTTGATGTAACAATGATTTTTTTTTACAATTCTTGAAACTTAAGTGTATAAAAATTTAGTTTTCGTTTAATTATTTTCCAATGATTTTTACTTATAAAAATACTTTTGACAGTAATTTATAACATAAATTATTATCACACAGTATTACAATTCATAAATAATTCTATACAAATTCAATATCCAAATTTCTCATTTAGTGTAGTTTTTCCGTCTCCACTTTGATTTTCCGGAGGAACCCACATACTATAATCTTCTCTGAATTCTTCGTCTTCATATCCTTTTTGGAGTTCCTTTTCCGCTTTTTCAAGCCTTTGTTGATTTCGTTTCATGTTTCTTTTCTTTTTCTTCAAAATATCTTGTTCTTTATCCTCTTCATTTTTTAATTTTGCATCTTCTTCAGTATTCGTTCCGGTAATTTCGTCTGAAAACTGAAGTCGTTCATTTTGTTTGGAATTTTCTTCCTCGGATTCTTTATCTTCCTCCTGTATTTCTGTCAATCTTTCTTCGATAGCTTTACTATTCCTTTCTTCATCTTCACTTGACTTTTCGTTTTCCTGTTTTAAATAATAATTTGTCTTAATATAAACTATGAAAAATGTAAATAAAATAAAATAAAATAAAATAATCATAATTAACATAAATTAGAAAACGTTACCTGCAAAGTTAACTTCATTTTCTTTTTATGTCCTACTATTGACTTTAAGTTTTTAAATTCGTCCTTAGATTTTGTTGGTGTACTTGAGCCATGAGGCTTTAAAGGTGGTAAATTAGCTGGCTTAGCTATGTTTATTAGTTTCAATAATTGCGTCTCTTCTTTTCGTAAATTTAGTAGCTCCATCTTCATTTTTCTAAGCTCGACTTTATCAATTACTGATGTATCTAAAGTAGACATAAATGCATCTAGTGCATCTACATTTGAATCGTCTGCCTCGTTTTGTTTTGATTTTTGTAAAGCTATAGCATTATCCAAATTTGTAATTTTCTCAGCAACTTTTGAATACTTTTCAAGCTGCAAATGAAATTTGATAAGTTAAAATAAATAGAAGTTTTAGTCTGAATTAAATGGATTATACACAGGTTTATATTTATTACCAAAGAGTCATATGTTTCAGCCTTTGTGTCCAATTTTCCTGCTACTCTCATCCTTTGTTCACGTTTCTTTTCTACTGTGCCAGTTCTGTCCAAGAAATTATCTTCATCTGAATCATAATAGTCCTCTTCTTCCCAATTTCGAGTCCTTCTTTTTCTTCCCTCTGTACAACAAAATAAAAAATTATTTTATTTTAACAAACATTTTTAGTATTTAATTATAATTAAGTCATTTACATACCATGATTTGCTTGCCTTAATAATCCATATCTATCTAATACTCTACAAGCTTCTAAAGCACATTGAATAACTGCTTCTTTCTTTTTTCCAGTTACTTGGACTTCTGCTCGTACAGTACGTCCAGTACTGGTATCTATTGGTAAACTGAAAAAAACATATTTTTTTTACAGCTTACTTTTTTAATAACCCATTTACCAATAATAAATGAAATTTATATTAAAGATACTCACTCCACCCAACACAAAAACCTCCCTATGCCTCTATCTTCTGTTTGATATTGCAGCTCGTGACCCTCTCTTTCAAACCATCCTCTTAAAGTTTTCTTTGGATCATCCAGAAACAATTCTTCATTATTAGTTTGGGCATAAGGATTTTCTGTCAAATCAGTCTCTTCATCAGCATCTTCTCCCATTCCCCAATCAATTCCTTCATTTTCTTCCTTTAATTTTCTTTGTCTTTCTTCTTCCTCCTCCTCAAGTAATCGTTGCTTTTCTAATCTTTCACGCTCTTCTAATTCTTTTTTTCTCATCTCTTTTAATTCTGTTACAGAATATTCTGATTCTTGTTCTTGATCATCTTCAGGAGCTTGAACAATATATTTTCTTTGACTGCCACCAAATTTAATCATGTGACCCCCTTGTAGTCTAACAAAAACTTTTGGTCTAATGGGATTTCCATTCCATAAAGTGCGATGGGTACTTTCCAAATCGTAAAGATACAAGCCTTTCTCATGTTTTTCATCCGCAACTGCTCTGTACTGCAAAATAGCATGATAACGAGATATAGATGGATGTGCCAAAGAAATATCACAATCTAGTAATCGCCCAACAACATGAAAACTTTTTTTTGATAGATCTATAGTTTCTATAATAACACCTGACTTTAAAACTTCTAACTTGTATCTCCCTTCTGGGATACCACTCCACGAAGGTTCTTTATATGGAAATGGTAATGTTTTATCTTTTGGAACTTCTACACTTGGTTCAGGTTTTTCCGTCCGTTGTTTTATCAACGATAAAAGTTCATTTTTTGTACTTTCTGTTACTGTCTTTTCCTGATTTGAAAGCACATCAGTAACAGGACTATGTGAAAGAGTCTTTACTTTTGTAGGATGACCCTTCCTTGGACCAACAATTAACACAGGTTTTTTAAATGTATGTTTTGAAGGCTTATTTTCAACCTTCTCATTTGTTGAATCAACTTCTTCATTATTACCTAAAGCAAAAGAAAAAGAAAAAAATTATCACAAAAACCTTTAGATCTTTAAGTTAAGTTTGTTTTTAACTTTTAATTTTGTTTAAAAAACAATGATTTAACTTACCATCACTATCATTTTCATTCAAATTCGTTGTATTGATCAAAACAGTTTCAGTATCGCCTTCATTTTCCGTTTTCTGTTCGAGTAACGATCCTTCTTCTTCTGTATTCTGTATGTTAGGAACAGCTTCCTCATTTTTTACGTTCACTTCTGCGTTACTAATATCGGTTTCCATATTATACGAGTATAACAAGGAAACTAACAATTATACCTTCGCGCTTTTATCAATGTTTACAAATCGTCGAACTCATCAAACTTAACCTAAAAACCCGAAAAGCTGTATATCGATTTCCTTGACTTGAACATAGCAACAAAATCGATTTGTGCGATATTGGCGCGTTAATTGAATCCAGATCCAGATATATTTAACATTAGGATGCAAGTATGCTTCTTAGTATTTTTTTAATTATTGAAAAAAAACGCACAAGTATTATTTTTAAAAACCAATACATGAGAAAGGAAGAGGGCCTACAAAATGAGTAAAGGACATTAAAATAAATACCACTAATTGTGTAATCAAATAACGATACGTAAACACTTAGTGTTTATAAAATTGATAAATTTTTAATTAAAAATTTCGTTGTAAATACATAAATTAAAATTTACATTATTTTAAGTCATCGAATAAATTATGTAACACTCAGTAATAATAATTACGTGCATTTTAAAAACGAAATTACAAAGAATCTTATTTTGATTTATTGCATTTATGCAAATTAACAAATACGAGCAGCTGACGCTTCTTTCAGCGACGTCGGCAAATCGATAAAAATAAAACTTAATTAATTAAACTTAATTCTTCTATGTTCTTCTAGGAGGTCGTAACCAGTACTTTATTTTCAATCTCTGAAGTGCATAATCTCGCTTCTTTTTTCTTAAAAAATATAATTCTACTAACAGTCGTTATTTAACAATAGTCAACATCTTGTATGAAATTCTAAAGTATAGAAATAAATTACAACTATTTCTAAAACTATGAGAGTCTCTATTTGGATGTTCTTAGATGTTTTGGTTTAATGCATTGCTTGGCGTTCGACAAAACGGGCAGTGGTTGTATCGAAGTATTGCCAATTCATAGTCATCTGTATGGAACATCTGCAATATAGATTAGAAGAATAAATCAACTTTATACTTTAAAAATTCCTGTTTATTTCTTAACGAAATAATTACCTTCAAGCAAGATTTACAACACGTAACTTGAACATCCGGTAAAAGATTTCTATAATATCGGGTAGTAAATGGTTTGGGCCATTTAACAATTAATACTGAGGATGAATCCATATTTTTTAACACACTTCGATTAACTGATACTGTCGAACCGCCAATTTTTTCCTACAATTTTTACAAAAGTTTATTGTTAAGTATTCCTTAAAAATCATTTTTTTTTTTTAATTTCAATCGAATAATTACCTCGTATTGCATTAATCGTGCCATAAACAAATCAGTTTGATTATTCGTAACGGTAAATTGATTTTCAGTGTCGGCAGAATGATCATTGTTCGGTTGAACAGGTTCCTCGATTAATCTTTCTGCTTCTTCATCCGTAATTTCCGGATCCAACTCGAATTCAACTAATGGTAAAATTTCTTCAAAACGTAAAAAAATGTTTATTATTCATTTGGAAATTGAAATAAAGGAGATTAATCTTTAGTAATTAGTAAATATATCACATTATCTTATTTAATTAATCTTACTTACCAAACATCACGAATGAATACTGAAATTTAAGACCGCACTGAGCGCAATTACTGCCAGTTGCATTGTTTGCAGGTAAAAGCGCATTGTACGTCGAGCACCTATTACACAATGGTAATAGTTCCTCTGGGTCCCTGTAAGGGTAAGCTTTTATGGAAATCATCCAAGTTTCGATTTGTGTCAAAAGGTGTTTCGGTATTTTCATTCCTCGCAAACGATCGAGTAACTGCATAGCCAACTTGTTTGCTCCCAATAATCGCGCTTGCTTTACAAGCGCAAACATTATTGTCAATTTGGAAACGCCTTCCAATTTCACATTTGGCAATTTGGTCAATAAAAATTTTGATATGTTGAAAAGAGCTTCGGGCATAAGCGCCGTGAATGGTTCCTCCTAAAAAATTCAAATAACAGATTAGTATTCAAACACTACACGTTTCATCCAAAGTCCACAAAAATATTATCAAGACTGCGAACCAGGTACTTGTACACTTCGTGATAAGCGTAATAAATGTCGGCTTTGTCGTAATACGACATAAACAATGCTTTAATTTCTTCCGTACTCTTTTTCAAATCCAGCGTAATTTGCGATAAAAGCCAATAAAAATACGACGCGTCTCGAAATCGTTTCTCCGAAATGGCGTTCTTCGCTAAGGTCGTCAGGACCCTTACAGAATCTTCTGGTTGGCCTGCCATCTGAAATGCTGTAAGCATTAAAATCATTAACAGTTAGAATTAATAATATTAAAAAAAAGTGTGGGTCTCGGGACCTCCGGCAGAAGTGATAACTTCCGTATTTTAAGTTGAACGTATTTTATGTAAAACTCATCGCCTTCTTTCTTTTATAAATTTCATTTTATAAAACATTTTATAAATGTCAATTGAGTGTTTTTGGATCATTTTATGATGTTTTTAGAAAATGTCTACGAATATTGAAAATGACCGAAAAATCAATATTGGACCAATATTAAACCAATATTGATTTTTCGGTCATTCCCAATATTCGTAGACATTTTCTAAAAACATCATAAAATGATCCAAAAACATTAAATTGACATTTATAAAATGTTTTTATAAATTTGCAGTGTGATCCTCGAAAAAGTGGGATTAGCGTGGCGCCGCACGGTTAAGGCAAAGGAAAAGCCTAAGAGTGAGAGATGTTAGATGAAAGATAAATTCTGATTATAATTAATTATTGAAATATTGCAGGGCAAACAAGAGTACCGGGACTGGAGGATTACATAATGTTCAGCCCGGCAACTCAAACGCCGATGCAGCGCAAAATGAGCTACTCTCCAGACACGGAAGAGACGCTGCGGCTGGCAACGCAGAAGTTGAAGCAGCCGGCGCAGAGCGCCGGCTCGGCGATCCCTCACGCTTACGTCATACCAGTGCCAATGGTGCCTTCGGAGAATATCCAGAACATCTCGGCCGCCGCTCAGACGTCGACCGCAAGCGAGATGCAGGACATCACGGTAGTCAGTTCTAGTAGCGGCCAGACGACGCAGCTCCTCGGCCAGCCGCACTATCAGTTCGTCCCCACCTCACTGCCGGATGCTGCGACACAGGTAGTTACTCTCAATTTTTTTCTAAGACTTAAAAATCGCGAACGATTCCATTTTCCACGGCTAACGGTGAATCGTCCTTTCAGGGAAGCTCGGCGGGCACTCTAGTCACAAACGCGCTGGCAAGCAGCAGCGGTGCGGCCGGTTCTGCGGGCTATATCCATTACCATGAGCCGACGTTGCAGGCATTCAGCTATGCGCCGCCGGGTGGTTTCTTCCTACCCGCTGGCTATAGGCTGATCTACGCAGCGCAGCCCAGCGGTGCGACGCCCCAGCTGCAACCAGCGACGCCGGCCGCGACCCCCGGCCAGCTTGGCGCCGGCTCTCATGACGGCACGCCACCCGGCGAATCGCTGCAGCAGCAACAGCAACAGCAGCATGATCCACCGGACTAAGGTGTGCCACGGTGCCGTCTCCCCTGGTGGCCAATCGCTCCTAAAACGCCCTTTAGGCGAGGAAGAATGCTGCGCATTTCGATTTGTACATTGATGAGCTGATAGGAAGGGAGACTTCTTTTTCATACTGGCGTTACTTTTCATTCTCGTTTATTACTGTATTTTTTCTCCTTTTTTTTTTATCGATTTTTAAAATTGTTCGCTCTTTCCTCTCAAATGAAATTGTTGATAAACAAAAGAACAATGCAGCAAGTTAAGTTGTTTGTTTTTATTAAGAAAAAATTCGTTTAGAATAGTTTAAAGGAGATAAAAGATATAAAAAAAAGAGAGAGATATTTTGAAGTTATTTATCTGCCGTCGACTGCTTCCTCTTCGTAGAGCGTTTTTATTTTTAAACTGTTCATTGTGATTTGCCGATATAAAATTTGAGTCATGCGATTATATATATAGATATTTTACATATTTTACTATGCGATACGATTGTCGTCATTATTGTTGCGATGCGTAATGATATTCAGAAGCAGCTCTTTTGTGTATAGCCATGTGTCAAATATTGTGTGCCGTCGTGTTACGATAAATGTGGCTGAAGGCAGTGAATTGTGCGAATAAGTGAATTACTTGTAGCTAGTGTTAACTGTGTAATACTGGGTATTGAGGCCTTTTTCTATTAGTATACGTGCGATGATCGAAACTCAAGCGTAGACGATAGCGTGACTGACGAGAGGATCGCGAGCGAGAATGGTCGAGATTGAATACGAGTGACTGAGTGAAAGAATTTGGACAAAAAATAAACAAAAGATAAAATAAATAATGGTGATATCAAGTGACTTTTTATAATGTCGCTTTTTACATCTAAATAAACAGGCCTCAGCTAGTCGTACAACTGAAGTGAAGTGTTTAATCTGCTTGACATCATACAAGTAGTTGTTTATTAAAGCTAGAATGACTGAGAGAAGAAAGCACGTCAATTTATCCATTATTAAAGAAAAAAAAAAGCGAAAGGAAACAAAGAGAATGTGATTTGCGCAGTCACTATTACATGCTTCAATGTATTTCTGTAGCCACTACTATCTATTTTCTTTGTCGTTTTATTTCCATCGAATGAAAAGGACATTTTGTTACTAGGTTATTAGAAATTCATTGAAAAAAATTACTATTGTTTCTCTAACTTTTTTTTTCATCCTTTTTGCTTCCTTCATTTTTACAGTGAGCCACAGACTCAAAAACTTCGTGGCTTGTCTGTAAACGTTAATCTATTTTTAAATGGAAAAGAAAGCGACATTTTCTACTCTGCTCGCTCGTATTATTATTATTATTTTATCATGATTGCATTATTTTATTATTATATTAGTATTATATTATTATTATAATTATTATCGACATTATTATCATGATTAAATGCCTCGTTGATTCGTGTTAATAATCTTTTTATCACAATATCCTTTTACCAAAAAATATACGATAATCCATGTTGATTATTTTTAAATACAATGCGTTATCTTTTTAAAAAAATGCAATTTTTTATAGATTCGAAAAAATAAGAAATATAAGTGATACATACATTCGCTTCGATTCTGCATACAAGTCTGATCCGTCTTTGTTAAGATACCGTTAGGTATTTGTTTCACAACAGGTATTAAAAACACGTACTTAATTCACGAAAATAATTCAACAATATCTTCAAAATTATTCTTTTTCCTTCAAAATTACTGATGAAATTACCATGAATAAAAATTACTTTTCACTGTATAAAACTTATATCTTAACCTAATGGATAATCTGTAAACGAACTAATTCATTTATATCAAGTAAAAAAAAAAGTACATGGAATTAAAGCCTTTACTTAGTTTGTACGTTATACCTAAAAGAATAGTTTAAGAAACAATTTACCTGTAACAAGTGAATTAAAAAAAAAAAAAAGAGCAATAGTCTATACTCAAAAATGTATCGCTAAAGGTCTTTTATCTTTCACGCTATTTTTCACTACGATTTCTTTTTATTACTCGTTAAATCTTTTATTTCAGCAATAGCACGCGAAATTTTTCCGCTGCACCGCAAGATGATTGATTTCACATACGAACATTGTACATACATACATACTCGAAAAAAAAAAAGTATCTGCGATCGTATTATCCTTTAAGCTGAAACTTCGGCAGTCGCTGAATTTTCGAAGCGAAACGGAATCGAAAACTGCGAGAATGCCGAGACTGAAAAATATGCGACAAAAAAAAGTGAGAGAAAGAGAGAGAGAGAGACCCGCCGATTGATTTTCCAGCGATTTATTTTTGCGCCAAGGCACGTCGCCGTCCGATGAACGAAAAAGAAAATATGGAAAACCGATTTTCTTTCCTTTCCAGACAAACATTCACGTATATGCATCTCGATGTAGTGAGCACATTCAAAATTAATATCTTTAAGTAGCGAAGCTTTGTTCAGTTTTATAAGCCGATGCAAAAGCGAGGGAGAAAAGCGTAACTGCTAAATTTTTATTTTTAGTGTATTTTTTATCGCGGAATTTGCGGGACGCAAAAGTAGTTTGTAGCCACGGAAGAGTCGAGTCGAACAAAACAAGCGCATGATGTACAAAGTTACGTGAAAATTCGTCGTTGCCACGCGAAACTTCTCTCTCCCCGAGCTTGGGCCTTTTTCAGCACTTTTAGCCGAAATTGCGTGTAAAAGTAAAAAAAAAAAAAATATCTCTTCGACCACCCTAAATTTAGTGTATAAAAAAACGTAAGCAAGAAAAAAAAAGTAATAAAAGAGCCTCGATGAAAAAAAAATTAAAAAAAAAAAAAAAACAGCAGAAAAAAAGTACGGTAAATAAGAAGTATAATTATCGAGTTTGGAGAAACGACGCGAGTGATTAATTAATTTTACACGAGTGAGAAAGAATTATGCACTGATATGTAATAAAGATAAGGCAGTGGATGATAAGCGAGACAAAAGTTAAATAGATAAAGGTCTATTTCGATTTTAGTGAAATTTTCCTGGTGAAGCATGGATTGATATTATATTGGGTGACAATGAAGCTTTTCGCCTTTTTCCTTTTTGTTTCTCAGTTCGATTTGAACTTTTGAATATTTGATGAAAATAAAAAAATAACAAAACAAAATGGTATCAAAATATTCCGTTGGTACTCGACGATTGAACTTCGTATGAGAGTGTGAAAAAAACAGACGAACGATTAAGAATTGGATAAAAAAAAATTAAAAAAAAAAAATTGCTTCTATCGCGCTGTTGTAACCGTAAATTGCGCTCCTGTGTACGCAACATTATAAATTGTCTATTGCGAAAGCGAAGCTATATATTGTTTAAAACTAGGCTGTAATGGAGGAAGTAAAAATAAAGATTGCCAAAATGACGTTGTAATTTTGTTCGTTCGAATGTTATTTTTAATGTCTTTTTCTTTTTCTTATAGATTAATAATAGATTGTAGAATTACATATGTTTTTCATTGTATCATTGATTTTTAGAAATTTTTTTAAAAATTGGTACAATTTTAAATTTAGCGCCGTTGCGCGGCGGACATTTTGCGCATGCGCACAAAGCACAAATCAGCTGTTGGATAAGTTTAGAAACTTTTTAAAGTTTTTAATTGCTTCGATGCACACGTTTATTAGTTTTTTTTGATGGGTGAATCGCAAATAATTTATTTATTTTACCACTATGGTAATAAATAGAATTAAACACGTTTCACCAATCTGAGAATATCGTTAAAAATAAAGTGATGTGTGATACCGAAAAAAAATGTAACAAACGAAACCGCTTCCATAGATAAGGTTAATTCAATATTTATTTACCATGTTTTAACAAATGTTTTCAATTTTTTAACTGATATTAACATAATTTTTGCATTCATTTTAGTCTCAATACAGTAGTTGATGATTCTTTTAACACCAACTTGTAGTAAATATGGCAGAGATTAAACGAGTGCCTCTGCAGAATGCTGATATTGGCAGTCACTCAAAAAAGAAAAATGAGAAAAGTGAAGAGAAGGCTAAACAAATAACCCCATCCTTCCGCTTTGTATTGAATCTCACAGAGTCCAATGAAGAAAAGTGTCCAGAATTTAATTACTCCCAGCTGTTAAAGGCCGTTGAAAAGAAACTTAAGAAAGACAAGAAGAAGGATGAAAATACCATCACAAACGGTGGTAGCCTACTTGACGATAGTGAAGAAAAAATTTTAGATATCGCCAGGTATTATGAAGCGAAATATGGAAACCGTAAGAAAATTGATAATGTAGATTTAGGAGCTGGTTATGATGAGAGTGATTCTTTTATTGACAACACAAATGCTTATGATGAATTTGTACCAGAAGAGTTAACAACGGCTCATGGAGGATTTTATGTCAATAGTGGACCTCTTGAATATAAAGACTCCGACAATCCTAAGTGTGTGCAACAAAATAATGTTGGTCATGGTAATGAAAATGGTAATAATGATGAAGAAGAAAGCAGTGACAATGATAGCGAGGAGGAAGAGCAGGAAGAATCAAAGTCATCCAAAAGGTCGAAAAGGTGTATTAGTTCATCGGATAACGATGAAGCCACTGAGACCCTACATCCACCAAAAGCGAAACCACGCATAGAGGATGCAGAGTGTAGCGTTGTGGACTGATTAATAAAGAACTCAAAGAACTTGATATTGATTATAAGAGGAGAAGATATTGTGGACAATTTTATAGATACTAGTCTGAATCATAAAACTATTCCAACAAATTTCATCTTCCACTCTTGTTTAAAAATAATATATATATATTTACAATTGTATACAAAAATTTGTTTAGAAAATATTATGAAACAGTGGGAATTTGTTAAGGAACTGTAATTCCTCAATAAGAGTATTAACTCAGACGTTTTATAAACTTTTTCTATGAATTTATTGTTTTATTTAACAATTGTCTTACCTTCATTTAATTTATAATTAATTTAGAAAGAAAAAGGAAAGATGCAAATTGTTATACTTATTCACATAAACCTGTACATTTTAAAAGATAAAGTGTACATGTACGCATTGTAATCATTTAAAGAAAAAAAAGAACAATATTATTTTAATAACTATGATTTTAATAACATTTTGTATTTTATTTTTTCTTATTGATCAATCTTCAGGAAAAATAACATGAGTACTTTGTTGATCTACATATGTTTATGTATACAATAACAGCTAGAAGCAGCCAACTGTTATAATTATATTCGTTACTCGCAATAATATAATTTCAAGTGCTTTTTAAACATAAAATCATTCTACCTAACATTTGTCGATAAAAAAAAATTAAACTTAATTTTTATTTAAAAAAAAAGCATCATTATAATCTTGCATCGAAGCTGTAACTGCCTCCTACACTTTTCTTCTCGCAATTTAAAAACTTTAAAAAAAAAAATCAATAAAAACGAAGCACACTGCAGTGACAGAAGCACTTCTATATAGGTATAGTCTCGAACAGAAGGGGACGGGGCATATATAAGTACTTGCTGTCTCTCAATCTCCAAACTCGCGCCTCGATTATATCCTCCTCCGCCGCGCGGCCAGACTCGCAGCGACTTCCGCGGAACACACCTTAACCTAAAAGCCCACGCAGCAGTCACCCAAAAATGGTCGCGCCGAGCGCGCCGTCAGCGGGAACCCGGAGGCGCCGCCGCATCAAGCAGTCTCGGTTCACCTTTTAGGCGCGGAGGCCCGATGACCGCACGAAAACCGCCCGTCCCACGCGCGCCTCGCCAAGAAAAAGTGCACTCGATAAAAATTGAAAGATCCCCACCTCGCTCGGTACAACGCCCGAGAACATAGAAAATCCCGCGCGCCGCGCGCCGTCAGATATCCAACCTCGGCCGGTAAAGGCAGAGAAAGAGACAGAGAGAAAGAGAGAAGCTAGAGCCTGGTGTGTGCAGTGCGGAGGCGCTTGCGAGCGGCCGATCAGCTCAGAGTCAGTGCTAGCTGAGCGGCTGACGGAGTAGGTCGGGAAGCCGTCGCAGGACGCCGAAGAGCGCGAGCCCCCCGCCCCGCCCGTGTCACCTGGTGCGCGCCCCATGGAAGAGGCGGCGAGCAGCGGCCGCCAGAAGCGCGCCGCCGCGGCCGCGCGTCCACCCTCGCCGAGCCGAGCCCGCCTCCGAGGCCCGCACTAGCCCCCCCTCACCCCCCCGACGACGCCTCCCGCAGGTGAGTTCGCCTCTCTCCCTCCCCCTCCGTGTGTGCATGCGCTTACTCAGCGGAGAGCCGCGATCGATGACGCGCTCCCCGGGGAGGCGCTCCACGTGAGGCCGAATGTTTATGCTCCCGATGACTCACGGCCACTCGGCCTCTTTTGCTCGCCTCCTTTGCGGCGCGCGTATCTGAGTACAGTCAATGCGGGCTGGCCGAGCGCGCGAGGGAACGGCGAGCGCTGAAAGAGGGAATGATGGGAGACATAGGCATTGTCCAACGACGGATAGCCTTATCGGTGTGTTTTGATTGTTTAGTTTATTGCTCGATGACATAGAGGAGCCTTTTAGGGATTGAGGAAGCTCAGCTGAGGTGTGGGTACGGGTCATTTGAATACGGTGCATAAGCAGGAGGAATTGAAAGCAACAATTAGGTGCATAGCATTGAGGCAAATAAGGAGAGACTAGTTCTGCTTTTTTTTTTTTTTTTTTTTTGTTTGTCATTTGGGTGGTGGATGAGGTGGTGATGTGGGTTCGCGGTGTGCCAAAAATTGTAGTCGAGCTACTTTTAGTAAAGTGGGAAGAAAAACTTAGCATTGAATGGTTTATAGGTGCTGATGCAGCACACTGCAGAGAGCGATATTTGTTTAGCTTGGAACATTTTCCAAGGTGTTTGTTTTGATAAAATAGAAAACAGAAGTTAGTTTTTGGATTATTGTTACTGTTGGCTGTGCTATTTTGAATGAGTTTTCGAGTCTGTTAAATGCAAGTGATAAATGTTGCTGATGGTCATATTACAGTATTACAGTTTAGCATTGAAGTTTTAAGTGAAAATTTTTATAAACTGTTGGGGTTTCTTAAATATTGTTATCAGTTATGGACAGAGATAATAAGTCTTTATATATAAGGAAACAGCTATTTTAACTGTCACAGTGTCAAATAGCTTTTGTTATCAATGAATACATTAAAATAAGTATTAATATTCAATATAAGACATATTATCATGTAAATAGAGATAGAAATAGTGAACTCAATATAGAAGTAATAAAAAACAGCAAATATGTATACAAATGCAAAATATTTTGATGATTTTGGTAATCTGTCTTTGCTTTAAGGATTTTTTTATTAATTTGAATTTTCAATATTATTTGTTTCATTTAAAAAATACAATTAATTAGAATTGACACAATTATTTCTTTAATAGGAAATTCAGTTAAGTCATGGATCAGTCGAGGAATAGACCAAGCAGGCCTCGATTGCGCACCCACAGTAACTCTGCTAGAGTGTTAGTTTTTGATCAACCTGAATGTGAACAAACTGCTGGAAAAATGGAATCGGATGTACCTCGCCGATTACTGTCGACACCTAAGGTCGAGAGTAAAGAAGCTCCAGTTAGACCAGGTCACATATTTTACTTCATCTACACTTTAAGACATTTCTAATTTATCATATCATTTTTAAAAACCTTTTAATGGTAAAATTTTATTTAATTATTAGTAGTAATGATTATCAATATAAATGTTTTAAATTCCAGTGAGCACTGAACTCTCAAACTTAGTGCGTATGCGCAATTCAGCTATCGGAAAGTCTGCTCCATCTCTATCTATTCACATGGTGTGTATTGCAGTACAACATTCACAACGATCTTTAACAAAAATAACTAAACGGATTTGAATATGATTTTTCAGCGAGATTTCAACGTGCCACGTAGAGCAGCTAAGGCATCTCATCGAAAGTCTTTCATCTCGACCACATCGCCGACTCTTCCAAGATGCCATTCTCCCCTGTCAGGTAACATAATGACGTTCGCTGTAAAATTCAATTTACTCAATAGCGACTATGTAGTCGCACACTAATCGAGCAATAAAGTGACCTCGAAAAGTCGATAGATAGCATGTTAAAAGCTTTGGTAGTGTGACAAAATTTCGTAAATCTCTTGGCAAGTGTTATTAATTCACAATCGCGATTCTGCAATCTATGCCAACAACGAGGATCGCCCGGGATAATTTAGCAGTCCGAAACATCATAACAGTACAAGAGCAAGTTTACGATTTTTTTTTTATTCAAATAAATTATTTTCGCTCTTTTCTACGAATAAGAAAATGATACTGTTTAAAAAAAGGAACCGTAAGTGAACTCACATTTCTTTTTTTTTTTTTCTGTTATCAAATAGCATTCGTCCCGATTGTAGGCAGCCCCCTGGAGAGCCCCAGGATGTCGTCCAGTCCACATTTTGCTTTCGTCCCAATTAAAAGGTATTGTCATATTTTACGGCCACGCCCGCTCGACTTATAATTACGTCGACAGAAAATAACTCGGATTTGATAAATGACGGATGAGCACGCGGCTCGAGCATTATTAACGATCGCATATCTATAAAAAGCAGGATCGGCGGAGGCGCGACCAACTCGGGAGACGGCAGGCGGTGGTCCGTGGCCAGTTTACCCTCCAGTGGATACGGAACCACACCTGGATCCAGCAATGTCTCGGTGAGTTTGCACTTATTCTCGTCGCGTAATATTTCTACAAAAGAGTCGAATTCTTTTGCACGATGTCCAAATTTTAATTTTTTCTTTTGTACTTATAAATGTAACTTACTTTTCTTTTTTAGGTTTCCTTATTTTACTTAAATAAGTTTTATCTGTGTTTTCACAAACGTGTGTGAACCATATTTTATACGAAAGCAACGCACTCGGGTTTAACGCATTCGAAGCACGTAATGGCAGACACTTTTCGTGTTTCTAAAACATCAGGAGTTATGATCTTTCAAAAATGTGAGACCTGAAACCGAATAACATTGACACGAATTTAGTGTCTCATTCGTTAATGTTGATGCATATCGCGTAAATTAAAATAGATTTTTTTATTAATCATTTCAGTAGTAGTTTTGCAGACACTAATTAATCATTTCTGGTTTGTTCGCAATGAAATTTAAACTAATTGGATCGAAATTTATACATTTATAATTAAGGCAAACATTTTTTTTAATTTATATCGCATATTCAAGTGACGAAATGCACTAATTATTTTGTTGAAAGTAGTTCAAAGCCAATTTCTGGATTGCATAAACATATTTTTATTTCATTATCGACTTTTAAGTATGCATTAATAATGAATGTATTCAAAGCAAATAAACACAGAGAGAAACAAACGTTACGCACTATTTCAATAATAATAAATATTTCAAAAAATAAACTAGTTTAAAAACTTCCGTGTCAAGTTCAACATATACGAACTCCCACATAATGCCTCATTAAAATTCAATAAATGCAAAAAACACCGGAGCGTAACAAACGAACGAAATTCAAAATAAAAGAAAACGATCCCGCTGCTTTACAGTCGCAGTGCTCGAGTCAGGAGCGACTGCATCAGCTGCCGAACATCCCGACGAAGGACGAGCTGCGCATGTTGTCTTGCCACTTCTCGAAGCCGGGCACGCCGTGCTCCTCGGTGCATCCAGGCTTCCCGGGCAGCAACGCGTCGTCAGCGTCGGTGGGCCAGGCACTGGAGGACGATGGGACTGGTCGGCGGTCACCCCTTCATCGGCCGCGTTCGCGCAGCCTCAGCAGCCCCAGCCGCTCGCCCATCCTCGACAGCGAGATCGTCATGATGAATACGCTCTACAAGGAGAGATTTCCTAAGGTGCGCCATAAGACAAGATGCGCCGCGGGCGAGGCCGAAACATCGCCGCGGGCTACCATTGCCAACCGCTCATTCAATGTCGACATTTCGAGCGTACGCTCTTTTTTCGACTGGATCGTTTCTAGTTTATTGTATTATTTTTTTTATGACAGGGGGATGCGTCAATTTGCTACTTATCTTTAAAGAGGATCAGTTATGTATATATATTATTTTTTTCATAGATAGGCTTATTGCGCAACACTTTAACGTGAAAAGATTAAATCTTTAAAGGATAAAAAAAAATTGTACTCACTAACAATCATGATATTGTGATCGTTATGTAGTAGTAACAAATATACTAGATGTATTTCATTCAATTGTTTAGATACTATATTAGATAGATCTAATTTCAAGATATCTCTAAATGTAAGATTAGAGACACACTTCTCTAAGTGTGCATAGTAGTCCAGGGAAATTAGCAGAATCTACAGGCAGTATTCTAGATATTTAAAGAGAGCATTTTTTTTGCATAATCGTGTAGGTAACATGTATAGGAATAAGTAGGCACTATAGAAAATAATGATTTAAATTTTTCTAATTGTTTAAACAATGTTTAAAAATTGAAAATTCAGTTTTTTCTCAATAAATCTAGAGTGATTTTGCTAATTTCCCTGGACTATAGAAGATATATTATCATTTAAGATGTAAATCTACAATTACTCTTATAGATGATATCACTTTGTTCATTATTGGATACTTAGATAAATCTTTTGTTAAAAAAAAGCTTCTTAACGCCAGGTATGTCATTCCGCAATCGACATTTTTTTTTTTTAAATTTCTCGAAGATGAAAGGAAAATTTAAAACTAAAAAAAAATCTTTGGTTACGCATGATCGAGTAAACGTATCTTTCGAACGCAAACACAGTTTCCATTCGGTTTGGAGAGCGAGATACCGGATGAGCCTGGGCTAAGCGCGTACGCACCAAACGACGGGCTTGTCAAAAGCTCGGCTCGCGAGATTTTGACGAGTTGGCCCCCTGCCCGCGCGAAGCCGCGTTCCCCGCTATTTTTGTTGGCTCGCGAGCGCGCACGCCCCGTGTTTATGCCCGCGATGAAAACAAAAAAGCTCGAACCCTCGAACGCTGCTTGCAGGCCACCCAGCAGATGGAGGAGCGGCTGACGAACTTCATCAACGAGAACAAGGACATCGACGAGTACGAGGTGGTCAGCCAGATGACCCAGGACTCCCTGCCGATCCTGCGCTTCGTTCATCACCAGGTGATCGAGATGGCCCGCGACTGCCTCCAGAAGTCGCAGGAGAAGCTCATCACCACGAGGTACTTCTACGAGATGAGCGAGAATCTCGAGCACCTGCTTATAGAGGTGAGGCTCTCTTTCTTTTTTGTTGAGAAACGAGAATGTTTTTTTTTTTTCTTTTTACGTTCGTTCGTTATTTGTAAATATTTTGTTGAAATTAGAGAAGGACTGTTTGCAGCAATTATTTTTACTCACTTATTTTCAAACAAAATAAGTTACGTTACGCCGCAGACGAGCTTTTCGCATGGTTCTTGTAAAACTACGAAAATTTAGAAAACGTGAAGTAACTAACTGCCGTGAAACTTTTTTTGTTGATGTTTATTTATTTTATATCGTTATGAAAAAATAGTATTTATAAAAGAGGAAAAAGTGTCATTACATTATAACATTGTATAATTCGATTTCTCTTTATAGACGAAAGACAAGTCGTTGGAAGCAGCGACGCGATTAACAGGGCTTATAAAAAAGCTGCTACTGATTATATCGCGTCCTGCGCGCTTGCTGGAGTGTCTCGAATTCGATCCGGAGGAGTTCTACCATCTTCTGGAGCAGGCTGAGGGTCAGGCGAAGATCACGATCGGAATAGAGAAGGACATCCCGCAATACATAATAAATAAGCTGTCCCTGAATCGTGATCCAATTTCGGGTGACTATTTTTAGATTCTCTGCTACTCAATTAATAAAATCGTCGACTCTAAAATAATGCATATTCCTCGTTACCAAATAGAACTGCAAGAGGAGATGAACAAGTTGGAAGACTCGGCCAGTTCCAGTGACAGCAACTTGCAACTGGCCACCTCGAGTCCGAACAAAAACAGCGAGGAGAAGCAGCAGCGGGTCCCCTGCGAGAGCGATTACGAGGTACTGAAGCTGATTAGCAACGGCGCTTACGGGGCTGTGTACTTAGTCAAGGAGAAATTGACGAGGCAGCGTTTTGCCATGAAGAAAATCAACAAGAACAATCTCATGCTCAGAAATCAAGTCGAGCAGGTGTTTGCCGAGCGCGACATCATGAGCTTCACCGACAATCCGTTCGTCGTCTCAATGTACTGCAGTTTCGAAACGAAGGTAAGTTTTGCTCCATCGATTTCACGGTGAAAGTTGAGAATTCGAAAGGTTACTAAGTGTAATTCGTCATTTCAGAAACATTTGTGCTTAGTTATGGAGTATGTCGAAGGTGGAGATTGCGCAAATTTATTGAAGAATATCGGTCCGCTGCCTCCGGATATGGCGAGATTTTACTTTGCGGAAACTGTTTTGGCTGTTGAGTACCTTCACAGTTACGGGATTGTTCACCGTGACTTGAAGCCAGACAAGTTAGTACAGTCATTCTATTTTGAATTGCTCAATAAAATGTTGTTAATTTATATAACATTTTCCGCTTTTACATTTGCAGTTTGCTAATAACGGCATTGGGTCATATAAAGCTGACAGATTTCGGTTTAAGTAAAATGGGTCTTATGTCTCGTGAGTATTTTATTAAAATTTGTTCTCTCTGTCTAAATTAATTATCTCAAAAGAATTGCGTGCTGAGTCATCATAAAACTTTTAGTTGCCACGAACTTGTATGAAGGTTACATCGAGAAGGACACTAGACAATTTTCTGATAAACAAGTGTTCGGTACGCCTGAATATATCGCACCGGAAGTGATCCTTCGTCAAGGTTACGGCAAGCCGGTGGATTGGTGGTCCATGGGTATTATTTTGTATGAATTTCTTATTGGCTGTGTTCCTTTCTTCGGCGATACGCCGGAAGAGCTTTTTGCTCATACAGTAAATGGTAAAATTTAATTGAAATTAGTAACAAATTTCTTTTATAATAAAAAAATGTTTTTTAAAAACCAAATATTAATTTTTAGATGATATTGAATGGCCGGATGAGGAAGACTGGGCAGTCCAACCCGAAGCTAAAGATATCATAACTACATTATTACATCAAAGTCCTCGAGAGCGATTGGGAACAGGCGGATCTCATGAAGTGAAAGACCATCCTTACTTTTACGGTGTCAATTGGAACACTCTCCTTAGACAAAAAGCGGAATTCGTACCGCAACTCGCTAATGAGGAAGATACTAGTTACTTCGACAGTAAGAACAAATTACTGTACTACATAAAATTTCCCATGTTTTTCAGTAACTTCAATTTAATGACATCAATTTTTAGCTCGCATGGATCGCTATAATCACGATTTGGGTGATGATACTGACGACACCGACGACTCTCCACTATTTGGTTCCTTTTCTTCATACTCTCCTCAATCTCGCAAAATATCTCAAACCCGCCCGCCAAATTTTAATCCTGACTCAGAAACCGACTCGTTAAAGAAGCAGCTATTCCGCAGTGAACTTGAGAAAACTGTGGCTCAACTGACCTTGAACTCTCCAGTCTCGGCAGTGCAATCACCGTCCAAAACTGAAGACAATGGTAAAAACTTTCACTAATCCTTGAAATAGATTATGACTTTTTTTTTATGTAAATACGTTAACCTAATTTTATTTCATTCTACGATTATCGCCCATTACATTTTATAAATTTCAATTGAGTGTTTTTGGATCATTTTATGATGTTTTGAGAAAATGTCTACGAATATTGGAAATGACCGAAAAATCAATGTTGGACCAATATTAAACCAATATTGATTTTTCGG
>JAWWEN010000001.1:2156361-2174649 GCA_035582955.1 Sycophila texana | reverse complement strand
ATTAAAAGAAAAAAATTTGGGGGACTACGTTATCTTGTTGGCGAAAAAAAAATTAATATCGTTAGTGTACGTACGGGGCCATATGCGATAATTATAATTTATCCTCATTTACTAATAATTATTGACTTTTTTAAATTAAAATATATTTATTTGAATGTTATAGGCTGCCCAGAACTATTTATTGGTGCTGAATTTATTTCGATTCACTCAATAAGGAAAGTAAATCGAGATTGATTATCGATCATGAGAACAATTATACTGTGAAAATGAATATCCATTTACATTTAAACGAAGACAATTCCTAGTAAAATTAGCTTATGCAATGACTATCAATAAATCTCAAGGTAAAACTTTCAAAAAAATTGGTATTGATCTACGAAGGGATGTTTTTCAACACGGACAATTATATGTAGCTTGCTCAAGAGTTCACACATCTAATTCACTGAAAATATTTCTTATAATAATAATCAAAACAAAAAATCTGTTAAAAATTACGTATATCAGGAATTGTTATTACCAACTAATGAGTAATAGTATTATGTGTCTGTGTGTGCGTTTGGGGGGGGGCGCTACATGTACGCACATTACTATGTTACTCAGAGTACTTATGTACTCCGAAGCGCACGTTATCAAATGTATATAATTCATTATGTTTAAATATTATAATTAAATAATTATGTACGCAATTGAAATAATAAATATTATATTATTATTAAAATAGAAAACGAACATGCATCTACGCGCGCGCCTAATCTAGTTATTGTAAATAATTTGGCAAATTTAGGGTTTGTGGGTTTAATATGCTTTAATTCACATCGAAAAAAGCAGCAACATTTAGGATATCTGCGTGATATTTATTAATTATATAGATTGGGTATTAAGAAGATCGGCACTAATCAGACTAACCTCGAATTATACTTTCGTAAGAAAGTATTATACTTTCGTAAGAATCGAATTATACTTTCGTAAGAAAGTAAATTTAAAAATAACAAAAGAAAAATAGTAATTATTTTTCTTTTTTTTTCAATTCCCAGCCTCATTGCTTTTCTGCAATGGCTCGACCCTCGGCGAGTGTGAAGGTAAGCATGGAACTAGCCTACGGCACTAAATAGAGAACGACTATGGGGGGCAAGGCACATGAAGGTATTGGACCCATGAGAATAGTACGCTGATTTTTCATAAATACCTACGTTGATTTTCTAAAAGAGTGCCGAACGGCGGTATTGCGATATTCGCTACCACTGCAAATGCAAGAGAAAAGTTTACAGTTTACTCTTGGCCGACGCCGAGAGAGCAGAGCGGAGTGTTGTTAGTTTGTGCTCGGAGAAAAAATATTGCGCACGATTATTGACCTCGCGTTTCATGCATTTTTTCCAACTTTAATCGTTTATGTGAACGCCTGTAATTCTGATTTTTTTTTCCTTTTTTAAATCGAATGCTTTTTGCAGCATAAAGTGTTTACCCATTGATTGCTCGAGCAAGCAAACTTTCTTTTGAATTCAAATTTTTACGTTAACAACATTTTTACGTATATACGTTGAATGCGAGTATCAGAATTTTTACGAACATTTTTTCTTTATAACTCAGTAAAGTAATTTATATTTAATTGAATTTCTTCAGAAATTTAAAACAGAGTTTTCATTGTTTCATTTGATTATAAAAATTCCTTTGGCAATAACTACGTCACTAACAAGATAACTTTTTAAATTTACATTAGCTGCTGGAAGTATATTAGTCACAATTCATAATCTCGTTAACTATTTTTTTAAAATAAAAATTATTAATAAGCTATGTTACTTAAGTTTTTAAAATTGTTTTCTATACCGTATGATTTACTTGAACTAAGAAAACAAAAATTTAAATACAGTTAAATTATTTGAACACAAAATAAATAATAGATATCTAAGCGGATTTACATAAAGTGAATTTTCAATTCAATCGAAAACAGGTGCCAAAATAAAGCACACACAATAATCATGCTACCAATACTTTTTCCCAGAAAAGATTAACATTGTTAACGCCCATAGAGAATTGCACCGTTACTGCGCGAGAACATAAAGAGCATAAGAGACATGTCGATCGTGTGTTAGTACCAACGATAAAATGCCAATATTAAAAAACAAATAAGAATAATGTATGACAGAGTAAGACAAACAACGATCCGTGTGTACATGAAAGAAATGGCGGTAACGAACAAAAACAAAAAAATGATAGAAGGTGAAGTTTCAAAGCGTGACTCCATCGGAGTGTAGTATGAGTTTTAAGAGTATAACGAAAGGGATCGACGCAACATTTCGTGTGTACGCGTGTGTTGCCGCTTTATCGCTTATTTCCTTAGACGCTAATGAAACATGGTAAGCAGTTACATTTAGATCCTCTGAGAGGGTTCCTGGAGATGCCGGGAGTTGGTATGGCGGGAGGCATTATTTCCTGGGGTGTTACGGGAGCCGAACCGGAGCCCGCCTGCCTTTGCCTCTCTGAAACAACACTCAACGCCTTTGGTCTCACTTCTCCTTCGTTCATCCTAAAAATCCACGTGGCAGACGCGCTACGCCGTCCGCCTCCTCCACCAAGTGTTAGATTTGTTTTTTTCTTTTTTTAAAAAAAAAGAAAAAAAATTTACGCGCAAGCGACGATAAACAGACACATAAGCGCAAACGAGCCAGTGGAACTTTTTTCACTCTCTGTGTTTGTGCGTGTGTTCGTGTTCGCGCGAGTGCGGCGCGGGTCGACCTTTTCGACTCTCGCGCGTGACAAGACATGAAAGACAAAAAAAAATGAATAGACAAGTACAAATGAATTTTGATTAAATAATATGCAATCAAGCGTACTTAGTAAAACCGTACGTTGAGTATCGTGTTTGTTTGTTTGTTTTTTAAGTAACGTTACCGGATATTGCGTCGAAGTTGTAAAGACGATGCGACTGAAGTCAGACCTACCCTGGGAGTTAGACATGAAAAGGTTGAGCAACGAAGTGGTACGACGAGAGGCTTTTGTTTGTTGAGCCTGAACGCACTCATTATTCGCATCTCTCTCACTCGGCTTCTCCTTATCCTTATCGTGCAACTTTGATTTTTCCCTGCCAGTAAGAAAACCCTCCCTTTTAACCCCTTGAGCTTTTTTTAAAGTCTGTAAGTTACCAGCAACGCCAGTTTCTCCATTAGCTCCTTTTGTCATTTCTTTTGGCGCTTCGGTGTTCTTCTCTTGACCTGTTTGACTGGTCATCTCTGCTAAACTTGTTAATACCTCATCATACTCGATTATTCCTATAAATTAAAAATGTGACGATTTAATATTGTTATAAATTTTAATTAACTTACAGATAAGGGAATTAAGTTTCATTTTTACCTGGCTTTTCGAATCCTGTGTATTTACTTTGAACAAATTGTTCTAGTAACTTATCTACCGTCATATCAAGGCATTGTCTTTTAAAGTCTATATGTACTTGTCCAACTTGTTCATGATTTGATTGAAGGACATCTGCGTAAGTGTTTAAAAATTCCTTCATACTCCTTAAGTGATTCTCTTCAACATCTTGAAATCTCTGTAATCCAATGAGTTAATTAAATTTATTGAAAATTACAAATCTTGCAATAAAAAACAAGGGTATACAATATGTACCTTACAAGCCTTTGTCATCTTGGTCTCAAAATCATTTCGTATCGCAGTATATTTATCAACCAAAGCTTTGTAATCATCTTGAGCCTTCTTGAATTTGATTTCAGCCTTCTCCAATTCCTTTTGGCTTGCATTATCTTTTTTCAATTTTTCCAATTCCAGTCCTCGCTGCAAACATGTCTCCTTGGCTTTTTGAAGAGTTATTGTAATACTTTGAATACTTTGAACAACTTCCAATGTTGAAGATTCTTCCTCCTTTACCTAAAATTTAAATGTTATGCATGAATGACATTGAAAAAATTATCTTTTTATCATGTTTCACAAGTGATCTCTGAAGAGAGAAAGATGAAATATTTTAATCTGAGTGGGCGGATGCAGATAAGCTAGTATCAATAGACAGCAGATTGAAAGAAGAGAGGACTGCAAGCCATAATAAAAAAAGTAATTTTCTTCTTAATTGAAAGAACATTAATTTGTTGTCAAAATTATACTTCCAAGGGTAATTAAATAAACTAGAAATAAATTATAACAAAAAAATTCTTACAGCTTTATGTTTTTTGTGAAGCTCATCAGAATACTTGGAAACATCCTTTATGATTTCTGTTACTTTCTGAGCCAACTGTAAATGTAAGCCAGCAAGCTTTTCTGCAGCTCCTCTGAGGGCAGCCCATATTGGTGCAAAGGTTCCCTGGGTGCTGTTGCTGTTGCTTGCCTGCTTTGCCACCTTACTGAGTTGCTTGTAATTGTTCTCCTCTATAGCAGAACGTTCTCGTAAAAATTCAACCAACTCTTTGCTCGCCACAACTCCATGTTTCATATTATGATACAACACGTCGAATCCATTATTCTTTTCACCCTGAAACGATTGACCATAAAATACACATTGCTACGCACACATAACAGCTGTATAAAACTTCAAAGCAAGCCAATTAACTCCAATTAAACAAAATAAAGCATAGCTTCAAGGAACTGCACAACTAAGAAATCGTAGAAGCATCAAGATCACTCGTTGCTTGAATTCCAATTGGTCACGGAGCCATCAAAGCTACACGTTATACGAGAGACAATCAGCATTCATTAGGCATTCTACACGGTAAGCAGCTGGGTACGATCACAGCCAGTGCTTTAACTAGTCTCAATTACTCCAATCGATCACCCAGCCCCCCTTGCCCCAGCATCCCATTGAAATAAATTCCGAAAATCCCAAGACCAGCAACCAACCCATGACCCCCCAACCAGCAGCTTCCCCGGACTTAACCTGCGGACCATCCGCGTCGAGGTGGTGCCCGCGAAAAGTCGCGAAATGGAGGGGGAGGAGGGGAACGGTTTGTACTCACCCAAAAGTAGTCGGCGAAGTCGACGGTCATGGTGCGGCGGGAGGCGGGCGCTTCCGCGCTCGGGCGGCCTCAGATCACGGCATCGGCCAGAAGAGTACCTCGCCTCGCGGCTCCCGACCCTGCGGCTGCTGCTGCTGTTCCGCTCCAACTCGGCTGGGCCCCGCGCTTCGCTCGACCTCTCGAGGACACTGAACACACGCTGCGCGCCAGCCCGTCCGCGCCCCACTGCGGCCAGAGCCAGGCCCGCGCCGATCGTGAGCGAGCGACTGGCGCACTCTCGTCCGGTGAGGTTAGGCGCGCCCTGCAGTGGAGTCCTTGCGTCGCGCGCGCGGCACGCTCGGCACATGTAGAAGCGCCCGCGGCCCGCGCCGGACACTTGTCAGCGTCTCTCGGCCGCGTACACACGCGATTGGGGAAGTGCGACTGTACTTACTTGGATGGTGTGTGTACGTGATGTGCAGGCTTGACGACTGCCGAGGACGACGGCTGCTTTACCGGTCGGCGTATTACTGCACTGCGACGTTTTTACAGGGTACGCGGAAAGGAGCGGATGAGAGGATCATAGGCATACTATACTGCGTTTTTTGTCTTTTTTTTTGGAGATCGACGTGGAGATTTTGGTAACGGATGGGTAGGGTCCCTTTTCAGGTGTAGATTTATGGGTTTCGTTTTGTTCGGGGTTCAGTCTGTAGAGGAGGTATGGTTTTGTTGGAACACCCTGTATATGTGAATAAGGGGCTATTTTTAGAAACACGTGCAGCATCAGTACTATTACTATACTATAGTGGAGTTATCTGTTTTATATTGAGATTGGAAGATATATATATATATTCATCTTGCAGATATTGACGATGAGATTCATTATATGGGTAGTTGTAAAATTTATCATCGTGAAAAATCCTAGAGCTGTTTATTGTATAAATATAAAAAAAAAAAAAATTAAAAACTAAATCTTCCTTTCGTGATTATTTTTTTTTATATGTTAATAAATAATCAAAAAAATTTTAAATAATTTAGATTGATGATAATGAGGATTTTTTGTTTAATGCAGGAGTTGTTGTGCAGCTTCTCGCTGTTTTGTTTTCTCGACGTTAAAAAAATGTTTATTAAAAAAGAAAAAAAAGTGATTGAATGCTATAAACTTTTTTAATAACGGGTCGGATTTGGGTATTACTGTTGTTGTTGAACCACTTTTGTTTCTTAAAATAAGCTTGTCGAAAAATTTTCCACGAATTTTGTATACGTTAATTAAAAATTTAATAACGTTAACAAAAATGTATTCGCATAAAATATCTCTATAAATATTCAACCAATAATTACGTAAAGATTTATTAACAAAGACCAACAATTGAAAAAAATCTGAATTTCAGTTAGAAGCCTTATTTGCATCACAAAAAGTTATGTAATTGCCATTTGTGTATTTATCCGCGGTATTGTTTCCAAACTTTTTTTTTTATCGTTAACAAGAAGAAACTTTTGTTATTGTTAAACTGAAATTATTTTTAGTATAAGGAAATTTCAGTTTCATTTGTTGTTTTATTAAATTTCATTGATATTCCAAGGATATTCTTCTTTAGGAATACACAAACAAGCCCTGAACTTTTGATAGTTAAATTAGCATATTTAACTGCTGCAGTTGAATTGTAGTGAGGAAAAACTATTTTATGAAGACAATTATTGAGATTAGGCTTTGAATAAACAATGCGAGTATCGATTTTCAGGTATTATGTCAAAATACGAAATCGATTCTGTAATTGACAAGTAGATGGTTGCCGAGTACCGTCAGACGCCGCCTATAGCTATATCAACTTGCGTATTGATATACTTTACCTACGTGTTAAATTAAGCTTGTTTTTGTAACTTAAAGTAATTGTAATTTTTGTAGATTAAATTTTCAATTGATTTACAAAATTCAATGCCTTTTTTTTACAAAAAATATGAAATAAAACTTAATAATGATTTCATATATCTAGGGTTTTGATACAGTAGTAACGTACTGCATACAGTTTTTTTCAAATTATTTTTTATTTATTTCTAAGTTGTAAATTTCGTAGATCAGATTTTCCATTGATCTATAAAACTCAATTTTGTATAAAATAACTTTACATATAGTTATTGTATCATACAAACAATTATTTAAATTAATTGTTATTAATTTCTAAGTGTGTGGTTGAGAATGCGAGACACGCAAATGTTGAAAATCAATGTAGAGACCCTCTTATACGCAGAAAAAACCTAATCTACCAGTAACTATTGGAGAAGCCTACTGGCCTTGTTCCTTCCTTTGGACGACAAAATTATTTTTGACAGTAAGTTATTACAAGTATGGCTATCTGATTGCCTCTAATAACGATGAACTACTTCTCGTGTGTCACTTAATAAGACAGGTTCTTATTAAGTTCAAGAATAATACATTAAAGAAACAGATAAAACGTTAAATTATGTTAAATATGATTATATTTTATGTTTTTTTTTTTTAATTTAATTTATTTTTATGTTTTAATTATAATTCAATGATCTATATAGCCCTTTCATGCAATGAAATTATAATAAAATACATAATCATGTAGTAATGCAGCGCAAGAGAGTTAGCAGATATATAGATGTAAAGAAAAAACGCAAAGATCTTTTAAATAATAATAAAAATAATATGTATATGTCATACATGGTGAGAAAACTATACATATAATTTGCGGTTATAGGAAAGAGTGCACTAGGCTAATGCTGTTTGATCAAGGTTCAACTCTTTTGTAAACATTCTTTATCCAATAGTTCCACATTCTTCCTTGTGGAGTGGAGTGATTGATTATCAATATTGATTCATCGATTTTTATCACATTACTATTTAAAAATTCTATATTTATTACACTGTGCGTGCCACTGATGCATTCCGTGGCTCATTTCTATAATGAGCAAATAAGGTTAATGAACAATAATTTACAGTTTCTTCACAGTGTTTGTAATAAACAATACTGCCATTAACCATCAAGTTACACCATTCATTAAATAATTGTTTTTCATTTACTATATACATTCAATGAATTGTTTAAAAATTTGTTAAAATTTATTATTACATTATTACATTATATAAAAATTTATTAATGAAAATAAACATATAATCACATAAAGTATTACGTAAAAATGTAGTAGCAAAGTGGGAGATATAATAAGGGGACGGAAAGTACAATGCGTCATCAGGGTACAATGGGATCGGATGACCTACACTTGATCTGTAAAACGAGGTATCGTACATTTGATACTTAATATTTAGACGATTGCAGATCAAGTTTAGGTCGTCTGGTAGCCATTACACTTCGACCATTAATCGTACATTCGGTTCTATTACCCTGTTCTATCTGACAATTAAGAATTATTGACAGTAGCTTTTTCTCATTAACTGTTATTCATTAATTAGTTGAAATTAATTAAATTTCAATTCTTTTCTCAAAATAAAAATAAAATAAAATATAGGTACTCATCGTAATATATATATAAAACATTCTTCCTAGTTGGCGATATTACGAAATTACTTAGAGATCATCCTGAATTGCTTTCTTCAATCGATTCATATTAATAGATTATTTTATATGAATTAAATTTTAATGTCATTTATTCATTCTCCAAATAAAAGCAAAATAAATTAGTAAACAGAAAACAAACAATACACACGATGCAATAAAAAAAGTTCCGTCCAATGTATTCGTTAATATGGGTTTTAATTTTTTTAAAGATTTCAGTAGTAACAGCTGGATTGGGTCGGACAATTGAATACTCAACGAAACGAACGTAATTATAAATTTTTATCGTCATATTACACAATAAACATATCCGAAATATTAATTAAAAACTAAATTGAATTATTAGGAAAAATTTAACTATTCCATGCTTATCGTAGTGATTCCTCAATAACATATTTAGACTCTCGTGCAATTTAATATTAAAAATGGAATGTTTAAATGGATATTTTTATCCTTAAGTCATTTAATCAAACTGAAAAAAATGTTATAATAAAAGTAATTCATTCAAATATTAAGTAGTGACTTAAAATAATTGTTTTTCCACATGAAAAAAAAACACACAGAGAAAAATTTTCCATTAAAAATTACTATAGTTTTCCGTAAGGCGAAGACAAACTGGAACTATAAAAAAATTTTCGATAATGAATAGCAAATTTTACTGTAAATACAGTAAAATTTAATATAACTATAGTAATATTTAGTACAACTATAGTAAAATTTGCTGGTTATTATATTAATTCTTTTTATAGTTCCAGTTTGTCCGCGCTTTAGGTAAAACTATAGTAATTTTTAATGGAAAAATCTTCTCCGTGCAAGTGTTTAATAGCAGCAAACACGAAAAATTTGAAATTATTCGTTGACTAACATGAACTATTGTTTTCTAAAATGTTGCAATAAAAATAAGTCATTTAAGAGACATCACGTATAATAATAAACAAACAAAAAAGAAGAAAGTTCCGCCCAATCGCCAAGCCTCCAAGTCGATAATAAAAAAAGATCGTCGAGCCCGCTCAACTCAACGCCCACCCCCAAGAAGCCAGTCTCGCCCCTTTGGTCAATGAATGCCCCCCGTAATTCACGCGCTCGTGTCTGCGGGCGCGCATCGCGTGACGGCCGCTCGAAGCGCGCGCTTTATCCGTCGCGCATGCCCCGCGACCAGCCCGCTGTATGTCCGTCGGTAGGTATAATGCACGCGCTCGCCCGACGGGGGTGGGAGAGGGGGGCGCGCGCACCTCCGTCCGCGCGGCGAGGTGAGGTGGGGGCGTCGCGCACGTCGCCCCGACGACGCTCCGGTGACGGTGTGCAGAAAGGCTCGCGCGCGCGACGCCCAGGTGATAGCCGGACGAGCGCGATGCCCGCGAACAAGTCGAACCACAGCACCCCCAGCAAGGAGAAGAACGGCACCGCCGGCCGCAAGAAGCGGCCCAGCCTCAAGCATCGCAAGCACGCCCGAACGTCCTACCTGTCAACGGTAAGTCGTATGTCATATGCATAATCTGACCCTATACCACCCCCTCGGGTCCTCATCCGTATACTGCACTTCACCGGCCCTTGGGTCGGAGAGTGAGCGGCCCATGCTTTGTTTACATTTTCTCGACGGGGCAGGAGGGTTGCACGGGGTGTGGTGGTGATTTGGTGATGGGGTGGCTATGATTGTCCGCGCGGGGGAGGTTAGGTCGTCGGAGTTTTCCGCGCGCGCACGCACACCCGCCCACGCGCCCGCGGGGTTCGACGACCGCGAGCGCGTTGACCAACTTTAGCCACCCCCTTCCGCGACCCTCTCATCCCTCTGTGATCTCCTTTTTTATATCTTTCTTTTTTTTTTTAACATTTTTTCCTCGGGGATTTTGTAGGATCAGTTTTCTTTTTACTCGTCGCTGGCGTGAGCTCGCCCCCTGCGACTCGCTCTGGTTTCTCGGATGCTGGGCAGATCGATGGGCTAAAAATAGGGCCGCGTCCGCGTTTAGCCAGTCGTTGGCACTTATCGATCGGGAAGGGGGCGAGGGGGTGCCTCGCGCCTTTGTCCGAGACAAAGGAGTGACTCCGGGGGCTGATTCGGCGGAAAAAAACGCGGATCCACTCGATCGAGCCTTTCAGCAACTCGACCTTGCCCCCGTCCAGCGCGCCGTGGGCCACTCGATCGCTGTTCGCCTGGAGAACCGAACCCACGAACCGGTGCGCGCTGAGCTTGGTCCATCGATCGATCAGGTGTACCTTCTGTGGATTCCTTTTTTTTTTTTTTTTTTTTTAATTAGCGCGAGTCAGTATTTTTTTCTCGATAGGAGATTATTGAAATTATTATTTACATCTATTTTAGTATAAAAGTTCTACTGTAGTTAATTGTCACAATTGTTTAATGAAAATATGCATCGAATTGTTAATTTCTGAGGAGTCACATTGTAACAGATAATTTGCACTAAAACATTTCTCTTAGTGTTTGTATGGATAACTAAGCAAGTTAGTTAATTTATCTTGCAATAAAATAATTATCAAATTATTTTTGAATGAAGAAATACTAACCATCATTTTACATTTTTCCTTTGTAAGTGAAAAAAAGCACGTACACTAAATTTAACTTTCAAACAAACAATTTTTAACAATGTATCTCGAAAGTTTCCATTATAAATTCATAAAGTTTTTACGCTACTTTTGCATACAGTAACCGTAAAATGCGTAACTTTTTTCAAACCGTTTTCATATCTCTTAAAAATTTGTATATGTTTGCGCTAACGTTTGTTGCTGTCCATTAATAAAAAAACAAAACAGAATTTCTAGTCGCTCATTGTAATTACTATTCATTCAAAAAAGCATTGCTCTTAAAATAGCAGCTTTAAAATACGCAACCACTAACTGCAATACAATTTTCTTTTATTATTCCGCACTTAAAAGAAAACGAAATGAATAATAAGAGGAAAGAATGAAGAGCTTTAAAAATCTATGTACTGTGAAGATGATTGCGCCTGTACTTACGGTTGCAATAAATTTAATGTTTACTTAAGTGCCACAATGAAAATTAATGTTTAATAAAAATTTAATTAGAATTAATAAAATTTAACTGACAGTTACATCATTTGAATATTGCTTACAAAGCATTTGCTACGTCAAACGAAATTTCATTTAAAGTCATAACTTTTCCTTTTCGATATGAATAAGTAATTGTGAACGTTAAACAGATGACCCATTTTACTAAATACTGTATATCATAAACATCTTCTAAATTTAACGATCCTTATGAAATAGAAATGCTGGAAGTGCCGCGAATCTGCTGTTCTCTTAAAAGCACTTTCAGTAGTATAGCCGTATATCGCTTCAGTAGTAACAGACCGGGTACATACGGCCGTCACCACTTATATGTATGTATTATCCCGCAGTGCTAAATATATAAGTCCTTTAAATTTTCGCCAGTCTACCGAAACGATTAACATTTTATCGGATGTACTTGAAGCTTTATTCGCGTAAATTTTAGATTAATGTTTAATTTATTAATTCTTTTATTAGCGATGTACTGACGAAAGAATTTATTTTTTTATATAGTACGAGTTTTTTCATTAATATCTCCGTGGATAATTCTGCGTTAATAAAAATTATACTGATATAAACAAATATATAATATATAATATATGCAAATTAGTAATAAGTAATCGAAGGAAATTTATTAATTGGCTTAAATATGGGTTATTTTAGAGATTTTACGTTTTAAGTAGTAAGATGCGGATTGGGTCGGACAATTGATTAGTCGACGATATCAATTACTTAATTAAATTTTTATCATCATATTATACAATAAAATATACAAAATATTAATTAAAAACTAAATTGAATCAGCAGGAAAAGTTGATTACTGTAGTAGTTTATTAAAAATCTACACTTTCATACGTTTTGGTATTAAAACGTAATAGTCAACAAATAAGACGTTTAACTATAAAAATTTATTTATTGAATAGTTCTTACTTAATAATTGTATTTCCACCTGAAAGGAAACAAATAGTTAATAGTAGCAAATAAGAGAAATTTGGAAATTATTTGTTGATGCGTAAAGTAATGTTTTAAGAAACTTTTAAGAAGTTTATATACTTTTCTTCAAGATGTGTACAAGTCGTGCAGCGCCTCCATAAAGTATGCGAGAGTTAGCGAACAAGTATTAACAAAAGGTTTTAATAAAATCGCAGAGTGTCGTGTTACGCATTAGTGGTAACGTATTCTACATGAAAAGTTTGAACATTTAAACATTTGAAGATGTGGAATAAATTAATTTAAATTTTAACTTGCTTCACCTCGATTTTTTATCGCGCAATGAACGTGTATTAAATAAATTCTGTAAACTTAATTAACGACAATAATAAAAAATTAAGTTATAACACTAACATTAGCCACACAGTGGCTTCAATTTAATTCAAATAATAATGAAAACAAAATAAAAAACAAAATTACTGAAGAAAGTAGAACCATACAAAAATATTCGAAAGACGAGAGCCACCGAATGAAATATGGGAAGATAATTAAAATTCATCCAATTGACAAGCTCTAAAGCAATGTCAACTCGCGTAAACTATTTCCGTGAAATTTCGTACACCCAATTTTAATGGCAACATCAACATCTAATAACATATATAACTCGTTAAACTAACGGAATCCCAAACTACCCTCCGAATGCAAACGACGTTGGCATAATTGAAGCTACGTACGTTCCACGCTCACCGAGTTCGTTGACCTTTACCCCAGTCAAAGGTCAAGCCGCGCTGGCGGCCGCAACGGTGCGGTCGTCGCTATATAAAACCGCCTCTCGGCGGAGCGAAAATTGCAGCAGCCAACACTCGACGAGGGGCGAACGAAAAAACTTTCAGGAAGAGGCAAGCAACGACGGACAAACAAAAAAAAAGAGAAAAAACGGAAAACGAGGAAAGACCGAGAGGGACGTGACGCAAGGCGAGCCGTCGATACGGGAGCCTCGGCGTCTATCGTCCGGGACACGTGACTCGTCGCCGCCGCGGCGCGCCGTATAAATCCTCCCCCCTCCCGGACGCTGTGCCTCCCGTTATGGCATTCTCGGCTCTCCCCCCTCCCTCTTTTCCGCGAAGTATCCCCGGAGCTCGAGGATCTAATTGAAGCGGTGGCGGCGTCGGGGCCGTAGGCCGCGTAATCGAGGAAGCGGCAGGAATAAAAGGGGCGACGGATTGCCGAGATAAGCAGACGGATGTGGCCGACTCTCGGGAACTTTTCCGAAACGCCGGCGATTCCGCCGTAACTCGCGCGGAAGTGACGCAATCGAGCGCTCGGGCTATAGCGACGGGAATATTACGCGATTTACAGCTGGGAGGGAGTGACGCGTGTCTTTGGTGCGGTTGACGATATCGGGTTTTGTACTTGTCACTATTTTCTTTTTTTGCTTTTTATTATCTTGGCATAAATAATCTCCGTTCGCGTCGATACGATGAAAATAAATTGTTTTTATTAAATTTGTTTGCGTGAGGTTGAGTTGGAGTGGGGAATGGAGGTCTTTTTATGTATGGCCCTGTTTTTTTTTCCCCAAAATAGCCGGGGTTCGAGCTAATCTACTTGTTTATGTATGAAAATGTAAAATGAAAGCGAGGCGTTGTTAAAACGTATTTTATTTGAGTAAACGCATTTTTTATTATCCTGATGCCAGAGAGTGAGGGTACGGTATATCAAGGCTAAAGTACGTTTTTCACTAAAACAACTTTTAGTGACTATTGCATAAAAGATATTTTAATAACGGTATCTTACTTGAAATTATGGCTCTCCATTGTTATAAAAAAAATTTATTTTTTACGATTCGATAATCCACATTAATTAAAGTACGTTGCATTACATTTTTAACGACGTAATCACGATATAATTATTAAAACGACGAGAGAATATATTCCAATTCCGTAACAGACACTCCATTGATAATTGGATCTTAAAAAATAATTATCGCAAAATTACCAGTGAATCGATGATGAAGGGAGTAACGCGCAACCGCGAAAATGAAATAAACCAATCCCACAAGTGACTGTCGAGTAGAAAATTTTGCAAAGCGTTGCAAAACTCAGCTCCTTCCCCGGCACTGCAGCATTTCCATCGATTTTCGCAAATGCAATTCAACAATGCATCTTCGTTATCAATCCCGCCGGTTCAACATCGTAAATTGACGCGACTGTGTCGTGCAAAGCCGAAAATCCCATTCCCAACACCCAATCCCGGCCCACCCGCACTGTTAAAACCCCCAGCAGACACCTTGCGCACTCTCGGCGATCCTAAAAAATGCATAGACCACACCGAAACTTCGACAAACAAAAAAAAAAGAACGCAAACAAAAAAAGCAACAACGCGCTATCCCACCCCCCCCCCCCACTTCTCGACCCCCTCTCCCACCCCTATAATAAAATCGCATTGAAATGATCTCGGACACGCTGCACCTCCTGCTCTCGCCGCACTCGGTGAATCGAGAATTGCCGGTCTCTGTGTACGTGCGTGCATATACTCACCCCCTCGGCGCAGTGGTGTGCACACTTTGCGCGTTAGCCGTATATGCGCGCGCGGCCATGTGTGCGGGGTGCGTGTGGGTCGGAGAGCCTCGCGCGTCGCGTATCGACCGCCGGGGGTTCGCGCCTGCGCCCCTAACGGCACCGGCGACGGTGGGGGTGGCCGGGGGTGGGGAAGCGGGGAAGGGGGGGCCACGGGCAGACGTCCGTCTAGCGGCGCGGCCGATCTCTCCGGCAGAGCGTCGCTCGTCGCGGCGACAGGAGCTCGTGTGGCATCGCCCGTGTGCGCCGGCACAGGACGCGTCGCGAGCGGACGGCCGCCGCGCCACACAACCCCCCCTGAAGGAGGTGAGCGAGGAGGAGGAACCTCTACCCTCTTTATATCCGTCTCTCTCGCTCCTTCTCTGGCTCGAGTCAGCGCTGCCGCCGCCGCCGCCGCGCGGAGGGATCGATAGCGCGCGCGCGCGAGTCGCCGCCGGCAGCACGGCGATATACACGGGAGGCCGGGAGTGCCGCAGTGGAGCCTGAGCCGCGTCGCGCCTCTATCAATATCGATTGCGGCGCAGGGCCCGGCGAGTCACCCTCGGCGTGCGCCGGAAGCAACGACGGCCGCGACGAGCCCAGAGCCGGCCCCGGAGCCGAGCCCCATCATCGGAGCGCCGCCGAGACGCACGAGGCAGCAGCGTCATGATCGGCTCCTTCTGGAACCTGTGCCGCGCGTGCCCCTCCATGCCCATAGACAAGGTGAGAGAGCAACCCCCGCTGCACCCTTTTTTTACCTTCTTATTGTACCCCTTCATGCGGGGGGTGTTGGGTATAGACGCGCGTGGAGTGTGTGTACGTTTATTGGCACATTCGAGTCTCTATATTGATTTTTCAATTAAAAGGGTGGCTGGCCAACGGGGCCTTGTCGCGACGACCACCCCCTCCGGCGCGGCGTTTGAGGTTAGGAGCCGGCGCCGCGGGGAGTCCCCGTCGACGGAGGGTGATACGGTTCCTTTTTTTTTTTTTTTTTTTTTTTGGCGAAGGGGGATTAGATCTTGGCTCTTCCGACTGCTCCGTAGTTTCGGGAAGGACGCGGCAAGGTCAAGTTTACACCTTGCCACCCCCTCTTTTCTACCCGGCCACCCCCAGCGCCTCTTTTGTCTCTCCCAGGGTGCGAGCGATGTGCGACATTGAGGGGCTGCTGAGATTATTCGGGTGATTCGCCGCCGCTTTCCGGCGACCGAGGGCGAATAATACTCCTCCGAGTGGCCCGTTAATGCTTCCGTTTCTACTATATATTTTTTAGTGCCCACTCGCATTTCGTATTCAGGAGAGAGAATTCTAATTATACGAGGCTTTTGAATTTACGCCCACTTGAGTTTTTAGAACATTGTACTTTCGGAAACTTTTCGAATTTTTCTCGAGTCACTCGAATGCGCGAGCTTTAAAACAATTCTCTTTTTCTTTTTTTTTTTTTATTTGTCGTATAAAGCTCTCTGTACTACTGGAGCAGAAATAGTTATGTCTAAACTCGCATCGAGAATCGAGACTCCTTTTTCTTTTATTTAAATTCATGGTGGAATAATGAAGCTGCGACGTTTTTCATTTGACTATCGGGTCGGCCCTTTAAATAAAGTAGAGAATCCTGGTTCTGCCGAGCTCCGAATTGAGAGATTGATGAGTATCGTCATTCCGCGACTAAGGACAGGACGGGAGCAGGTCGAGCGTAGAACAAACTGCCATAACGAATTTACGAGACTCTCGGAGAGGAAGCAGAGGAGGGGAGGAAGTGAAGCCCGTGACTCGACGTTTAAGAGGCTCCGTGAATTTTTCAATGCAACCTATCCCCCCCTCTCTCTCTCTCTCTCTCACTTTCTTTAGGCTCCGACGGAGCAGCGAAGTCGTCAGGTACATAAAGAGTTCCGGCCCGGAAGAAAGCCGAGCGTCTGAGCGAAAAATGGCCCTTATCGATTGATCGGCGCACGCCGTCTCGTTTCTCATTCAGCGGACGAGACCGCAATCTCCTTCCGAAAAATTTCACTTTTTGTGCTGGCTGATAGAGAGGGATAGAGAGAGAGAGATAAAGAGAGAGGGAGAGAGAGAGGCGAGAGACCTTGGCTAGCGCTTTTATTGCCGGCCGATGGAAAGAGGAGAGAGACTCGTGGCTCCGGGGAAATTCGATTTGCCGCGCGCGCGCTTCGCCGAATCATCGAGGGGCTTTCCGCCTAATCGATGATTTAATTTTTAACTCTTTATCTGTACCAATGCTTCGGATCGGCTCGCGAATATATTGAAGTGTTGTAATCTTCGATGCGAGCTGCGGGTGTATTTTTACTCTTTTTCTTCTTCTTCTTTTTCTTTTTTTAAATGAATACCCCCGAGGGAGTGATGAACGGGTTTTTGATTAGAGGGAAGGAGAGCCGGGTGAAGGAAGCCTGAGGGGCACGAGGGGAAAAAAAAAATGAAAAAGTCGATCGGAGCGGCGAGTTGCGTGGACGCGGAGGAAGGAATGAAGATAAATGCACGGGAGCACGTCGCATTGGCGTAAGCCCGCCGACAGCGTCGCGTGATCACAGACGGAATTTAATGGAGTGGAGAATATGTAAGGATAGGCGCAGTTCTGCTCACTGCGGTGAATGGGATATATAACGCTGTAAATCGCAATGACATAATCGGAATACTCGCCTCGCTAAGTTAACACGGCTCACGTTTTATCTGCGTGTCTAAATATTGAACTTAACTCGAGCCTTCATTCATTATCTGCCTTTCTTTTTTTAGAAGGCTTGGAAATAACACTTTTTTATTTTTTTTTTTAATGCTATAAATAAAATATGCCTGATCAGTGAGCAATGTGCATGCGGAAACATTTTAATTAAAAATTAAATTAATTTTTAATTAAACATTATTATTTTTATAAGCGAACGTAAATAGATACAGGCGTAGAGTTTAATTCAAATAAATAATCTACATGGAGAAATATTTTGTACTTAAAAGTAATTTTTTAATAGTTTAATAATCGCAATTTCAGTATATACAACTATATTTACCTTATTTAAAATTAACATACAGTGTTCTGAAAAATCGTAATTTGTATATATAATGTTTGTAGCAATAATTTTTCTACCAGGTTGTAAGTAATTTTCATCAAACGAATTATTACTTGGTCTTGAAATTTCTGAAAACACAGAAAGTTTTCGATCTCATTACATTACCACTATTTTTCACATATATTTTTTCAAAAAATTGGATGTCACTTTCTTTAAAAAAAAGGCTCGGTATGATTCATGCACATAAGAATCGTGCACATATTAGTTCGTGCACAGTTTATACAGTTTATAGATATAT
>JAWWEN010000001.1:2126437-2147337 GCA_035582955.1 Sycophila texana | reverse complement strand
TAGCGCCTAGAAATTTTCATGCGACGTTGCAAATTTTTAAATTGTTCTTCGAGTTTCAATTCGAGGCGAGTGTATATACGGATGTGTGGGTGAGTGTATGTATGTACGTGCGGCGATTCCGGGATTTAAAATTCTAATGGCGGTCGCGTGCCGGGCGGAGACTTTTGATGGATACGCGACCCTGTGTTGTTTATGAGGGTGAGAGTGGCGGGGTTGTATATTCTCTTTTGTTTTTGGAGAGGGATTTATGAGTACGGTGAGAATTGGTCGGTTAGTCAGAATTAGTTTTCGGCGAAATATCTTTGGATGACGAATTGGCGATCGTACATTGTCGGTCGAGCTTTTTTAATGGCGTTTTTTATTCATGCTAATTATTCGTTGTTACCGCGTACAGAGAGAAAAAAAAGCTCTGTTAGAAACTGCGGTAGTAAAATTTAATGTTCCTGTAAAGTGACGTTAATGAAAGAATGCGAATAGTTTGTAAAATTTTGTTAAAACTGCGATAAAATTTATTATGTTATAGTAGTTTTATTTGAAAAAATTTCAAATTTAAAGGAAACAAAGACATTCTGTGATATTGCAATAATTGATTATTCCAATTTTCAGTAGAGGTAGATTCTTATTACATTTAAATTTGAATCAAAGAGTAATTTGAATTTGAACCAAAGCGTAGTTATCCAAAGTACCCTAATGAATATTCTATATTTGAATTTAAAGGCAATCGGTGTAACTCACTCGAGCTAATCACTCATTTTCAGTGATACTTTTTGATTAAAATGTACTACTTTTTCTATTATACAATATTTTATATTAAAAATTTGTGGGACAAACATAAAGAAGAGTATGAAAAAAAGAACTTGTCGATTCCTTGAATAAATTTATGATTATTAAGTTATTTAAATATTGACAGTGTAATAAATGTGAAAATTATAGTCGTCTTTTTATTATCGATCACTACTTTATCAAAGTCAGATACTTTAAATTTAAACATTAATTTTCTCTACTAAAGTAAAATATAATGGTATGATTTATAACAACCATTAATTTTGTACAAAAAAGAAACTACAATCACCTTTTTTCAAGAATTTATGTACGTTCAGAAGTACATTAATTCGCCGATTAATATAAATGGAACAATAAATTTTTTAATAAAAGTCTGATAATCTAATAATTATTTTTTCAGGATTATTTAAATATACATAATAATTTATACGCCTCCATTATTTGAACATTCTGTTCTCAGTATGACGACTTAACTTTACGTTATTAAAGTGTCTGTGTATTATGCCTATACTAATTACACAAACATGTAGTTAAAAACTTTTAGAAGCATCTAAAACGAAGTTTTAGTAACTAAAGAATTTTTAAGTCAAGTAATCACAGTTAAAAAAAGAAAGCCTTGAGTTCAGTCGTTAACTCTGGAATAGATGCCTTAACACGCCGTTATCTCATAATTGCACAGGAAAATTTATTTCTTTGAAAATCATACAAACAAGTAGCTCCTTATAAAAATTTACAAAATGGAAATAAACTTTTGTTAAATATTAAATTGTTAGAAAAATACAACTTTTATACAATTTTTAATGAAAACGATTAACAATAAAAAATTCAATAACAATTAAAATTTTCAGCTGACGCAGGAGACGCATTGTCTGGACGATCCAGTCTTCGAGTTCGATTCGAAGACTAAGAAGGAGGCGAGCACATCGTCACCGGCGGCACCGGCCACCGCGCCCCACGAGCCGCAGCAGCTCGCGAGCGACCTGCTGGAGAAAGCGCGCAACCGCTTCGACAAATTCTGGGGCTCCGGCAAGGGCTCCGAGCAATAAGAATAATTATTATGAAACAACCGACAACAAAAAAGAAAAGAAGGAAAAAAAAACAAAAATAAACAAAACGAACGGACCCCGCAGTAACGCTCACTCACACCTATATACACGCTCAGAAACACTTTACACAGACACACGTACACTCAGACACAGACAATTTACTTTAAAAGAAAAAAAAAACTATATAACAACTCTTTAAACTTTCTCTCTCTCTCCGTCACTTTTGCTTTTTCCACTGGGAGGAAAAAAAATTAAAAAAAAAAAAAAAAAACGTTAAAGAAGAAGCTGTACTGCAAACGGTTCCTCTTGTTAAGAAAAATAATAAAAAAAATAATCGATTGCCGAGGCTAATGACACTACCACCGATTATAAAGCAGAGAAAACAAAACAAATGTTCTTTAAACGTATTTAAAAAATACCGTAAAATGAGATACCGAGCACGCTCCATCCAGTAATCCACGTCCAATGAGTCCAAAGCCGCAAGAAACGACTATGTCTCTTATTATTATACCGTGAAAAAAAAATGACGAAAAACGCAAAAAAAATGAAAATAAGTAATGATTAAAAAAAAAAAAATGATAACACGTAGCGACGAGACGCGACACACGAGTGACGTATAAGACTCCGATTGTTTATTGAATTTTACCGTAACCGCCACGTTGTTCTTATACACTCCGACGGACCTCGATTTGTAACAGACGCCCGAAAAAAATTTTCGAGGAGGGGGAGGAGGGCCTCGGGGTGGTTGTATACTATACATATACATGCAATATTTCACGTATCGCTTGGCGATCGTCCCAATCGGCGGGTGCGATAATCAAACAGGCGGCGATGTGCGCGCGTCTCACGAGAATCAAAGCGAACTACGTGTGTATATGAAGCGCCGAAAGGGACGCGCGACGAGTGCATCCCGTCAATTGGCCCACCTCCCCCGCTACGCTCTTACTCTCTTCTTCGCTATATTCAGACTGCTGTAAAAAAAATTGTAAACTCTGCACTTTTTGAACGCCGTTGGCGTGAGGTACCGAATCGCGGGACGGAATTGCGCAAGGTATTGATACTAAATATTTCGATTATTTCTTTTACTTTATTTTTGGAGTTTCGAGGGTTGCGTAACTTGAGTTTAAACTCGATTAACACATATATTTACTTAATTAATAGCTGTTATGTAGGAGAAACTTGTACATAATCGAATATGAGCTGATATTCGTAATTTGATATTACGTAAAAACAATTAACATGATGGTTAATGTTGATGTCGAGGGTACTTTTAAAGCAGTATTTATTTGTTATTAATTTTGCGAGATAAAATAAAGTGCACACAAGGAAAGAAATTTTAGAGAGAAACAACAATTTTTTTGATAAATGATTTCAACTGATGGATGCGCTAATTATATAGGTCTAAAATATTGGAATCTTTTTTAATTCGCATTTGATATGAAGAAACCAAAGTATTTGTTACATCGACCAACTCAATTGGTTTTTTTTTTTTTAGAAAAATTCAGGGGCGAATTTCGGAGGTATGCTTATTGCAAATCGTTGCAGTGTAAAATTTAATTGTTTACGCAATTCACTGCTTTTTTATGAATTTCGCTACTGTTTGTAAATTTTTATCTTTTACACTGCAACAATATCTGTGCTGTAGTTTAAATGTCTACGAAGATCGATCCTGAAATTTTCTAACGAACCAATTAAACTTTGGTTTTGTTTAACTCGGTCAAAGAAATAAAAAACATTCCAGTCTTTTATGTTCCTCTCCAGTCGCTTGTAATCACCCCAAAAAGTTGTTGTCTCTCTCCAAAGTTCCCCTCTTTATATAGGCTCGTAAAATTATAATATCCAGTGTAATCTCGCGAAATTAATATAAAAAATGATTTTTGGAAGTCGTTTCGACATTAATAAAATTACCTTTTAATATCACGCGATTAAATTATCTCTCTCCCAAGTTTCCCTCTTTATATAGGCTCGTAAAATTAATATCCAGTGTAATCTCGCGAAATTAATATAAAAAATTATTTTTGGAAGTCGTTTCGACATTAATAAAATTACCTTTTAATATCACGCGATTCAATCTCGCTATTCTTCCAAACTCATAAATATTTATACTTCAATCTAATTATCTATGCGTTATTTTTGTTCGTTTCGTAATCGATATGTGCGTGATTTCGTCCCGCGCGTCCCGTCAATGTGTTTCTCCGATCCGAAAAAGATTTTATTGCTTTCGTCCTTCGAAGCGGGGCGGCGATCTGCTCCAAGTCAAAAAAAGAAAAAACCAATAAGCCTCACGCAAAATAAATAAATAAATAAATAAATAAAATTAAAAGCTCATTCTTCACAAATAAGTTCGAAAGCCTCCGCAGGCTTCGCCGCCTCGTAGACGACTGCTCGCATCCACTTATTAAAAAATACATAATAAAATAATTAAAAAAAAAAAAAAAAGAAACACTCACGAACACGTATATATATTTCAAACTAGAATTTTTCTCGCGAGCAATCGACGCTTCGCGAGCCTACACTGCCCGTCCAAACGTCACCGAAGTTATAATATGAAATCACCGCCGCGGCGCAGCGTCCTCGCCGCGCCGTTTTAAAGCTTTTTTGTAAATCGAGCGGGAGCCTGTAATAAGCTTTAGAGTACCGTTAAATAAATAAAAGAAGAAAAACGACAATCCCGACGAGTCCAGCACTTATGTACGCTTCGTTATAATTGTTTCCTCTCTTCCTTTACGTTGGCGTCCCCTTAACATAGCTCCGCGCGACGGGGACATTTCTGTATAATCGTCTTCCACTTTCTTTCACGAGGATGAAGTTCAAGACGCGAAGGGGATAGATCGGAGGGCCCTGTAGTGTTTCTTTCGATCGCGAGTAGATTTTTTACGCGAAAACGAGGTTTATAGACTCTCGATTAAAAGAAGGTATCCTTTCGTTCGCGTGGTGATACACACGAGGGAGACGAGCGGGGACTTGCAGTCCCGAGCGCGCTCGAATCGACTGACTCGACTGTGAAACCGTCTAAATGTTTAATAAGGGGTAAGGGATGAGGGGAGGTGAGCGCACGAGGCGACAGTGAGAAGAGAATAAGAGCGGGACTGACGTAGAAAACAAAAAAAAAAAAAAAAAAAAGAGATAGAAAACACACGGCCAAGACTCTTTTGGCTCTGTAGCAGTACGCCCGGGTAATAAACGTTAAAGAAAAAAAAGCCACAAAAAAAGTAAAGATAAATAATAAAAAAAAAAAAAATAATAAACGTAAGCAACAGAAAAAAAGAAGTTCTAAAGTAACCACTTAACCGCTGTAAGGATAAATAATTTTGCAGTAAACGGCAATTGAACGCTGCTTATTGAACAAAAAAAAAACCGAAGGAGAGAGAACACACAAAAAATATAAAATAAAAATTCCCCCTAAAAAGTATAAAAAAAAAAAATCAGAGGACGAGAAGGCACGCGAAGTAACGAAGCAGGACGAAGACGCGCGGTGATGTGTGTGTGTTTTTTATTACACAAGGAGATAAAAAAGAAGCGACGTAGGGCCAAAAAAAAAAAAAAATGGAAGATGAAGAGAGAGTGAGGCAGGTGCGACGGATCGAAGATAGCGGTGATGAGATGAAGGAATAAAATGAAAAAAAAAAAAAAATAACGACGAGTGAAGTCTGAGGCTACCCGGGATTTCGTTTGCATTCCCGCCTTAGTCTCTGCGCCTAATATTATAAATAGATAGACCGCATTATATTACCGTATTATAAATATGTCGATTATTATGCGAGATATAAATATATATATTATATAATATATCGGGAGCGAGGGGAGCTGGGGGAGGGGGGAAGGTTGGGAGTTTGTCGATATCGGGGAGGGGGGTAAAATGGAACTAGGAGCGATGAGGAAACGAGCGGAAGCGTTTTTTTCGTCGGCGACTTTATTCACCAGCATCTCGTAACCATTTATTATACTTTCATTGTTCTTCATTGTTTTCATTGTCGACACTTCGGACGCCCTGATGGAGATACTTTTATTCACGTGTTTTTTCCCTTGAATATTGAAGTGCATATTGCGGTTTATATAAAGTGTACTTTAATTTGTTTTTATTTTGTTCATTCAATTATCGATAAAATCAAACTTCGATAATAACGTAGATTGAGGTAAATTTGAATGAAACAACAAAAATGTAGGAGTGAGTAACGTTTAGTTCTCTTTTTTTACTACAGTCTTTTTTTTTTTTAATTCAGAATATTGTTTTACTTGCATTTCACGTATTAATAAATAAATTAAGTGTTCAATGAAGTGTTCAAATTTGCTAACAATGATGATACTTAAATTAGACTCGTAAACATTTGTATAAACAAATGTAAAAGAAACCTTTCATTAGAATTAATGAATTCGCATAATAATTAATTCGTAATTTTTAGATAACAATAATGGCGAATAATAATATTTCCAACAGGGCCACGAAGTGAAGGTGAAAATGACACGCGCTGGCACAACGAACGGTTCGTTATAAAAAAAAAATAAAAAAAAAATAAAAGAAAGCCTTTGTACATACATAATATTGTGTGATAATACGTACGAGGGGGAAAGGAGTTTTTCATGTAATCATCGTCGATGTCATCCTATGTGATTGCGCGGGGGGACACTCGGGCCCTATTTTTTCATTAGTCGGACCCTCTCCGCGATATAACTTAGCTGATATACGTGTGTATACACTTTTTTCACATCGAGCGACAAGCCACACTCGATGGGTGACGTTTTGAGCATACGCAAATTTCACGGTATATACCTTTATCTTCCTAATGACGTAACGCTTAATGTAAGCGAATATTTAACGATTGAACAATTGAAACGATAATGTTTGTTGGAAAGTTTAACGAAAGATGATATATAATCGATTGTTTTTTTTTTTTTCTAATAGTGAACTGCAAAATTTTGGGTTCGTCGTTTTAAGCCCTTATTAGTTTAACGTAAGTTGTACATACGAAGTGATTATAAATACGTGTATTTTTTATTGAATAGTTTATTGATATATGTATATAAAGGAAGTTAACAATTTTCCGTAATAGATTTTTTGCAATTGTGTAATCAATGTTATACGAAGTTTAAAAAAAAAAAAGAAAGAAAGAAGAAGAAACGTTGTTAAATGAGTAATGTGTATTTTTTCAATTCGCTTATAGATGTACAAATGTTTTTATTGTACATTTTTTAACGAATCTTATATATAAATTGCGTTTTGAGTTTCTCTGACGAAGAAACTTGCATTGAATTTTTAAATTTTTAAATGGTTACAATGTATAATGAATGAGTAAATTTTATTGTCAAATATTCTTTGAATAATTGAACAAAAATACTAAAAAAGCTAATAAAGAGCAATTTGAATTGATAAACATATATTTATGAATGTACTTGAATCAAAATTTGTTTAATTAATGATGAATCGATTTTAATTGCATTATTTTTATTTTTTTTTTTTAAATAAAGGATGCAAACAGCAGAACTCAAACCGCAGTAAACGAACTAAGATGAAAGTCAATTTAAACAAACTACGATAATATATAATTCTTCATCAAAGTAGAACCTGAAGACTTTCAAAAACGATAAAAAAACGACAAATGCATCGACAGTTCACGAATTGGAACTAGAAAAAAAAACGTCACCCATTAAGGGACACCCTTTGGACTCTATTTATTTAGTAGCGAGAACGAGCCGGGGAGAATGCGAATTAAAAAAAAATAAATAAGAGCGAATGAATGCGAGTAAGTGAAAGACGAGACGAGACGTTTTTACATACAGGGTACAGCATCGACATAGCCTTCGGGGATATTAAACTTACATTCCGCGATTTTTCTAGATAAAAAAAAAAGAGAGAGCGAAGTGAGGATAATAGAATTTAAAAGTAAAGAAAAAAGTAATAAAAATAAAAAACAAATAAAATAAAACGACGAGCGCGTGCAATTTTTTGTATATCGAGTATAAACGGGGGAGAAAACGTCGAAGATACTCGTTATTGTGATAAAAAAAAAAAAGTAAACCACTGCGATCGAACACGCCAACCCACACGTTCCGACATTGATACTTTTGACGCTCGATTTGATATGGTATAATTCGTCGGCGCTCGGGGAAAACGCTTCCGCCGCTCAGCACACACTCACCCATACTATAACCGGAGAGTTTCGAATTTTTCGATTATCGTAAATTTTGATGAGGAGGAATGAAATCGAAGATTAAAAAAAAAAAAATGAAAAAAAAAAAATAAGAGAAATGAAATAAGGAGAACGGATCATTATTGTTGCGCTTCGATGACACAAGGCTTTCGATAAAAAATAAAAATAAAAAGGAGAAAACAAATAATAAAAAGTAAAAAATAAAAAATAAAAAAAAAGAAATTCCAAGCGTCGGATGTATTTGAATTGTATTCGTGAAAAAAAAAAATGAGACGAGAAAAAAGAGGCGAAAAAAAGTGGAATATTTGTTGCTGTTTTATTGGAGCGATCGGAGACGTGATGGCCAAGCCATCATTTTCGCTTGCGTCGCAATGACTTTATTTTAGCGCTTGAGCAAGTGTTTTTAGGCGAGAATTAAGTGTGGAGACGATCGACGGGCTTGCCCGACGGTCGTTCGTTTGTACTCCCTAACGCATTATGACAGACGATCATTTATTATCATTATTGAAGATTATTATGGCTACATATATTATATAAATATATATTATATATTAATAGAAATTGAAATACTCGTAAATAAAGAACAAAAATGCCGATGCTTTCTGTGAATCGGCCTTGCGATCAAAATCACTTGGCTTCTTTATTTTTTTATCTTAAAAACCTATCCTTTAATTTACATAGACTCCCTTCCCTGAGGTTTTTCAGTCCCTTTTGTCCTCAATAGAACTTCCATTTTATATTTACAATGCTATTTTATTATATTAATTTACACCACATTAAAATATCGCACCATCGTCGAGGTTCTCCTCGTCGTCTTCGTAGTTTTCCCCGTTATCGAAGTAGTTGTTGACGTAGTCCGTGCCTTCGTCCATCTCTTCATCTACTTCTTCCTCCTCATCTTCCACCTTGTCTTCTGCATCCTTTTCATCCGCCTCATCATCATCTTTGTCATCATCGTCAGCTTCACTGTGCTGAGTAGTTTCTTTCTCCTCGAGTTCCTTTAATTTTGATTCCACGTCAACATCCTTTTGCTTCGTTTTTGGATCCGCATCCTCCTCCTTTTGCTTCTTTTTCGTATTACCTTTAGCTTTTTCAGCTTTTCTCTTTTTCTTTAAAGGTTTCAGTTCCATTGGCATTCTAGTCCAGTCATATTTGGATTCATAACTCTGCTTAGCAGTCGACATATCTTGATAACGATCCGAGTACCTTTCTATGTCTTTCTTTATTACAATAGGTAAGACATTATTTGGAGATTCATGCATAAACTCTGCAAAATCTTTCTTTAGTTGGAGTAAGTATCTCATCTCACTGGAAATAGTTGTAGGCAAAGCTTTATAGTCCAAAGGTGGATAGCTCGGTGGAGGTTGAAGTATCGGCTGTAATACTTCAGCCTTTGAAAATCCGAGCTGGTCTCCAGACAGAGCCACCATTGGCCTTCCTCTTCCTCCACCTCGTCCAGCCATTTTAGCTGCAAACAAATTTATTTAATTAGAAAGTTTTAAATATACTATTAATTGTTGGAGCAATTTTTTCTACTACCTAGATCGTTCTACAGTTAATGATATTTACAATGTTGAGATGTTTTAACTGAATGTATACTTAAAAAAATTCTTGTACACCATAAACAAAGTTATTGATAAATTGGAGCAATAAAAAGGAGACTAAGAAAAATTAGTCTTTGTTATTTTAAAATTCATTATGATAAATTCCAAAAATAATAATAAATAAATAAATAAAACTGTACAAGAATGTTGTAAATAAACATTAGCCGGTAGGCGCAACAGTGATTCGATAGCGTACAGGTTAGGAATACCATCTCGCAAAGATAAACACTACCTTACGAGGTTTGCTTGACGAGCTCCTTATCCTCGATTTTCAGCAGCTCCTCGAACTTCGCTATGAAGTTATCCTTGTCGTAGATGACCTTAACGACGAGGGAACAGGAAGGACAAGTCGCCTCTTCTTCGCCAGCGAGCAGGTCTTCTTTGGAGATCTGGAACTGATCGCCACAAGGACAAGGATAGTAGTAGATCTCGTCGTCCTCGTCAAATTCGAAGTCCTCGATTTCCACTTCGTCGTGGTACGTTGTCATAGTCGCGAGATATTATCCACGGACTCTCGTTTGATGACCACATGGAGAGCACTACTGCGGCTCTGCCCTGTGTGATGATTTTGAGGTTAGGATTCGCGCACACGACATATATTCCACGTGGTCTCGTACATTTACGCGTTGATGTGAAATTGAGTAGTAATGTTTTTTTTCTCGAACAGCTGATGAAATTAACGATTTTTAAATTACTCAAGTCTATATTGACAAATGTGATGTATATAATGCGGATAATAATAAACTGAAGCACTGCGTCATGCAATATATTGTATACGTTTTACGTACATACATGTATATACCTACCTATTTGATGCGGACTATATTACTATATATATGTAGATATTTTTATGAATGAAAGTATCAATGGTGGAATCTGTCTTACCGACGAAGTTGATCGACTGCCAATAATTCTGTAGGTATGGATTTTCAAAATGGAAGTACCAATTTTACTCGCTACGAGGAATTTGCTTCACCTTTTTGCCCTTGCAATTCTCGCTCATTTCGAACCCCACCCTCGTACAAAGTCAAAGTCAAAGTCAAAGTCAAAGTCAAGTATCGTCCATTGATTTCTCAATTTGATTTTGTTACGCAATGAAGTCTAAGTTATTATCGATACATTCAATGCATGATGATGCGATAAAAAAATTTTAAATATCGTTATTTTCGAACTATAGTTATATTATTAATGAGAAGGCTAAATAATATTTTTTAATTAGGTAAATTAAAAATGGAACTAAAATGTTCATCAAAGATTGAGATATCATAAAATTAAATGCTGCAATAGTTTTTGATGTAACTTAACTAAAAGATTATTTATATATTTAAGCATTAAATAAACTAAAAAGTCCTACATATAAGAAAGAGAGAAAAAAAAGAGAAAAAATAATATAAACTATTATTATAAAACATAATTAAAATTTCTGTTTTTCATGTCACTTTGCTATAAACAGGAGAACAATCAAAGGTAAATACATAAAAGCATGTAATTTTTTAAAATTTTATTTCAATATTATTTGTGGATCAATATACAAAAACTATAACAAATTTTGATCCTTAATAAATAAACAGTACACGTACGAACGCATACAACATGGTGATTACACATAAATAAACAATTCAAAAGATTATTTATATATTTAAGCATTAAATAAACTAAAAAGTCCTACATATAAGAAAGAGAGAAAAAAAAGAGAAAAAATAATATAAACTATTATTATAAAACATAATTAAAATTTCTGTTTTTCATGTCACTTTGCTATAAACAGGAGAACAATCAAAGGTAAATACATAAAAGCATGTAATTTTTTAAAATTTTATTTCAATATTATTTGTGGATCAATATACAAAAACTATAACAAATTTTGATCCTTAATAAATAAACAGTACACGTACGAACGCATACAACATGGTGATTACACATAAATAAACAATTCAAAAGTCAACGCAATTCATTCAATTTGCAAATAAATACAACAATAATAAACGGAACAAACGAGTTACAATTCCCGAATAATTTTTCGAAAACTTTAAAAAAAAAAAAAACAATCCTACATTTTTCCCTCTCTATAACGACGATAAATGAAAATTTCCATTATTTATCACAAAATCTTAATTCAGTTACCTAACATACTTATGAATTTGCAACTACGTACATTTTTGGCAGTTTAATTACTTTTGTGCTAAAGTAACGAATACAGATCCATCAAAAAATTATAAAGACGAATTTTTTGACCCCTTCGACCAGCGCGTCTCCCTCGCAAAAATGCACAGTTGACATTTTTCATCTTTTTCTCTGTGAAATGTACGAATGAAAATTTCTTTTTGCCTATAAGTTTAGATCCGCGACACGTGAAAAATAAGTTTCGTTCCCCAGACGCGTTATACCTCCACCTCACCTCAAACTTTTGCGACTTTTTTTTTCAATCTGCATGGCGAACAATTAAAATATCCATCTAAATCTAGCATATTTATTTTTTTTTTTTGCTCATTAAATAGAGATGAGTTCCTACTAATATCCTTCTACTCCTATTTGATCGTATTATATAATAATTCCAGTATTCGTTCTTTGTTGTGTTGCTTCTTATTGCTTCGTTTTTTTTCTTTGACAAGGAGACCAGAGCCGTCCTCTTTTTTTTTACCAGCGAAGAAAAATTAACGACCCGCTCTAAACAAAAGGGTAACAATTATGCTAAGAGATATTACTTCAACGATCAAATTGCTATCGACTAGTAGTAGTACTCTTTGTTTACTTTTTTTATTTAATATCTGTTTATAAAATTTCGTGAACGCCGTTAATCATATATAGTATATTTTTAAAGTCTATGCCAAGCTCAATGATAAATTATTAAACAACACCTCGTAACACATTAAAAATTCAAACAGGCTAAAATTTTTTCATCATTTTTTTTCGTTTGTTTTACACTTTTATCGCATCCGATCGTCGAACTTTTATCATTCGATATAAAATATAACAAAAATCATTTTTGTTTATTTGTTTATATATATTTTTTATTTAAAACGACACGACGATATATAATTCACGTTGATTCTTTATAGTATATAATATAGCAAGAGTCAAAGTAGACGGAAATGAAGAAAGGGGAGAATGCATGGGAGAAATTTTTTTTTTTATCTCCCCCGCCTTCGTTTTCACCCGTTCCTCTCTTTTGTTATGTCTTAGGTTCTGCCGCTCAGAGATAATCTTTCCCTCATAAAATATGCGCTTTTATGGCGACGATATATACGAAACAGTGGTACTCTCGTGTGTTTTTCCAATGCGCCTGTCCGTGTGTATAATATATATTTATGTATATATATTTATGTATAATATTCGAGAAATCGAGAAAATGCGAGTGTCGAGTAAAGAGCGACGAGACATGTAATATATTTGTAATATATGAAATTTCCGATTACACTTACTTTTATTAGACAAATAGATTGGTCGAATCTTATTCCACGTTAGACACAACATTTACTTACTTCCCTCTATTTTATATATGTAGGTAGTTTAAATTTTTTTCTGTTCATTTTTTTAAGCTCAGCGATATTTTTTTTTGTTTGATTTTCTTTCGTTTATTTTTAAAAGCTCAATCGGACAATTCAAAAAAGAAAATGCTATTGCCGAAGCGACGTCGATTTGTTTATAAAAATTACGTGGCGTACAGCGGAGTGGAAAAATGAAAAATAAGGAGGGAGATTAATTGTTGTGATTGTATGTCCAAATAGCGTAATTTTTAAAAATAGGAATTAACAACGGTTTCTTCGTTTAAAAGATTTATGCTTGAGTTATTTCGAACAATAGTGACTAAAACGATATTGATTTATAATTCAAAGGTTTTTACATTCGAAGTGATTTTTGTATTATGTACCTGTAATAACGTACACTTGATTGTACATAATGAATACATTAAATAAATAATGAAATATGGACATTACTCTTCGAAAATGCGTGGAGTAAAATGTAAAACTATGCATTATAAATTTTTAATTCATCAAATCATTGCAATAACATCATAAATATTAATTTTCTCGAAGTAATTTGACAAACAATACAGAAATTATTTAATGAAAAATTACAGAATCTAGAATAACAATGAAAAATTTAAAAAGAAAACTATAAAAAGAAACTGGGGTCATTTTAATCAGAGTAAAGCGGACAAGTAAACGCAAATATTTTCAGCGGCATTGCTACTCATGGCGACCATATGCAGGCGCTCTTAAAAAATTTAGTGCAGTGTGTGCAGCGCGCAATTTAAAATTTCACCCAGCGAAGTTCACTTAGCTTGAATTACATTTAAGATTAAAAAGGCTTGGCTTTGTTTAATTTCCACGTGCTTCCCATGGTCGAGCAGCCGCTCCAACTCCTCTCCGAGTGCTCGCGAACTCGATGCTTCGTACGCGGAAAGTACTTTTTTTTTGTTAAAGGTACGATCGTACAGACAATATAATATAATATATAGACTTCTTTTAATTTTTTTTTTTTTAATTCTTTCGCTCGTCCTTATCGACTACCCGCGCGATCGAGTAAATGACTCCCGATCGTCGCTGCTTAAATTCTATATAATTTAATTTATCATATAGTTTATTTTTTATTTATTTTTTTTATTTTTTGTGGACATGAAAAAAGTTGTAGCGCAACGCGAGGTGTCATCCCCCGCGCGGCGATGTATTCAAAGTGCTTCGTTCGATAATTTTTTTTTTTTTTTTTTTTTTTTTTTTTAATATAAAGTTTAAAATCTATTTGGCACTCTCCTTGTTTCATTTGGGAAAGGCGAGCACGCTGGCTATTTATTTTTTTTTCTTCAATTCAAGGTCATTGCATCGAGTAATTTGCCATTACAATAGGTCTTACTTTTTTTTTTTAATTATAATATAATAATATCTTTTCATCCGCTTACTTATTTTCTTTTTATTCGTCATTATCACCTAATTGCGCAAACGCTCGGGGCAGCACTTGGCGCTTCCGATGCGTTCGCTTCATTATACATATAAATATTTATTGGGTAATTTTTATACTTTTTATCGCGATTGCACGATGTACTTTATTAAACACACCTCACATTTATGTATCGCTCGAGAGGAAAACCAGGCGGGAGTCGCAAATATATGGTCAGTAAATGGGCGAATCACTGTACTGGCTTTTTGAATCGCGCGCCTCTCCAACCCGATGTTCCCTCGGTATATGCAAATTGGTCATGTTTATTTTAATTTATTTTATTTTGTAGCATTTTTTTTTTTCAAAGTATACAGTACATGCCTATACTCACATCCATGCGCGTTTTTTTTTTTGTTGCTTTTGATCATTTGCGATGCAGCGATTTTTTGATGATTCAGCCTGTATCGTTTGATTGGAATGCCATTGCTCGCGCAACTCGCCTTACGAGCTCTTAAATCTGAATTAGTAACAAATTATTTTTCGTTTCGATAAAATGACGTTTTTCACATAAATTGATCGGAAAAATCGAGCGATAAATTCGCGCGCGACATAAAAAATGTCAGTTTATAAAATATTTGTACCAGAGTATTTGTTCGATAATTCGCGGCGCGGGCGGCGATTTCAGTGTAACAATTGCGAATAAATTTTTTCCGTACTTTTTATGGCGAATTAATATTTCATGAGGCTTTCTCTGATTCACTCGGTTATATTGCCGTGCGCCGGGGTCTCATCGCTATAATTAACGTTGAATAAATCATGAAATAAGCGCGCTGATATCAGCCAATCAGTTATTTAATTCAGATTAAGAGGGAATTAGGTGCAGGCTGTTTATCGTTTAGCAAAACGACGGTGTATATTACTCCTGACTCTTTTTTTTTGTCTTATTCTTTTATAAATGTCATAAAAATAAACGGTACAAAATAATCGCGTTTTTTTTATTTTTATTATTATTCTTCATTAGAGTGTATACATCTATTATTATTAATGGCGCGCGTAAAATCCATTTAAAATATGATATATAGCTGCATTTGTCAGCGCGAATTTTTTAAAGATGCAGTCATTTAAAAAGGCTTTGCGCACGAATTAAAGTCTCTTTGGCGCACACGAAGTAATTACGAAACTCGAACGGACGGTAATTTTTGAATCATTTGTTCGTTAAAGTTTAATAATTACTCGGTAGTGTTTCAAGATTAATGTTCATAAAAAAATCTTGATATGCAAACTTTTTCAATTATATAGGAGATCATATATATGTATATTTGATTTCATTGCAGTTGTGCATTTGTCTAGATAGTTTTTAAATTTGCCAAAGTTACCAAATTGTTTTTAATAATGTTGTTAAAAATTTGTTCACCGATAAGATTACTGATAGTCGTTTTTTCATGATTAGTATTTATTCTATTCATATTCTTTTGATAGTGTAATCTTTCAATAACAATATTTAATGAACAAATTTCATCTTATATTTTGTATTAAATATATATTTGGTAAATTTTGGTCGTCTTAACATACCGTAATTTGATAAATTTTTCTTGTAGGTCAGTAATTGTAATCAAATTTATATTTGTCAAAATCTTGCGAATATAAAAAATATGAAATGACAACTGAATATGAAATATGAAATAAAAAAACGTTCAAAATTTCGAATAATTTAAATTTCATAAAAAAGTGTAAGCTCGCAGTTAAAAGTTTGGCTGAAATTCTGCAAAATTCGCACCACTCAAAATTGCAAAGCCAGCTGTATTTCTTTTTTTTTTTTTTATCAAAATCATCTTTATTATTGCTCATATCACGCATACTCCGCGATAAAAATCAAGCGTTATTGCGCAACTTTTATTTATTTTTTTTTTAAAAAGTCCGTCGAATTATTACACACCTGTGTATAATCTATATTGCATACGCCCACCTCTCGCGTAGTGACTTATACAAATTTTGCGATATGCACTTATTAGTTTACACGATATATTAAAAGTATTAAACGACGCTCAACATCGATATGGTTCTGTCAAAATGGCACACACGTCATCATTAATCATGATAATTATTACGAATTATTACAGTATACAATAAAACTACACGGTCGACCCCGTCCTCATTGCAAGTACTCTTTCTAAAAACCCACGAAAAAATTTTGTCGGCCTAATGCACCACCACCTCGTCCTCGTACTATACTTTTATAGCCCATGGAAGTTTTTTGCCCTTTAAACATCGTTTAAATTTTAACCTTATAATTTTTTTTCTTATTATTTATTTCCTACACGTACGCGTTTAAACTCCTATATATAGTGTGATTTTCTTATTTTTCGCCCGAACGTGAGTTGGGGGAGGGGAGACCTCGACGAAGGTCCCCGCGGCTATGACATTTACTAGTTTTCATTAAGATTTATGGAAGAAACTTCGGACGTTCGGAGGACGTTCTCTCTGTCCACCCGAAAAAAAAAACGAGAGGGAGAGAATGAGACGACGCGTTCGCTCGTAAAAAACATGTCCTTTTCTTTTTCGTCTGACCCGCCGGCTTTTCGGCGAGGATCGATAGTACGCTCATTGTAATGCGTCGCGGAGCTAATTAACCTATAAGATCGATAAGTCATGAGGTGATAACTCGCTCCGGGCTGGGAGGCGATAAGATACTACACACGATAAGAGTACAAGGTTAGTTGCTTTTTTTCTTTATTCGAGAGAGGATGAAAAGTTACTACAAGTCTATCGCTAAACACGTGGCTATACAGTACTATACGACTAACGACGGATGTGTCATTTCAAAGCGGGAGGCTGATCTTCTTTATTTTTCGAAAATGTGGATATGTTTTTATTTTTTTGTAGATATGTACAATATTTTAAATTAAGCTTTTATCTGAAAAGTTTAATTTTTTATATCGCAATTTCGTACGAGTGTAAACAAGATGATATGCATTATGTTCGTCTCGTTTATATTTAGAGTGTATAATTAAGTACTTTTTACGTAGTACTTCAGAAATAGTCATATTTTTCAAAAAAATTATGACCATACATGAGTTTAATGTCTTATTATTTCACTCATATTATTTATCATAAATTTTTATTCATAAATAATAAGACATTTATTTTCATAAACAATAAAAAATGTTAAATCCCTATGAATGAATCGTTCGTCATTAAAATTTAAATAAGGACAATAATACAGATAGCGCAATTCGATAAATTCTAAATCAATCACGCGCTCTTCTTAAATCAGTATAGTACTCGAATCAAATTTTCCCAGCATGACGAGGATCCTTTTCTTGAAAAGGATATTTCCCGTCAGCCGTCGCGACTTTTCCCGCTTCAAAAGGATCCGATCCGCCTGTGCTCCTATATACGACTCTTATACAAATCATTCCGAAGTTAAAGGACGCGTGACACATAGAAATTGTCCGTGTAAAGTCTACGGAGAGAGGAATCCTAGAATTACAGTACGTCACTACCTCGATAACTCGAATACGATTTTTTTTGTGTCTCGACGTGAAAGCGGCTATTCCCGATCGAAATCAGAGAAGTTTTTTTATTTTACGTCTAATTCCCTCGTCACTATTTAAAGTAACACCTCCATCGTGAGTCACGACTCTTCACAGAAATCTTGAAATTAAAACGTATATTGTAAATATATCATAAACGATTCTATATAAATTATCATTTTAAAAATATTCATTATGGCATTAATTTTTTTTTAAATATATATGTATAGGTATACATATTATTTGAATGAAGCTTTCGGACGCAAGAAGTAAACCTAAAATACCTACGTAAAAACTTCTCAATTTCACACATGTCCGTACATACAGACATATATTTTGCGAATAAAAAAGCCAATTTAAATCTATCACGCAATTCAATTTAATTATAAACAAAGTCAAATATCGCGCTTTTAATTTCAAGACCTGTTCGAGTTCGAGGCTCCTACAAATGGACGTACCACCTAAAAAAGAAAAAAAATAAATAAAAAAAAATAAAACAGCGTTACGTCACTAGACTAGAGTTTATACGCTGCCGGCCAGGGAATGCCGAACGAGACGTCGACGTGATTATTAAAACGCGCAGCTGCGCAGGGGGCTCGGCTTGTTTTCCCGCGCGCAAACGTGACCTAAGCGCGAGAAGCGCGCGTGTTTTAATTGGAAGCGGGCCGCGCGCTCGGCTGGGCTAGCTATGATGTCACGGGCGAGCTTCGCTACTTCCGCAATCGAGTTGAAAGGTCGGACGTCGCGATTTGCATGCTTCATACGCGGAAATCCGTGCCCGCGCCTTTTTTAATATTCCGGGATTTTTTTTTTTATTTGTGTCGCGCGGGGGGCGGTCATTTGTTATATCGGACGATGGGTTTTGATTTGACGAGGTACAGTTCGTAAGATTCGAATTGTTTGAGATGGGGGGACGCTTTTGTGTACAACGTTGGTTTGGGGGAACGCGGTGTATCGATTTTTGGTGTCTTTTGCATAGCATCTAGTATGCGTACTTTAAGAGTATTATTTATGCTGTTATGAAACTTAAATGAGAGAGCGTATTATATGCTACGTTCTGGTTTCGGCTAATGAGCTTAAACTTATTTGTATGTCTCCCGTATAAAATGCGTATGCCGTGAAGAGCAGCTAGTTAATAAGTTTAGGCGAAGAAATTATCTCTTTATTTTTCATCGATAATAGTTTGAAGTGTAAATAAAAATTTGACGTTTTTCATCTGATTCAATCAACGACTAAAGACGCTTATAAGGTGTTCGGTATGAAAAATTATTAACGAATGAAAATATCCATATTTTCTCCATTCAATTCAGTCAATAAGTATTGCTTTAAAAAAAAATGCTCAGTGAGTACTTAATAAACTTAATCAAAACGAAGATCGTGAATTTTGAAACTTAATTTTGTATACACCATTCCACGGATATTCACTACGCTCGATCTAAATTTTGCTATGAATTCTACAACTGAAAAATTACACCTCGAGCAATTTTATTCGCCTTCCAGACTTCTCGTGAATCTTCCTTCGTCGTCTGATCATCTGAGGATCGATCGCAAAACATCGGTCCCCGGTCGTGAGCAGCCTAAAGTCCCAAAAAGCTTAGCGTCGGAAATCAGCACTCGCTGGATCGCCCTAGCTAAGGGGAGCATTAGAAGCGCGGCGATGGGTGATGGGACCCCGGCTATGTGTCCACCTCGTGGCAGACCTCCATGTAGTCCGGATTGTGCATTATGTCCTTGATCATGTCCTTCAGCATCGTGTAACGAGGAAATATTGGGTAGACCTTTGAGCTGTTGTACTCCTCCTGTAATTTCATTATAAACGTTCGTTTTGTTTTTCTCAATAAATATATTATTTTTTAGTTCTTATTATTTTTAACGAAAATTAAAAATAATAATAATAGTAAGAAAATTCGAAATAAAAGAATTGATCGAACTATTTTTGTTTTTTTTTTTTAATCACACCTTTTTATATTTGCTAATTGTTGTAGTTGTTTAATTGAAGCTTGTTAATATTTATACGCGAATAATGTTTACTCGTCCCTTAATTTCTAATCAGCATCTTTGCTTCCAAGTTACTCAATTTGAATGAATTTCGTTAATACGAACTTTTCAGGCATTTAAAATTTTGCACTGTATAATTAAGGAAGGAATCACTTAAAATTCACCGACGAAAAATCTCTTATGAATAATTCAACCAAATTGGAAAACTTTGAGAAAAATCAAGTCTATTAAATAGAAAGCTTTAATGCTCTTTCACACGCCCTTCAGGCAAATTGGTCTACGTGCAAAAAGTAGATCTTTCGCGGCTATCCAGACTGAAACTTTGCATTTATTTCAAATTCAGAGGGTCAGCGTTTCCGGAAATTTTTGTTTGCTCGAATTATTCATGTAAATTGCGTAAATACTATCATAATAATTGATAATTATTAAGAGTAATTACTTCGATCGGTGCAGGCGCTGAAATCAATAGGTAAATAGTGCACGCACAAATTAATATTCGTTGTTTAGAGAACGAATGTGAACTCTGGGAAGTCAATATTTAACGTGTACTATAATGAAATGTCTATTAACTATTTATGTACTCTGGATATCTAGAGACATTTACAGTGTAATACTTTTGCCTGACATTATAGCGTAGATATAATGAAACGATTTAGGAAAGTAACCAAGTTTAAGGAAGAAAAATCACCGCTGGGGTAAATTCTTTATTCTTTAAGCTACAGATTGACCTTTCAAGAAAGTGATAAAGAAGTCGCGGAGAAAGTGTGATCGATGAGATACGAACCTTTCAGAAACTTTCAAAGATCATTTCCGTCGAAGAAAAAGTGACAAATTGTTGGAATATGAGGTACATTTATGTGAGTGAGTGAGAGAGAAAGATGAGGCGACAGCGCCACCATGCGTTCACGC
>JAWWEN010000001.1:2107490-2126337 GCA_035582955.1 Sycophila texana | reverse complement strand
ACAACGTTATTCTATTTAGAGCCGGTGTACTTTATTTCTCTCCCGAGATCCACGGATAAACCTCGAGTATCTTAACACAAATACTTTAATGCAATTGATTTATATATGTATAGGCACTCTTTACTTTGTTCTTAAATATATAATTGTTATTATATATCAACGATATCAAATTTAATGAAATATCATTTATATTGAATAATTTATAGGAAATAATTGCATATATATAAAAATCAATGATTAAAGTACTTACAACGTACGTCATTTTTTTTTTATTTAAGAATAGCACAAATTTTAATCAAATATTTGATGAAGTGAACGATTCACGCTACAGTCATTGAGGAATTAAGATTACCCGTGCACTTTTAATTAAAGACTCGGATGACCAAACATTTGCTGCTTTAAGTATTCTAAAAATGTGGCCAACAGTTTGAGAGTATTTTTAATAGTTCTGTCACCCGGAATATTCCGCAGACGCATTTTATGAATTCTTGATTCGGTGTATCGTAAATTTCACCCAATAAAAATTCTAACCATCAAAACTAGTTGTAACCAATTGCGTAAATCTTCACTATCGTCGGTATAAGGTATCAACGCAAATGAACGTTGTTAACTTTTACGAGATATCGCGTGTATCTATCACTGTAGGCGATTAATTTATAAAACAGAATTATGCAGTTAGCGTCCACAGGAAAAATAATAATGTCCCTTGTACTGAACAAAGTAGAGTTTAACCTATGTTTTCATCTCAAAATTTTCGATTTTGTATTTTATAGTTATTTTAAATCTACACATTTTTAAGAGAATACATGATGCGAGAAATTCGTTAAATATGTCCTTCAAGAAAAAAAGTGCATATAAGAAGTTTAGTCTTCTTCTTCTTCTGTTAGTGAAGTCATTCTACTCTTCAAGAGACTAGATTGGTTCTGATGTGATTAGTAGTATACATACAGAAAAATGAAAAATCTTGGTTATTAAATTACAGTACAGTATAGTCATTCTTACATTAATAGCTGCAGACTACATCCTATGAATTCTACATTTGCATAGTTTAATGAAATTTGCTTCTGTACACTTAAAAACACGTGCCAACATTCTTTCCTATAATAGTGAAGGATAAACTGCATCGTAAATTGAAAAAGACAAATATAATTCTGATCAAGCAAAGCTCAATATAGTTATATAATGTGTCGCTTATAGTTACATAAATGTAATAAAAAACATCAGGTATATCCACATCCTTTGATGTTTAAAAGCTCCGAAGCTCTCCGCGCCTCTAATAAAATGTCTGAATGCAAGGCTCCCAGCAGTGACATCACAACATTCGAAAAACAAACAAACAAGTAGTCAACGTCTATTTATATAGAAGCACCATGTGAAAGGCTGCTAATCTCAATGCGCGATATCCGGTCGGCGGCGCCGCGCTAAATCGTTATTAATAAAAGCTCACCTTAAGATCACGAATGAGGTTTCTCAGTCCGGTGTATTTCTTCAGCAGCCGGTACAGATCGTTGGTCATCTGCGTGTTCTCCGCCTCGATCTGGGCCGTCGTCATATCTGCAAAAGCGGCGATCGCATCCAGGTTTATTTTCGCCAGGGACGTATCGGTGAGAGCAACGTCGAAAATTCGTTCACGGTGTATAAAAGCTCGCGCGACAAAAAAGCTCTTTTTTTTTTAGATCAATTCGCGGTTGATGGGAAAAAAATCGATCAAATTTTTTTATGGCGTTTCGCGCGTTGAAGTCGTTTAGGAGGCAATTTTCGTTGTTGTTCATAGTCGTGAGGGAGGGTATATATCGGGAGTTATTTTGGAATTTTGAATATTTGTGAAGTTTAAATTTTCTGGGTCGTGTGTAGGTTTAAATGTTTTTTTTTTTTTTTTAATTTATGAATTTTTAAATTTTTTCGAGATAAAAAGTAATTCTTATCAAATTTTCAGTGCTAAGCAGTATGAATATGTGAATTTCTTGAACGGAGGCAGCAGTAATCCAGCGGATTTTCATTGTGAAATGAAAAGTGCTTAATTTGCCTGAAAATCTGATTTGGCGAACTTCTACTTTCAGGTACTTCGTATAAAAGGCGGAACCTTAAGTAGTTTAAAACGTTGGAAAAATTTAATATTCATTTTTCAGTAACTTTACGCGAGATAATGACAGTAACGGTGAACTATTTACGCACAATTATGAATAAATTTATTTGAAGATTATATTTATAAATGAAGACTTAACAATGCCTTGCTTTGAATTATAATAACCATTAAAATTTTATATTAATTAAAAATTAAAAATTATTATCAATGCTTGAAGTATCATAAATATCTTTAAAATATTTTTAATTTATTTTCTAACTATGAACGTTAAAAAGGCATTTTCTTTTTGTTCATTCATATCACGATATAGTAATTTTATTTAACGAACGTGAATGAATTCCAAACTGCTTTGACTGAATTATATATAGGCCATTAGAATGAAATTTTAGTGACGAGTGAGTGTATTGCAAAATCGACTTTCTAAATTTATCGAGGATTGAATCTTAACGAACAAAGAGCATTGTTACCTCATCGGAGTTTTTAATTATTTTCATGAAAAGGCATTTTCGAGATGCCTTTTGAGCCAGAAATTTTTAGCGGTCGTAAACGATTTCCATTGTTTCTAAATCGATTTGCAAAAAAATGCATTCAATTGACCTATATAATAACTCTTCAAATATTATAACGAAATATTTAAAGGATAGTACTGTTATATATAATTGTTTGTAAAATTAGTACATTATTTAAATATTTCCTTAAAAACTTTTGCAATTATTAAATTATTTTTGTTTTCTAGTTAATTAAAAAGAGAGCAAAAAGTGTAAAATAAAAAAACAGAGACTTCTCGTGTAATATTATTTTAAACTTTACAAAAGCAAAATCAATAATACTTAACAAAAAGTTCGCACTTTATATTTTTTAACAGATTTTATTGCATTAAGCTCTCAATCTGGAGATTTATATATTTATTATACAAATATTTAAAAAGAAAACGAGAAACTCAGTCAAAAAAGTTCATCATCCTCATTGCAAAATAAAGTATAATTAACTACTCTATTCTAAAAAAAAAAATTATCTGCACTTCACCTAGAAAAAGAAAATCGCGAGTTACCTCCATTCTCAAGCAATACAGGAAATAAAACAAAGGCGACATTGTCTGCTCGATCGAACTCAGCGCGAGCGGCAAACAATAAAACTCCCCCGGCATACCGACAATTAGGCCCTACAAGCACTGAATAAAGTTGCTTAGCTCAATTAAAAAAAAAAAAGGAAAGAAAGTGAACGGAAAAAGAGAAATAATAAAAAAATAATCGAGAAGAAAAGCGCAACAGAGCGGATATTACTCTGGGTGGAAAGCCTGGCGTCGCGCCAGATCGTGTGCGCCTCGTGTATTTTTGCCGCCTACCCCCGAAAAGTTCGCCAATTGAATTCGAAACGGCTCGCGCGCGTCGCGTCGGCACTCCAGCGCGGACTCGCTCGCGCGAGCTAAACGAGCTGGAAATTTAAGCGACGCCCGGCCGTGCGAGGGGCGAGAAGCTCGCGCGAGCGAGCACCGGAATTTACCTAACCGGTGCGAGGCACGTTAGACGCGAGCGCACAACTTTAGCCACTGTGCATCACGAGAAAATTGGGGATGTTCTCGCTGCACGGCTCATGTCTTTTCGGCGTCGCTTTATTTTCAATTTTAATCCGAAGTTCTTTTTTATATTTTCTTGTTTGTACGCGTATATATACTGTAATCGGGAGAGCTGCTGTGTTTGAAGGTGCGGGGATGTTTGTGAGATGCGAGCGAAATGTATATATGGATTGATCAGAGAAAGATTCTTTTTTTTTAGGATTTTTTGTTTGTTTTACTGTTACCTATGCTTTTATTTTATCAGTTTAATTTATTTTTTTCAGTGGAAAGATGGAAGTCGGTTAGAAAGAAATATTGTGTGAGATAGTATAACTAAAAAATTAAAAAGAGAAATGCTCAGTTTAAATCTGAAATATTATTTAAATGAATGAACGGTTAATTGAAATGTATAGATCAATCTTGTTATTCCAAATAGAAAAATAACATTAATACAAATCTCCCGCACAAAAAAGCACTTTTAAATGTTTTTTGCGAAGCTTTTAAAATTTCTTTTAAAATCCTTGCAAAATAAGCTTATTTCGCGAAAATCTCGCGAACCACTTCAGGAGTCAATACTATTATTATATACGTTTTTTTTAAACTTTAATAGTAAAATGAGCTTTTTGCCGTTTATATAAGGGCTCATTTTAAGTAAGCTTTATTAAAGAAAAATTAATTTTTTCTTCAAACTGTTCTCGCGAACATCCTTTACAGCTTAACCCCATTGTAAAATAAAGAAGAAAAGGGAAAAGAAATAAATGAACATAGAAAATTATTCCAGGAAAATTGCAAAATAAAATTCTCCAACGAGCGTAATTCCAAGTCAAAGCTGATTACTCAAAGCGCGTAAAAATTTCAAATGTTCACAAGAAGCATAAAAAGCACCGCTAAAGCATCGATAAATTTTAAAAGCAGTAGCTTTTTCAAAAATAAATAAATATCGCACGATATAACCCGCGAGCTTGCAAAGCTCAGCACACACAAAAAAAGCCGAACTCCAGGGGTCGGGAGGTCGCCCGAAGGCTCGCCCGCTTGAAAAGGCGTCAGCCTTAATTCCCCGCAGATAAACCGCGCCGGTGCTCGCGCAGAAAGGCCGTCACGCGTTTTTCGCGACTTATCCGCGCGACGCGGAAAGAGGAGGGGCGGGAAGCGATCCCCGCCGCACAATGGGTCCGTGGGCTCGTCAAAAAGCCATTTCGGGCGCGGCGACTCGCGACAAAGCTCACGCCGACGCGCACAACCCCGCGGCTGCTGCTGTGACGGGGGTATGTGGGGGTGGCTGGGGGTGGAGTGACATACGTACTCTCGAGGCGCTCGATGCGCTCGCGCTTGAACTCGGCCTCCTCGGCGAGGCGAGCCGAGGTCTTGACGCCCTCGCCGCTCTTGTGGCTCTTCTCCATGATCGTGCAGGCGCGCAGCACGAACGCCGGCACCGTCTCCTGCTTCTCCTGCCGCGGGATGTCCACCAGCGTCCAGTACTGCGTTTCCAGCTTTATCACGTCCTTTTTTTTTCAAATGGAGAACAAAATGAGTTAGTTAACTTTCTTTTGAGCTTTTTGGAGGGGTTCTATATGTATTTTTTTTTTATTGTAAAAAAAAACAGTAGGTAACTATGTAATTTATAGAGTATTTATTATGATATTGTAATTTATACAGTATTTATTATGACATAGTATGGTATATATCATAATAATATTATTATGGCATTGTAATTTTATGTGTTATGTATTATGTTTATGTATTATGTATTATTAATTTATGTATATTATGTATTGTGTCATTGTATGTGCATGTAATGTGTAAATACAATTCTTTTTTATGCAAAAGAAAGTGTATATACACCGAAACGTAAATTATTCCTATTGGCGCTCTTATTTAATTATAACTGAAATATTGTGTTTTTTAATTTTTGTAGATGCTTCAGGCTAATCGATAAAATTCATTTTAAGTTTAAATTGTACTATTTGATTTCCTCGTTATTTTATACAGAGGAAAATCAATGAAGAATTATCGTGAATTCGATCAAGTGCCGTTTTTTAAGGCTCCCATGAAGTAGGACGAGATAAATCATTCTGAAATTGCACACGTTTCAATTCTTACGCAGCTATATCAGCTTTTCCAGTTTTTTTAAAAGTTCCTGTCGATATTCAATTACTCGTTTTGATTAGTAATACGCGGGGATTTATTCATTACAATGATTAATTATTACCTGAAACGAGTATTTAAATTTAATCAAATTTAAGCCACATGAAGAAATGGCACGAATTGCAACTGTAGAGTAAATCAATTATTTAGATTTTATAAAATTCAATTACAATAAATAATAAGAATATCCTTACAGATACTGAAGCGGTTCGACAGAATAAAGAGAGATGCAAATTTTAATCAATCATTCTATATATTTCAAGCTAAAATTCAGATTACTATACTCAAGTGACTTCATCTTCTCTTCACCTTTTAAATACAAAGAAAAAAAGTTCCAAGAACAAGTCTACAGAGAATCGAATCACCCAAAAGCCAATCAACAAACCCCCGTAAGCATCGAGTTCAAGTTCAAAAGCATCGAGCTCCCGAACTACCGGCAGCGTCCAATTCGGAATAATAATTGCAGGCTGCCTGCAGCCACAGAAGGATGCTAAGATCGAGCGGCATCTGAAAAGGAAAGACCCGCCGGCGCGGAAACCGCGAAGTCATACCCAGCCGAGGGCCGCTGCTCGGGCTGATCTGTCTGCGTGTGTATATAATATATGTGTACATGTATATGTACATATACATGTAAATGTGTGTACATATACATGCATAGTGTACATATACATGTATAGTGTACATATAAATGTATAGGTGTACATACATGTGTATGTGCATGAGTGGGTGGGTGTATGTGTCGATGTGTGCATTTGCCGCTCGGGCGAGCGCGAATCACCTTGATCATAACTTTGAGGTGGTTATAGCGCTCGAAGACGTTGCGCACTTGCTTGCTGGCGGTGTACTTGATCATGAGTTCGACGAGGGCCCGCTTCGCCGTCTCGTAGCTGCCGTCCAGCCGGATGCGCACCGCGCGCAGCCGCTCGTTCGTCTCGATCACCTCCTCCTTCGTCTGTCCGCCTGCGAAACGTCCGAACAGCCTCGTTAGCTTCCCTTTTTCTCTTCCTCTTTCTTTTTTTTTTTTTTATTTTTCCTCCCTTTCGTTTTCTTTTGCCTCCTTCCTTTCGCCGTCTGTAGTCGTGTATACGTTTGCTCCGCACGGACAGAAAGAGAGAGAGAGTCTAATTTGCGAAGTTTGCGTTTGCCAGCAGCCGTTTGTGTATATATTCGAGGTGCACGCGTCTTGCGTGAAAATTCAATGGGAACTATCGCTCAGCGAATTGTTTACATTGTCTTTGTAGCGGCCGGACCGTTAGCGCGCGCTTTGAAGCTCGATTACGCGAACTCGAGAAATTAACGACTTTTTAGACGGCAATTGAGATCTTTCGGCACTTTCACCGCTTTTCTGTTTCGAGAAGTGCGCTCGTGGAGGAAGTGAGGCGTTCATGCGCTAGTGGAAGTGTATTTATAAGTGACGTGTCGGTGGAGCTCGCGCGAAGTCGAAAATTATTTTGCGATATCGGGAAACCGTCTAATTTCGTTCTATCGGTAAAATAATTTTTTGGATACTGTTATAAGGAATATTTTTCATGCTGTTTAGAATGTGAAAAAATTGTTTTACCAATTAAATTGATTGTGGTACAGATCAACAATCGAGTCAATCTGAGGCATAACTGCCTGTAAAATTTATTAAATACCTATACACTATCGAAAATAATAAATTATCAATAAACAGTACGTAAAATCATGCAACAATAACTGCTATGTAAAAGGTTCATTAACTGCGGTATAAATTTTGCGCATGACCGTATATAAAGCATGACATTTACTACTAACATGCAGGTGCACAGAGTTAAAAGCTTACAACGTTGAAAAGCGCATATTTCGTAGAAATTTACTGCATACATTTACTTGTGCTATTTTGCAACATGTGTTAGTCTTTGAAAAATATTAAAATAAAATTCTCGGTGATAGATGAAAAAAATCATCTTTTCAATATGGAAGATCAGTGTAAAATCTATATGTAAAATCTATGGGTACATTAAAAACTGAGACGTTGGAGTTTGATATATAGTTCAATTTTTTTTAATATGTAATCGACATTTATAAGAATATCGAAATAAGATATTGAAAAATTGGCATCCGTTATAGAAATGCAATAAACAATTAATCTTGTATTGCTTTTAATTTTCTTTCACGAGCAATTAAATCTCATTATTAAAAAAAAAAAAATAGTTGAAATACATGATGTTTAAATGATGTATATAGACTGACGTATTCATCGTGATGAATAATTATTCAGTTATGCACGCAAATTATGCATACCTTAATGTCATAATAATAAATACGATTATTATAAAAAGGCAGGTGCTCATCCGTAAATTTCATAATTTAATTTGCAAACTTTTCAATCCTACGTATATTATTATTAGAAATTCCTCTTGTTCTTATTATCGATATTGCTCTGAAATTCCATCGACGCGAAGTCTACTACTGTTTATCGCATTCTTAACTTCTGATTTATTGGGAATGCGAATTAATAATTTTGCAAAAATTTCGATCTAAAATTACACATGCATTCACCATATTCTCGTTACAATTTTTTTTTTAATTATTCGATAAATTTAATGGCTTGTACATACTAATCTGATTACTAATATAAATTTTCCGTGAAAACACTACAAAAATTTACCTAAACATGATATTAATATTAGATTAATAATTTACAAAAAGCAGAGAGGCTGAGATAGTAGATTGCCTTATAACAGTGAAAATACCGAGATTACAACAAATATTTTACCTTTTAAAGTACTTTTAATCCCTTTAAAACTTCCTTCCTGCATATTTTATCGTAGCAATTTATTAAAGAACACCATATTTTTCGGTTAATATAAATTGCAATTTTTGTTCAACGTTATACGTAATAAAGTTTAATGTTTACCTTTTACCCCTATTTACTTCATTAAAAACCATTTATTACTATTTATTTAAAAACAAAAATTTTGAATTTCCTCCAATCAAATGCTCTAAAATGAAGCTTTTCGATGTTATGGAAAAAATTTTAATTTTTCAAACGCACTCTTTGTAAGCATCATCAATTAATTAAAATATAAAAATTAAAGCTTTAAGCGCTCTATTAACGACTATATACCCGTGTATACTACTATACACTATAAAGATAAAAAATTATTTTTGGTGAATTTGGACTCGGCTCGACACGCTGAACCCAACCATATATATATGTAACGTTGTTATCCTATCACCCTGTATAAAGCGCGCTAAATAAAAAAAAAATTAAATGTTAAACATATCGACATAATACTTACATCAAATTACCAAAGACATGATTATCGCGCTTTTTAAAAGGCAAAATATCCCGTCCACTATAATCGTGCGCACGCAAATTACCGCCGAGCTAAAAGCGCACTCGTCGACTTCCGCGTAAAACGCGGCCGAGCGCTTTATCACTCGAAAACAGCATATTTAGCATAATGTTATCGCGGGTCCGATTACATCAGTGCAATTCAATTTCCAGAGGGAAATGACAAACGCCTCGCTGCAGCGGCAGCAGCCGCCGCGAAATTTTCCCCGTGAAAGCATAACGTATTCTCCCTCTGACTCTTTATTTCACTTTTATTTTTTCTTTGTTCTCTATAAAAAAAACTCATTTTTCACTTTCTTCTAACTAAGAAATGCTGTATTTATCGAAAAGGAGCCACATTCAAATTTGCTGCGAAGAAAAGCTCATCTAGAAAACAAATTTTATTGAAAAATTAACCTGTTAACTTTCACTTGCCTAGTCTCTAACTTCATTTGCTACAAGTATTGTACTTTCTTATAAATAAATTATGCAATAAAATTTCTCTCTGAGGGAAAATTAAGCATACCTCACGAAAAGTGCGTTTGTCTTTTCGAGATCCCAGCAAAATTTACATTTCGTTGCGGAGTTCCCGAAACGTGCAACTTTTCGCCGTTAAATTAAAAAAAATATTTTCTTTTTGTTAGTAACGACGACCAAAAAACACGAACGCACGGCCCAACAATGGCATGACGCACCGCACAGAGGCCCCGCGGCGAATCCGCGACTCTCGACTATTGTCCGCCTGGACGATTGTTATTAATTAAGCCCGGGAATCCGGCCGCGGCGCGGCGGCGCTCACGCGAGATGTACAAATTAAACTAAGTTTCGCTAATATCGCCGCTAATTGGGTCGCGGCTTTATTAAATGCATTTATCTGCCCCGGGCGCCAATGTGCCCCGAGAGCTGAATTTCGCCGCCTATTAATCCGCATTCCGGGCCTGTGCTCGCCCTATAACGCCCCCGCCCGTCGGGAGCGCGTCTCGGGCTCGGGGAGGTCGAGACTAGGCGAGAGGAATTTTTGGCTTGTTTATCGCCTCTTTAATTTCGCGTATGTTTCTCTTTTTAACTTGCCATTTCTAACACGGGGTATAAGTACTCTGCGTGTCTGTTGGTCTTTTACGGATAATAAACAGTAAAACGGTAGTTGACGTTAATAAGTTAATTCTGAGGTGGTGTTATTTTTAGTTAATTATAGTGTGTTGCACTAAGTTATTTCAATATTGGATTTTTTTTTTTTTAGTAAGATATCGTACTAACTAGTAGTCTATTTTATTTATTGTATATGTTATACATTGTTTTCACTAGATTTTTAAAATAAATAAAAAATATACATTTTCATTGTTAAAGTTTATTGAAGACTTTATTTTGTATCTAAATTATCTTGAGTTAGTAACTTATTTTACATTACTATATTCATTTGATTTGTGCAACATGCGGCTGCATACCAATATACCAGTATAGATACAAATGCGGCAATTCGAAATATTCGAGAAAAGATAACTTAGCATTTTTTTTTTTTTAATTAACTAGAAACATTCTTAGAAGATAAACGCACTCGTTATTTATAATAAAAATTCTAAATTATTTAATGTATAGACGTCTGCTGTTGAACAATGTTTAATTAGAGAAATGTTCAGATTGTAAAGTTACGCAACGAATTCGCTTCTAGAACATAAAGGGACAAATTTATAATGAGTTTAGATTTATTTAACAAAATTGTCTTGCATAATAGTAGTGGTTCAACTATGTTATTATTTAAATGAGAAGAGCAAATATAATGACCACGCAAACCTCGTCGGAACTTGTCTAGTTATTCAAATATTTAAGCAGGCAGAGTGGTAATTATCAATTTAAACTTGTTCCAGAATATTTTTTTTTTTTAGTTAATAAAAATATTTAACTTAATTTAATTTGAATAAAAATAATACAGTTGATATATTCGTACTTTTAGTAGAAATAAAAAAGCCATGGAATAGTTGTAGAAAGCTCGAATGAAGCACAGAATATAACGAATATGTGTACTAGAATGTATTGCACGACACACCAAAGCTTGCTCATATAATATACGCGTCAAAAGTTTTTTGAAATGTGCTTAATGCACGTTATGTCAAATGTCCTAAATATTCTTATTTTACCATTTGTCCTTCCATCATTTCGCTCATGATTTTTTTGTTCTACTTTGATACCATCAAATATTACTTTTTCATTGCTAAACTTTTTCATTCCAAATGAAATTTTTTACTAATCTAAAACGTTTTACTACTATGTTCAATAATTAAGTACTAAATTATATTAAAAATCGATAATAGTGTAAAAATTTCTCTAAAACTCTATAATATAATATTTTTAGATTTTTTATGAATAATCTTTAATGGATAAAAGTATTCAATGCTGCGTCATAAAAACATTATATCATTGTAAGAACATTATAACTATTACATTTCGCTAATACGACCATAATTATGCGTTGCTAAAACTAAAATTAATTATACGTTAAAATCAATTTCTTATAACAAATCAGAAAGAAAAAAACGATATAAACGACTCGTGCCACCTTAAGCAAAAATAACGCCGATAAAACCGTCGCTATAAATCTTCCACGGATCATCGAGCGTACCCAAAGATCGGCGCCCGCTTCGTTTCACCTCCCGCTCCCAGCGATCGGCGCGATTTTCGGGCGCGCGCGTAAAAGCTGCCGAAAGTTTTTCACTTAAAGAGGGCGGCGCGGCGTCAAAGCACTCCGCAACGCGCGCGCGCCTCCAGACCCGCCAGACGCCTGCCCGAGTCCTAACTTTTCGCAGCAGCTTCTCTCCTTCGGGCGACTGGCCTCTCTCAGCCTCTCCCTTTCCGCCGGAGCCTCACCCTTGGCGTTTTGTTGCTCCTTTTACGTTTTGGCACGCTCCCCTCGGCGCACCAGCCACCACGGCTGGTTTAACCCCTTTGGGAGTGCGAAGTTCTTTCGCGTCGGAGCCGCTGCGGCCGGAGTTTTTTCCGCGCGAATTCGTCGGTCGAACCGGATAAAACGTTTCCGCGACGACTCCAGCGATCGATCGACGAAAAATTTTATTGGAATTCTCCGTTTGACTCTGGTGCAGCGTTCGTTAATACCCGCGTGAGATTTGCCGGAGAAGATTGCGCCGTCGCGAAGTGAGATTGCCTTCTTTGCTGCCGCTTTATTGTCATTTGGTGTACACCTACGTGTTCCGAATTTAACTTGATGTCGTTATTCAAGTTTTCAGCGTTAAGTTTGAAGTGAGAAAGTTTTTGGCGATGATGGTCTGGAACTTCATGTTTTTAATGGATTTTTGGGGATGTTTTTAATGGATCAGGGGGTTTTACGTGGTGTTTTATGATCTATCATAAAATTTTGATATTTCAGGAAAGGTTTTTATCGGATTGAAAAATTTAGTTGGATTTAACAAAATTTTTTTAAAATAAAGTTGAAAATGATTAATAAATTTATTCAATCTATTGTTCAATCGATCCTACATGAGAATTACAAACTATACACCCTCTTAAGATGTATTAGTGAAAAACTAAAATTAGTGGAAATGGTTTTTCTAACCACTATTATAATAAGAAATAGTAGAACTTTTGCTACTAATTTTTAGTAAAATTTCACTATAATTGTAGTACTTTTTTTACTAATTCAACTTTAGATAGCAACGAAAAGGTCGCGATAGTTTTTTTTTTTTATAAAAGAATCAAGGCGAATAACAAATCATCCTAATTACTTTAAAAATCCACTAAGAAATTAATAAAAAAAAGGATCTCTCGTTGAAAAAAAAATCCCGATAACAGCGTCACGTAGTCTCGATTCGTCTTAAGAATCCTCGGCTCAGCGTCCGCTTTATTACCTCTGACCGAGTCGCGTGCCACCCCTGACTCTCCTCGTTTTCAGCTTGGCGGCGCGAATTTTTTTGTTTGAATGCGCCGCTTATGAATAATGGAAATTCCGGGGAATTAGGCTGCTCGCGCAGCCAGGAGAGAATCGCCCAACGGCGCCCATTTCACCGCGTGCTGGAAAATTAAGCGGCGCGACACCCTCCCCCCGCGGGGGCCTCTTTCGCGCCGAAAGCCCCCCTCCTGCCCCCATTTTTTTTTTTTTTTATAAAACGTCGACCTCGGGTATATATACAATGCCGTCGCGGGGGTGGGATTACGAGCGAGTTCATTCCGGCTGAACTCGCTATCGCGTTTACCCAATTTTTCATAGGTTTAATTTGCCGAGCGATTGTTTCTCTTTTTTTTTGTGTCGCTCGGCTTAGTGGTCCCTTTGGCTTTTATTGGACGCAGTGAAATTACTTTGTCCAATGGTTTGTTTACATTTTGCTATTTTTTGTTTGCTTTTTTTTTAAAGAGATTTTGAGAATCAGATTTGCTTTTAATTAATAATAATTTGATGCCGAGTGCGAGAAGGTTTTTTATCGGCTGCTTAACTAATTTATTTTGCGACTAGAGTTTTCGATTGTTTGCGCGAAAATAATATGAAACTGATACTTTCGTTTTAATTTCGACAAGAGTGTATTAATTAATACACGGAGAAAATGTCTATATTAAAAATTGTAATAGTCAATTGTAACATCAACACAACAGTACGTTACTGGAAAAATTACAATAGGTTATTTTAAAATTTATAAGAGCTATAATCAAAATCTTTTAAAGTTACCGTAAATTTATAAGAAACTATTGCCGTTTTTCCAATAATAAATTTGACTTTTTCAATTTTTGGGTGTCATACTCTGCACCTTAGGAGACATTAAAAATTAAAATAAAAAATGTGCCTATTCTAATATAATAATAAAAAACATACATAAAAAAAGGATATCAACATCTGTGAAATCTAAACATATTAGTTAATCAAAAAAACATGCATGAATAATTAATGTTTTCTTATATATAAAAGAAATTAAATAAGTATATCTACGTGCAATAGGCATGCACAAATTAAAACCCACTGTCGATCGGTAAAAAACCATTTCCAGCAACGATGAGTGTACAACATTCAATTTTCCAAAATATACATACAAGATAAAAAAAAGGATATAAAGACTCACTTGCGGTCCCTTCGTCCTTGACGTCCTGGACAATCCTCCTAACGCTCTGCGTGAATTTGCCCACGAGGTTCGTGCTCGCTGAAACAGAAATGTGCTCCTTTAATACGTCCTCTCCATCTCTCCTTCTTTCTCTCGCATTGAAATTCAAGGCCGGCGTTTAATTAACGTCGTCCGCGACGCCCTCGCTAATTGTATTTTTCAGCGGCTTCGTCGGCGCGAGCGCGTTTCGGAATGCGGAGGCGGTGCCTTCGCCTTTCTCTTCTCCGCGGATCGCGCGGGTATCGGTTTAATCGAAAATTTCGGGGTATATAACCAGCTCGCGGTTCGAAATCCTATCGCGCGGTGGGTATCCCTTCGAAGATTTAAACGGGGAGTAGTACTTAATTAAATAGCGCCGCCTCCGGCGGAGTATTTATTATCGATTAATTAAGGCGTTCGTATGCAAATGGCAAATTAAGTGAGTCGGTTAAGAGGCACTTGCTGGAGATAGTTAATTAATCGTACTCTTATGTTCAGGAGACAGTTATATGTCCGTATGAAAATTTTACTTTCTAAAGTATAGTAGCTTCACTGAATTAAATTATCGTTCGGATGTATATTGATAAAATTGAAGAGATTGTGATTGATACTGAATAGGTTCTATTCAATTTTTTAAAGTTTTCGGAAAGGTGAACAAAAATTAATTTAGTGAGAATCGAAATATTGTTTTTTTTTTTTAATTCTTTTTGAGGTATTTTCGAATAGTCAAGAGAGAAATAAGTAATTCACAGATTTATGTTATTATCGAAATTTTTTTTAAAAACTCTTAATTGAAAAAAAAAATGTTTAACAACAATATTTCTTTTCGTTTCAAGGCATTAAAAAGTTTGACGAAGTTATTTTTAGTTGAATATTAGTCAACGTTTTTAATTTTATTAATATCTCAAATTCTGAACGATAATTCAATTTTCAAGGATTTGTACATTACCTAAAGTATAAATATAGATAGTCCGACACGCAAAACTAGATGTTCAACTGCAGATAAACTACTTTTCTTACAAAATTCTTTTTTTTTTACTGTATAAATATTTTTAATGGCAATGTAAACAAACGCATTCGAATGAAAAAAGAGCATGAATAATCACGCTACTGAGCCGCGCTTCGGCTTTTGTTTATTTAATCTGCAAAAAAATATGGTGGAAATAGTCGTACCATAACAATAGACAATACATTATGATTGCCACGACAATGGCTCATCAAATAATTTTAACGATTTGCTGCGTATGTTGATTCGGTTCAATTCGTTAGGTACACAATAAATTTGCAAGTTAAATGGGATTCGTTTTTATTCCCATGGTCAACCGCATGGAAAGATTTGTGCCTTTTCTAATTCTATCGTCCTTATACATCTTTCACGTAGCACTTCTTATTGTTTCGCCTCTTCCACCGCACTAGAGAGAATTTTATATATTCTACCGCAAGTTTCACACATTCGAGAGAATATTTGCATAGGTCAGCGCACATTTTTCGACGATGCGAAATTCAACTATTATTTGCACAAATTCAATTATTATTTGCACAACACTCGTTATTTATTTACATTATTCTAGAAAATAGACAACGTCTTTTTTTATAACAATAAAAATTGAGAATAATATATGAAAACGTAATTTTGATAGTAATATAACAATTATTGTTATAATAATGTATACATTTTTTTGCATAAAAAAGGTAGCATTTTTCTTGCTTCGATACAACTAAATTTTTTATATTTGAGTAAACAGCGTTTCATTTATTTTTCTCTCTTGATATTCAATCTAGTTGTTAATATTTTCAATATTTCTAGACTAACGATTTATCCCAATGAATTAAGTCATATAATTAAAACAAAATAAACTTTCTGATTTTTCCAATCACTCATCTGTTCAACTTTATTGAAAATATCGTGAAGTAAAGGATTGAATTCCTTTTCCAATTCTCCGCCATCCGTAAGCAGAAAGGCTCTTAAAAAATCTCTCCTTTTTAATTATAAATCAATCTATAAGGCTTAAATCGATGATGTAAATTAAAAAACTATTAAATTTTTAAATGCTTATCAAATTCTGGCGAAAAACGTAACTCGTTAATTCAATTCTTTAAAATTTCTTAATTAAAAAAAAAAATTACTTCTTATACTATTCTACGTCAAGATCTTCTATCCCACTTCGTCCTTCAATAAAACGTATATAATCACCAATTCACTCTGCTATCCAATACTTCGCATACTTTGCAAATTTCCCAAAGAAAATTACCTCGTTACCGGCATAAATCCTCCCTCTTCTCAAAGGCACTCTATCAGCTCAAACTACGACAATATAAAAGTGCACACACACATACATACGCAGAGACTCATGATACACACACACACACCGAGCAGGTGCGCCAGAAAATCCGCAGACAAAAGCTCGCGCGGAAAAAGTCCCAGCCTAGCGTCGTCGCGTAATCTTAATCGGTTTGCATTTCCGGCCGAGTGTATGCAAAGCCAGATGCATCGTCGGCTCGTTGTCGGGGCTCTCCCTCTCTCATCCCCCGACGGTTCGCTTTAAAAGCAAGAGCCGCGCCGGTAAGCCCGCATAATGTGCGAGCGCGCGGCCCTCGTAGGCTCCCCTCGAGAAACGTGACTCCGGAATTGGCGGCCGGCCAATTCCGCGCGGACGAGGGGTACGTGTTGCTCGCTCCGCCGGCCGGCCGGCTCTTTTCCTTAGGTATATATACGCAGAGAGCCGAGGCGGCCCGCGACTCGAGTATTTACGGACCTCGTTACGCGCCGGCGTTTTTTTTTTTCTCGACCGTCGATGGTTGTGAGTTTGCCGCGGTGAGATCGCGATTCTTTGGGTATGTAGAGGATCGCTGCTGTTGGATTGAGTTGGATTATCGAGGGGTGGGAGAAGGATTAAGCAGGAAACGCTTTTTTTTTGGATCACTTTGAGGGGGGCTACGGTTTTTTTTTTATTTTTTAGTGAAACTGATGCTGCGGGGTTTAAAGCGTTTTTGTTTTTAGAGAGAGGGTGGAAGGGGATATTGATGGAGGATGGATGTGCGATGGGAACAATTTCTCGTGGAAATGTCGATGAAGATCACTGTAAAAAAAAATCACGTGACAAAACGTAATCGTGGATGTAAAAGCTCCGCAATTTTTACGATTAGCTTTGTCGTATTATTTACGAGCGATCGCTATCCGTGTCATATTATGTGACTGACACTTTGGAAGAATGCATTAATACATTTTTCATGATTAGCTCGGGCTTTCGAATAAAATTCTGAAACTTTTATTTTGAGACATTTATGAATGTGCGGCATGAGGCATTGCTTACGGGACACGCCGGAATCGTTTATTTAAATGAATGATGCCGTTTGTAATTTTTTACACGCGTTATATATTAATATAAATCGCGTGTAAAAAATGTTCAATAAATAACAAAAAAAAACATCATTAAAAACAAAAAAAAAATATCATTTTCTTGATATTTCTTGAAATAATTTTCATGAATTTGATCATTTAATTTAAAAAAATCTAATTTCTCAAAAGTAACGAAATATCATTCAAAGCAAGTATAAATAATAATTTCATCTTCTTTTTACTTTTTACTATTTTTACACCCAGGCACTTTGAATTTTAAATTTGATTAAAAAGCATAATGTTGTGATTAGAAAATTAAAAAAAAAAAATTAGTCCACATAATCAAAAAAAACAAATTAATCAAAAACACATATAATAGTGCACATAATAAACACTCATTAATTAACGAATCCGCGCAAAAACCCGCGCGATTCTTCCGCTTCAATGCGCGTCTGTCACAACATACCCACGCGAAGCCAAATAGCGATCGAACGAGAAAGAAGAAAATAAAACCGCGTAGCTAATTATTAGAAAATTGCTCGTCGCGGCGCACGTAACTGCGTCGATTCCGCGGCGCGCCGATTAAAACTCCGTTCGATCGGAGACACACAAATCCGGCCGCTAATCGACGGAAATTATTTCTCGCGCGCCGCCAAGATTTTCCGATGGGCCGTTCTTGCCTGGGAGGGAAAAAAATGAGGGGAGGAACGGCGGGGGGAGGGACACGAAGAGTAATACGCTCGAAGGGGAGACGGACCGGCTAAATGGCTTTTCGAGTTCTGGGTTCTCGATTTGATTAGGGCGAAAGTCGCACGCGCACCTCGCTTGAGGTGACGTGCGCCGAATTTCTTATATGCCCTTTTTTCCGTTCGTTGGGTTTCCGAGGGGGAGGGCAGGGGACAAGCTTTTGTTGCCTTCGGGATGAGGGGGAGGAGAACTTATTTGCCCGAGCTGATGTTTCCTTTGATTCTCTCGTTGTATTTGTTTTATCCACGAATTCCATGATGCAATGCAGGGGAAATAATTAATGATTTTCTGTGACAAAGTAGGAATTCGAGTGATAAATACATTTTGGGGAATCCTGCACGAGCTTTTCTTTGTATTTTGCCTGTATTTATCGAGTCATTTATTTTATTTTTCTTGTTATTTTATTTATAAGTATTTTCTCGAATTTTATTGTTACCGATTAATAATAGTCTTCATTCTTTTTTTTTTATTTATATTGATATTGATAATTATCAATATTGATATTTTGTTTTCAAATTATGTAAGGTACCTGAGCCTAATATGCCTACCCTAAGCGGAAACGGCCATAATTTTTGAACGGAAAAGAATTTTTTAACGT
>JAWWEN010000001.1:2092085-2107390 GCA_035582955.1 Sycophila texana | reverse complement strand
AAATCAGTGAATTTTCACTGTAAAATAGTTATAAGTGCGCAAACTTCACTGTTTTCACTGTTTCAACTTTAGAGAGTGCGTCATCTCAAATAATTTATTTAAGAGAAATTTTCGCAAAGGAATAATTTTGAGCTTTTTTTTTTTAAATGTCTTCAATATTTTGCTATTAAAACGGACGAAAAAATAAATGCAAATAGCTGGTCGAAGCGATGCGACTTCATCGAACACAATGCGACATCTGACTGCGGGTTGAAGCAAATAACCGAGTTTCCCCGTCGCACTCCGTACTCCGTAGGCACCTACTGACTGGCTCCCTCTTGCCTGAAGCAGAAAGCCAGATTTCTGTAGTATCTACCGCCAGGAAACCCTATGAGGAAACAAGCGACTTATCGCCAGCTGCTGATTTGCCTTTTGTATAAATTTATACAACGATTCCGCGATAACATTGTAAAAACATGTGCGAGAATTATTTTGTTACTAAATGAAATTCTTTATAATGTACCAGTTCGTTGAACAAATTTCGGCATAATTTTCTTTTATTTAATAATAAATATAAAACTGCTTGAATTGCTAATATTGGGGTATAAACGTTTAGATTTTATGGACATATTTAAGCACAGTTAAACAAATATTTTTTCAATATTTTTTCATCGATCTAGTTTTATATGAAACCATATATGATTTCATATAATGCCTTATCATTGAGCATATATATGCTCAATGATAAGGCGCTTGCAAATTCTTATTTTAAACCATAAAAAACACCCTGAATAACATTATTTAAATATTTATCTTAAATTAAATAACTGTTCTATAAGATTAGGGAATTATTTAAATAATTTATACATTTTTTCATATACCTTAAATAGTCTAATGTTAAGACATAAGTATAACAAGAACTTAAAGAAGCCTAAAATTAGCCTTATCTTCGTTTACATTATAATTAAGAACAAAACTCGAATCTAAACCAGTTGAATTATATTGATTTAAATTTCAACTGATTATTAAAAGTATTAAAAAGATTGATGAAAATTTTTGGACTCGCTGATATGATATGACTATAAAATAAAATAAAGTGAAATAAATTAAGTTCAAAACGCCGATACTTCAACTAATTTGTATATTTTGTTATAATTATTTCAAATAATCATGCGTGTAGAAATAGAATTCTTATCGCAAGGTCGTACCTTATTACTTAAAATTCTATTTTTAAATCCACGCAGATATTACAATATGTTCTTTGTACTAAATTTAAGTCGATAACAAATTTTAGTTAAACTATAGATAGTTACGCACAACTTCAGGGCAAATTTAAATTTGTTGTGAAGTTTCATTTTTTAAATTTTGTTTCAAACTTTCAATCCATAAATTATTGCATTTTATTCTGATAAACTGATGTCTAAAATATAAAAAAATTGTACAACAAATATTATACTTTCCTTAATTTTACTACAATATATTTATCTAAAATATACAAGAGGCTATAGAATCCTTTACCAAAAGAAAAAACATGTTAAACAAATATTTTGAATTTAATAATTGACTTTATAAAAACGCAGTACTTACTTAAATTCTTCAAAGAAACAGTCTTAATTAGCTTACTACAAAACGATATTAGTTAAAAAAAGATTCAAAAAATATAATTTGTTTCTTAATAATAAATATGAAACTTGAGAATTGCCTGCATTCTACGCGAAATCCATATATATATTCAATTTTTATTATTCATAATATTATTATTCATAATAGCAGGAAAATTTCTCTTCTCAATTGACCTACCATATGGATACAGTTCGATAAAAACCATTTTTTTCTAAGCAAAAAGAGACGAATGTCTCCCTTCGTAATCATAAATTCAAAGCAAGCGCTTATTCTCAAACAGTATATGCACACGAAACTAATTGATGTCGAAAACAGGCGGGAATTCATAATTCATAGATGCGCGACGCCGCTCCCGCTCCTAATTATTGAAATCAGCAGGTCACGTTGTTATCAGCGTCGACAGAAGGTAGGCGCGCGTGCGCCCCTCAATTTGTAAGTCAAGCGTGGAAAAAGTCGAGCCTTATAGCCACCGCGAGGCTCGCATTTTGAATTCGCAGCTTGAGCCGCGATTAGCGCTAAATACGCAACTAAGATTATCGCGGTGGTGGCGATACGTAGGGAAATGTTTGCGCTGCTATGTTTGTGTTATTATATCGCGGTGATACATATTTATAGAACAGTTGTTGCGGTGAAATTGATAAGAGGAGCTTGATATTTAGTACACTGTAAGAAGTTGTTTGTTAATTTTTTGTTTTTTTTTTTTTTTTTTTTTACTTGGAACTTGAGTTAATTAGTCCACTAGGAAGAAGGTCTTACTTTTGATTTGGAAATTTGATTGAAACTTTCGGTGATGTTTTGTTACGCTACATTGTGAAAAAAGCTGCAAGGTCTCAGCTCTCAGTTTCTAGAAAACTTACTCAGTCCAAAAAAACGATAAAAGAAGAAAAAAATTAAGAAAATTGAGAGAATTTTTAAACATAAACAAATAAGGCTTGTTATTGCATATATACTTATATTAATTTTATTATACACTGATTGCGAATTAATCTTCCGAAAAATAAATTTGAAAATAATCAATACTTAGGATAAACGAAAAACTAAGAGCAAAGAAAAAAATCATACTGCAAATCGCGCAAACGACAAAAGTTACCCCAATTAACATTACATATTCAGAATACTTACCCTGTATAAATGAAAAATCAGTGTCTACACATCTAATTCCAAATCTACGCAGTGCATCATCGTCAAAACAAATCCACAGTTAACAAAAGATACTCGTCAGCCCCACGGCAGCGGCGAAAGAAACTTTCCCATCGTCCGCGCCTGAAAGACAGTAGTAACGGTCGGCTCGAGTCGGCCGGCTCGCGGCGCAATTTTCCGCGCCGTCACTCGATGCACTGCTCGGAGCCTCCAGTCTCTCTTCATGCGTCCCCCGCAATCAGCATCCCTCGCGCGGGTGAAAGTTCGCTGGGCCCGCTGCGGGCTTTCCGCCTTTCCTCCCCTTTCGGGAGAAATGGAGTCGCCCCTTCGAATCCGCGGCCTCTCGGCGAATTCAATTAGGCACTCCTGGCTACCGGCGCCTAATTAAATTGAAAGAAAATCTTCTGGCCTTCTTCCCTTCGATTCTCTCTGTCTCTCTCCTCGGAGGATGCTGCTCGTCCTACCCTTTTTTTCTTTGATACAAGGAGGCGGCTCCAGGTGGGCCAAAAAAAGGCGGCCGCGCATTTGCATTTTAAGCGAGACGCGACTCGATCGACTCGCGGGGAAGATGGGATTGGATGCGACGAGAGGAAATTATTTCGGCCGTGGGGAGTGCCGCAGTTCTCGCGCGCCTTGCCAATGAGTTGCGCGATACAATTTTGTTTTTTTTTATTTTTAATGATAGAAGTGATTTGATTATTGGACGGGATTTCTTAATTAGTTTTTTTATATGAAAAATTCGAATGAAAGTTCAAAGACTAAATACAGACAATAGAATAGTTTGACAAATACTTTTAAATGTATCTAATCAGAAAAAAAAGCGTTAGTTAAAGTTTTCTACGATCGCGTAGTATAGATATATCGCGTATAGTATAGATTTGTAACTTTTCGTGAAATTGAAACCTGCAATATCTAAATAAAAAAAATAATGTTATAAATATACAATTTCTTTTAATTATTTATCAGGCTGACTTCAATTTAAAAGTTGAAATCCTTTTTGTTGAAAGGTAAATAAAAAGAAATAATTAATGATCTGTCAATGAGCGCATCAATTTTTATTAATTCTTCTGAATTACTAATTTGTTGCAACAATTCTGTAAGCGAAAGCAAAGAATAATTTCTATTAACATATTCAATTGAAAATATAAAAGTTAATTTTATTTTATTATAAAAGTTAATTTTATAACCGAGATCCTTCATTATTAGCGAGCTGCCACTGCATAAAATCGCAGGATGAATCTTCTTTACGTCACAAATGCAATACCAATGCTATTTTCATTCGATATGCCTTTGCATCATTTATGAAATAATTTATTACCATAAAATTAATATCATTGCGCCTTACTTATAGCTCTCCTTATTTGATTAAAGTTATACTGATTAGCATAAAAAAATATTTTAGAGAATAATTTTAGAAAATCGACAATATTTTCGTAATAACATTTAAATGGATAATAGATTATTAAGATTATAAAAATATTCGCTATTTGCACTTCGCGAAGTCAATAAAACATTTCAAATATTTATCTAAAAATATTATGTATTATTGAAATCAAAAGGACTTCGATATGGGTACTGCAAGGGAAAATAGAATAAAAGCATTTTTTCATTTCCCGCAGAAATCGAGGGTTACGAAAACGCCAATTGAATTAAATTGAGTAGATTACACCCAACGATTGCATCATATTCATGCATCGCAAAAATTCGAGCAATTTCAGCACTTGCATTAAACAATTTTTTAAAAGGCAATTTAAGTTTATTACTAAATACTAAATAATAATAAACTAATACCTCGATTGTTTACTATTGAGAATAATAAAAAATAGTAGATTCATTTTTTTTTAAATGTAGAATATAATAAAATTAATTCATTTCGATCTTATACTTCTAAAAATTTTGAATTGTCTAAAATACTAAAAAATCGTTAAATTAATTTCATGAAAAATTTCTATACACTTAATCAAGTTTAATCTTGAATAGTTCATATCCTCTATCCTTATTTATAAAGTACATAGCACGTACCTAAGGTGCATTGATTTAAATTGACTGCGAATTAGTAACTTCAAAATTATTCTATTATCATAAAGCCCTCCCTAAACTTTCTCAAACAATTTTAAGTATTACTATCGCCACTCCAGCGATTCATCGCAAACATCAGAAATTAAACATAAATAAATAAACGAAATTTCGACATCGACAAATTCTCCTCATCAAACCTGCCACTGAAACTGCAAAAGCCCCTCACCGTCCCTCCGCGCGTCTCATTCGCCGAAAGGCCAGTCCGCGCTTACTCTTCACCCCACTGTCGGAATTTCCGCGTGGCCGAGTGTGGAATCGACCGTCGCGAGATCGATATATATATATATATGTACACACGCCACCTCCGTTCCCTTTCTCCCCTGGACGAAAAAAAAAAAAAATAAAGAGCTCGGGCGCGAAACCGCGCGACAACCCCTTGGGCCGCGCCAGCCGAGCGTGACAGCTATATAGGTTGGGGGTAGGTGCGCATTGTGCGCATCGGCCAGAGCTTACGTCACGCACTGCTCCCCATCGACGTTGACTAATGAGCCCGGCGACCCCCGCAAATACGCGTCGGGGTGCGTATACCTTACGGCGCGGGGTTCGTCCTCGGCCGCGCGTCTCACCCCCTCCCCCTCTTGTCCTGGCGATGTTTCACTCCGCGGCGCCGCCTCGCTGAGCTACGATGGACGCAGCGGCTACTTTCTTGAGGTGGGATTTTCGAGGTGACTTCCTTTCTGATGCTGATGACATTATTGTTTCGGGCTGCTGGGCTTTTCTGTTTTGATGGGGGTGGGCATATTATATTGTTTTGTGTGAATTTTGGGAAGAGATGGCGGATGGTAAATGGTTATTGAGCGTTTCATAGGTTTTTGTTGAAATTGTTGGAGAAATAGAAAATAGTAATAAAAAGTTTCCATGCAATCTGAGTTATCCCGCAGGAAAAGGAAAAATCTGCAAATTGTCTTTTATATACTTTAAAAAGTTTATAGTTAGGTTTGATTACAACATTTCAATTAGTTTTAAACAATTTAAGTTAAAAAATCAAGTTGTTTTTATGGTAAACTTGTAAATATTTAAATTACTACACAATCATTTATATAAGCTGAACAGAAGAAAATCAGTAGTATCAGACGTTATTAGTCAGGCACATACACTGCTATAAATCAGTTCAAGAAATAACACAAAACAAGTGAATTAATTTTATAAAATTTGTGTACAGTGATTTTACTGGGTGAACACTAAGGTGGATTGTGGATACCTCTGAAGCAGTCTGTCACAACAATATTAAAAATAAAGAAGAAAACTAAAAATATGTAACAATTAATTTATAAATATTTAATTTTTTAATTTTAATAAACATAAATTTTTTTAAATCGTTACTATTTAATTCGTAGAGTAAAGTTTGTCATTCCTAATAAGTATATAAAGTATATAAAATCACAAAAATGTGGTCAAGTAAATTAAAAAAAAAAAGAATAGGAAATAGATGCACAGAACAATTCATTGAAGCGACTTTTTTGTACATATATAATGTATATTTTGAAATGAAATAAAATTAAATACAATGCGCTTTGCAGTATATATTTTAATAAAAATGCTTTTTTTAACTACGACTAATATATTAAGCATCCATATAACTTGCTATTAATTAAAATTTAACCAACATGAATTACCAAAAATTATTCATCGATCAAAAACTACATTTTTTGTTTCTTCTACACTCAGCCAAAAAAAAGGCTCCTCCAAAGGATCTCTCGGGAAAGGACGGATATACAGAAAGGCGACGCCGCGCCGGTTTGACGCGGCGATTCAAATAAAAATCAAGTCTATACAACCCGTTTATTATATAAGCTTGAATCATATATTAAATAGAACGCGCGTTAAAATATACAACTCAAGTTATGTTTTTTTTTTTAATCCTCGTTTCATGTTTTATTTAGAAAGTACAGACAACGGCGGCATCAGCCGATGGAGGTCGGCCGCGGGCTCTCCGCCGTCTGCGCACCGAACTCCTCGCCTCTCTCGTGAACAAGCGAGCCTACACATACATTACATATACATATAGACGCGTATTTCTGAAAAAATAATATACACTATACAGCTAGCTATTTAGAAATTAAATATCGCCCCGGTGGCCACCCATTCCTCGCGACCTCCGTCGCCTCCCCGTCCTCTCGCTCTCGTTTCATTCGCGTCCCTCGCACTTGGTGGTCTTTCTTTTGCGCCGCGGAGCTCGAACCTCGAAGCATAAAGTATACGCCGTTTCTTCTTGTTCGTTGGCGAAGTTACGGAAATAATCGTCCTTTTTTTTCTTTCTTTTTCTTTTCAATTACAATTTTGTTGAAAGTAACAATTTTAAAAGATCTTACATCAATCGTTGATTTACTGTGGACACATCCAGTACGCAAGAACAGTTTTTAAATAAACGAACGAGAAAATTTTAAGCAATATTTATTTTGCAAAATGAAATAAATTCATTTTTAACAAATTATGTATAGCGAACGAACGAAGTTCATGTTCGTCTCAGTTTATACGCATGAGAACCGTAGGAATATCTTCCAGCTTCGTTAATAAAAGGTTCGACTGTTATAGCTCCTTATACGAAGGGAAAAACCGAAATGTCTCTATATAATTCCACACTAACGGCTCGACCGGAGAATGTGTAGGATGTCTCCTTCTCAAGCGACGAGGGAAGACGCGTCGGCGCGGCGGAGGCGCGACGGGTGGATCGTGCGTTTTCCTTTTGCACGACTTTCTTGAACACATTCTTCATTAATTAGTAACATATTTATAATATATCAACGCTCGCATCGCTCTTACCGACAGATTTACAAATTGTGGTCTCGCATTATTTCTCATCGGACCCGCTTTGCTGCGTCCGTCTCGCCTATATAATATGTACAAGTTGTCGCGCAAATTTCAAGGAGAGGGAAGGAGGGGGGGACTGGGGGGAGTGGATGGGCGAGAAAGGGTGTGGTGGGGGTGGGATGTTAAGATAGGAAATATCGCCCCGTTGCACGGCCGCTCGCGGCCCGACTCCGCTCCGACGTTGACGTCGTCGTCGTTGGGTTCTCGTTCACAGCCATTTTTTTTTTCTTTGCCTATGAGTGGTTACAATCGGGCGATGCTTCGTGTTCGATAGGAGCTATTTTTTTTTAATTTTTAGATTTTTTTTTGCTATTTTTTTTTTCTTCACGAAGTACGTCAGCGGGTGTTGGTGGGAGCGTGGTGCTCGTGTGTGTATGTGTGTGTGTTTTTGTGTGATTTTTTTTTCATGTGCGTGTGCATGGCCACCCCCCTCCCCCCTCGTCGGAGCGGACCGCGAGCGATGAATCGGCCTCTTACGACGGTACGAAGAATTGACACCTGTGTTCAAGTCTGATTTCGAAAGAAACGTTCCAGAAACATTGCTGGATTATATTCAATCATTCGATCAACCGTTGCTTCTTTCGGTTTACGCGGCGATTTTTTTAAGACAACTTTTCGAATGTTTGGATTATTGGAGGGTGTTTTTTTTTTCCAAAAATGTACTTTTTTGAGATTTTGTAAAAATTTCGAAATGTTGCAGTGAGTTCGCTGTGAAATTTAATTAATGTTCGCGATGTTTTTAAAATGGCACCCGTTTGAAAGTGACCTTTCATAATTTTATATAGCAAAAGTTTACCATCTATAAACGTTATGTAAAACATTGCAGGCAACTCTCGAGAAAATTGTTAAATAACTATTGCACTTCCAATTGAACGTCTGAAGTTCTTCTTATGATCAGTAAGACAACATTTCACAAAGTTTCCTTCAAAATCCTTCAAAAACCTTTCAAAATGTTCAAAGTAAACCTTAAAGAAAAAAAAAACTATTACAATCGCTTCGTCCCTGATACTGAGGTAACGTTTCTAAAACATTTCTTTTTATCTAAAATTACGTAGAACGTTTACAAAAACGTCTACATCGTCTGCAAGGAAAAATTCCTTACCCCCTGCACGCGACGAGTTAATCGATTCTTTTTCTAAAAAAAAAAAGCCAAAACTATCGCGTATCTCATCCGTTACACCGGAAACATAATTTCTTCGTTCATTAATTTTTCTTTATTCTCGAGATAAACGTGATTGTCTACCGACTGCCAAGCTGCTGAACTACCTACGAACGTGAGCGTCTCCTCTCGTTTACACTTTTTATTTTTTTTTTTTTATTCTCATCTCTATCACCTAAAGCCTTAGTCTACACGTGTACAATGTTACTTCCTCCGATTAAAAAATAAAACAAGATGTGTATTTCAGTCTATTATGTTCGAGTAGCTTGTGTGATTGTGTGTCTTCCGGCTAAAGGGAGAGGTGAAGGAGGAGGGTGTATGTATAGAAAACAAAGCAAAAAAAAAAAAAGTGAAACAACTGCGGCAAACGGCGGAAGCGGAGCAGGCTCGTAATAAACTGAAAAACACGCGACGGATTACGTGACAATGACGGGAGGATTCAAGGGGGAGAGAGGGGGACTGTGGAGAACATCCTCGCTCACGCCTACCCTACGATCGAATATACAACTAATTGATAATAAAAATATTTACATTGTGCGCAATAAAAATCTCACCGACCTCAATAAGCGGCGAAACAAGTTCCGTTTCGTATATTTTCATCGTTGTAAAAAAAAAGAAGAAAAACAAACAATCGTGTGAATTAATTGAAATGGATAATCGCCACCCCGCGGTAGTGGCGATCGCACGCTTGTGGGCGTACGCGCGCGTGTGTGTATGTGCACTGCTCGGCGCGCGAAGCGATTAGCTGTAGGTAAAATGGGCGTACAATGAAAATCGGCTGCAGCGTACCCACTCGCCGGAGGGCGTACGGCTAAATCCATTATAAGCTCGCGATAACAATCTTCGGCCGTTTCTTCGTTAAATAATGCACAATTACATGTGATCGCAGTTAGACGCTACTGAGTGACTGCCGTTTTAAATTTGGCGCAGTTTGTCGCCGCCTGTCGACGCTTATCGTTTGTACAGAAACTGGTATAAAAAGCTCTATCTCTCTTTTTTATTATTTCTTTCTTTTTGTTCACTTCAGTTACGGATCTTAAATGGCTGCGAGATCCGATATGCCATCTTTTTTAATTTTACGATTTAGGCCTCGACTATTGAAAATAAATTTTTCCTAATAGTCGTGACGTTCCTACCATCTCGTAGACGTTTGATACGGCACCCGAGTAAGACGTGCAGTTATCGGAACAAGTCCCACAAATTAACGATAGGATTCGATCCACGTCGCGATTGAGGGTAGCCTTTTCACGGTCTGCGGATGATTTTATTTCGCGTTAAACGATAAAAAATCTGACGCGCCGCCGGGAATCGAACGAACTTTATCGGTAGACAAGTATTCTTTCTACTGCCTTCCTCCGTTTCTCAGCGTAAGTATAAGCGTCGATGAGCGAATCGGCGAAGCTCCAGATTAAAAAGCAGTCACTCGCACACTTATGCTTCTTTTCCTTACATCGGTTCTTAAACATCTAAGGTTCATTACAATTCGTGTTAATAGTTTAACATACATAATTATATAATCTTAGCGATCGGATAAACAATAATATTAATTATAATAATAAATTCAATAGCAATGATTTTTTTTCTTCGTTCCTGGTATTATTAAAATAATATGTATATATAATATATATAAATCGATTTATCTCCATTATCATCAATCATTGTTACTCCACAATACACAACGTGCAAGTATTATATTCTCCTAAATCAGCACTCCACAATATAATGCTTATTTATAATATTTATAATATATATTTATATATTTATATATTTATATTTTTTTTCACTGAAACGCCGTATATTTAACGCGTGACTTGACACTTTATGAGGTTACTTTCTGACAACAGAGATCGTTGTGTATATGTGTTTTAGTATATGTATGCGTGTGTGTACATGTATGTATATATGTATGCGCGTGTAATTTTCGCGTGTTTATTCCGTCGTATTGGGATTTAACACCCGACATATACAAATCGATATAGATATGAAGCCTATTTTAAACCTGGCAAAGTCGTGCCATCTTGATTAAATATATATAAATCGGATGTCAAATCCCAATGCCGAGGGCCACAAGACTGACCGGCGAGTCTACTTTTGTAGGTCCATTACATTAACGTCTAATTTTACAATAATTACATTTTAAGCTCACGTTTAATTTCTAATTTCTTCGCCTCTATATTTATAGGTGTGCGCATGCATGCGTGTGTTCGTGTGTGTGTGTATGAGGTTCTTTTCTCTTTCGTTCCCTTTTCTTTTTTCATTTAAAAACGACGTGTATACGAAAAAATTCCTTGTGCCGGTGGAATGCTCGGAGGGAAAGAAAACATTTTTTACTTTTCATCTATCGAACTCACGTGTGTGTTTTGGATGCATCATTAGTTTCGCTCCACAAAGTGCATGAACGATCCAATGAATTTAAACAAAAATCGATCGTGTGGGTGTACTTCATGCTTTCGTGTGACTTACTACCGTAAAAATTGACTCGTACTCGTAACGCGCAAGTTTTTTTTTTTATTTGGATCCTACAGCCCTTTTAGGAAGGAGGGCCGGTTACAAGCTCGCCGATCTCCGGGCGTCTCTGCGACAAACGAACCGTTACGGATGAAAATGTATATTTATTTTAATATATAATTTATATTTAATATATACGGCGAACGCAGTCCTAAAAGCTCGGCCTAAGGCTTGTCTCTTACAAGAGACACGTGTGTGTATGTACGTGTATGTGTATGTATTTGTGTGTGAGTGTGACAGGTGTGTACATGTAGGTGTGTTTACGCGTGTTAAACATAGTTTTACTTTTTCTTTTCATTTAGCTACTATTGGTTTAGTGGCGAACGTTTCGATCTTCCTGAGGTCCGTTGCCGTATGTGCATTGATTTCGCTTATCAGCGGTATCCTCGCAGTACACTATATTGGAACACACAGAGCAATTTTTATTTTTTTTTTTTCAACATGATGCTAGTGCCGCCTCGCGTAGTTAATTTTCTTCGTTCTCTCACTCTCTCGCTTTTTTCTTTATTTACTTTCTCTTGCACACACATACCCTTTAGCTTCATTCATTCACGTCGTGAGCACCTTACTTGAAAGAGTATCCTTAAGAGATAGTTTTTTTTATGTATATAATATAAAATACACATACTCCGGCTTTAATTTTGTCCATTATTATCATTTTTTTTTTTTGGAGATTTTTTTTTAATAATTTTTTTATTCTTCTGTTTATAGTTTAGCTTTAATGAAATGGCCTAATGCACCTCAATTGCACTAACGTAGACTGGCATCCTTGAAGTACGTATATCGTCGCGTTCTGTCGTGGTTATTTCTGTTCCTTATCACAAGACGAACCCCCCTCGCCTCTTCAAACCTCCGCTCGTCTGAAACACAATAAAAGAAAATTGTCGTTAATGTAATTAATAAAATTTAAACATCTCATATTATGGTATTAATAAAATCGAAGGAAGAAATATTACGTAAATAATCGAAAATCTCATAAAAATAAACAATCGGTTCAAGTCTGTTCTTAATTTCAAGGATAAACATTTACTAAATCTATTATTTAAGTGTGACTAGGCAGTAAAGGAAATTTAATAAATCTCAAATCGAGCCATGATGTTCAGTTCGTGATCTTACACCGTACAAAATATATTTTGAATCATCAAAAAATGTTATCTTTTTTTGCATATACATATTGAGGAAATATTAAGTTACAAATGTGCAATGATTATTTTTGTAATTTTTTTTGTATATACTCTGGTTTTCAATAAATAAATAAATAAAACAGTTCATACATTTTTTTTAATCAATTAGTATATTAAAAACTATTATCAAAAAGAATCTCATCATATCATAAAAATTAGCACACTATTTATTTTTATTTTTATTTTATTATTATTATTTTTTTTTTCTTTAAAGACGCCAAATCGTTTTTCTCTCGCCTGAAAATTCGAGCCGCCGAGACGTAAAAATAAAGAAAGAGGAAAAAAAAAGCGTTCGATCGACCGACTCAGCGGGGAAAAATCGCGGAGCAAGAGTCGTACTTCCACGACGGGAGCGGGCAAGTCGTGGCTCGACTCCGGCGAAGGATTTACGGCCGCGGCAGGAATTAGCTCTCGGCGTCATTACCTTGTTTATGAGGCTGCAAACGCGCGGAGACACCGCCGACGATATTCGCCGAAAGCCGGGAGGGAAGGGGGTTGCATTTGACGTGGCGAAAATTCCCCGGGACGATTTTTCCCAGCGCTGGCAGCTTACCAGCGCGAGTTTTTTCGACGACGTACAGATCGCTTAAAGCCCTCCTTTTTTGTCTCCGTTATTTCGTGATGTAATTAGCCGAGCGCGTCGAGAACCTGCACTGGATTAGCGCGTCCGAGTTTGTCTTTCAATTTTGAGAAAAAAAAAAAAAAAAAAGAAAAGAAACCATCGACCAAGGACGCGCTTCGTGAGCGATGCGCTAAATGCGACCGCAATTTCAGAGCCTCGTCTGGTCGACGCTGAACATCTGATCCCGTATTCTTTTAATTTTTAAATTTTATTTTTTTTATTGATAGATTTATGAGTATTACATTATATGTGGATTAAAATATTTTCATTCTTTACTTATTTATAATAACTATCGTAATGTATTTTTATTCGTAGGCTCGTAATCATTAAATTGCGTTTAACCCTTAAAGGTCACACCTCAAAATAATGTCCTTTAAGGCTTAAGAATATTTGTGATTATATTTAAATTATTATAAACGTAAAAATAAAGTCTGGCATATATTAATTGCATTTATTTGATTCATAGTATAATTGCATTTTCTATTTATTTCGTATTGATTAAATAGGAAATTAAATTTATTATCGCACGCGTAACATTAAAAATGAATTTAATTAATTATTCCGAATTATTTTATTACAATACATTAAAATTGATTTTGATATTTTATCGGCAGCGGTAAAAAAAGAAATTTTCCGTATAAAAAGTTATCATGAATTTAGATGTGATTAAAGAAGATCCTCTTAAATTTTCACATTAAGCGCAAATAAATTTCAACATTTTACCCTACTTTCTTATCAGACTCCAAATGAACAAGAAATATTCAAAACATCAATTACTAAACACCCTGATCGTTAAATAAATAAATTCCTCAAAGTTCGCGTCGTCGCACAATTTTCGCCTCTTCAATAAAATTTCATCCGCAATCTCTTCCTCATCCCCTAAAAAAGGGGAACCCCTGACTTTCAAAAAGAGAAAGAACCTCCGACTTTTAATAAAAAAGGAGGGCGAACCTCCGACTTTTAATAAAAAAAAAAAAAAAAAAAAAGTAGGGTACGGAGCGCCGCTTCGCCTCTCCGGTGCAAAAATGCGCGACACTTTATTAAGAAAGACAGCGCAGGAATTTCGCTGTAAAACAGTCCCGCGCGCCGAGGAAAAAAGCGGGGACCCTGCCGATTGAATTACGCGTGAGTTACGCTTAGCGGGCGAACCGCGGCGTCGATATTTATCGCGCGGTCGCTCGCATCCCGCGCTCACCTTTTTTTTTCTTTATTTTTAAATCGAACCCGAGAATTACGAGCTGTGATGCTTTTTGGCACGTGCGCGGGCTTCCTGACTTATTTACACTGGCCGCGTACGTTTTTTTTTGCGTGGCGCTTTAACCCTCTTCTCTCACATTTTTAAAATATTAAAAAAAGAGAGAGACGACGCGTCTGTTCGTTTAGTTGTAAAACCGGATGCTGGGTTGGCTCTTTTTTTTTCGTCGGGGCGCTGGGAGTGTCTCCCGAGTTAGTCATAACTCCCGCACTAATAACGAAGAAAAAAGCGGCAGAGTATAAATTTTCGGGAATTTTTGGAACGCTGTCGGGTGTTTAAATTTTCTGAGTTTTATTTACAGTTTACTTGTTGCCCATTTACTTGATTGTACAGCTTTTCGCGCCTTTTTCCTAATTGGTTGGCACTTACATTTTTTGCCTCTCTGTATTTCTCAATAAGTCGAGAGTATTGTATTTTAATTTTTTTCTCAGTGGTATCTATAGCGTTTGTAGAGAAAATGTAACGTTATAAAAGTAGACTTTACGTGACTCAGCGCTTAAAAATGTTTATAAGTCATCTATTATCATAACTAAAATATTTATTTATTCCATCTTACTTGGGTCTCATTTTTATTTAAGAAAATTTATAACGTAATTTAATTTTACGTCAAATTCATAAATCATGAAAGATATTACTTATTTCAATTAAAGAAAAATTTCTGATGTAATATTGGATTAATAAATGCATCAAACTTTCCAATTCACCCTTTATTACATCTAAGTGAGATTTTATATTCTTCGTATTACTTTCAAAGCTATATACTTTATTTCATTTACACTTTAACGATATTCGCAGGATTATTCAAGTACTATAAATTTATTTGCTTTTGTGCCTTTTAAAATCGTAATAATTAATTTTGTTAAAAAAAATATATAATTGGGAAGAATAGTGAAAAATTCCATTATATCCGTCTGATAGAATATTGAAAAATAATCGACACGTATT
>JAWWEN010000001.1:2030351-2082844 GCA_035582955.1 Sycophila texana | reverse complement strand
GCATGCGCGGGTGCGGCTGCAGTTCACGCTCCGGGTGCGTGTTTTCATCGCCGCCGGCAGTTTTTTTTTTTTTTTTTTTTGCATAGCGCTTGCAATTGCTTTGGTGGAGACTATACGGGCAAATGGCGTCGAAAGCGCTAGATTTTTTTATTAAAATCCTCTTGCTTTGGAGTTAAGAATAACAAATGTCTTTTTTATTATTATTACTATTACAATTATAATTGATATTATAATGTTATTAATATTCGCATAGACATAATTTACTGATTTTTAATTGAGTTGTTATTGAATTGTAATTTTTCAAATCATCATACGGAAATCTCAAACACTTCATATATCATGTGTTTTTTGTTTACTTCGGCAACTAGCCGCTTAAATATTCACTATACTACGTAAACGTAATTAAATTATCAATAAAATATGTATGCAACTGGTGGGATTACTCTGTTATCGCGTTGTCCAATTGTTTTAATGCTTCTTTTCCCGAGAAACATTAATTTTTCATGTTTTTCATTAACTCCCCAGTTTACTTTCATAACAATGAATAAATGTTTCAAAATTACTGTCTTTATTATCCTTTCTGATAAAATGAAAATTAACCGAATTTTGCATATTATTGTGTGAAGGAGCTTCGGTTCATTTCCATTTTGAAAATATTCTCAAACTTTTCTCCCCTTATAGATGAAACTATTTAATAAACTTTTAATGGTAGAAATTTTTTTGACCAACACGACCTTAATAATAATAATAGTTTACCGACTTTTCGAATATTACGTAATTTAGTTTGTTAATAATATTTTATTCTAAAATAGATTCAATTTTCGGATTTGTTTACGTTCTTTCACATTACGACGTAGAACACTCTGCACTAAAAAAAAAAAAAAAATTTGCTAAAAAAATTAACATCTATAACACAAAAATAGATCCCTAAAATTTTCCAACAATTAAGTAAAAATAATAAAAAGAGGTTTAAACCAGGAAAGAAGTCGTCCAACGAATGGCTCGAAACTGCCGCAATCATCGCGCAAGAGTACGAAAGTATTCACCGGCGGGAGAGAAGCTCCGGAATTCCCGAAGACTGTAAATATCTCGTCGCGCTCGGCTCGTGAAAAGCCCGAACGATACCGGTCCCACTCGAGTGGCTCCCCGGCACGCTCGCACTCCCGGGCGGTCGGCCGATAAGCGTCCAAGAGCAAAAAAAGAAATCGCGCGATATTGGGAGTGACGGCGTCGTGAGAAACGAGGAGCAAGAGAGAAAGAAAATGTGCGAGTGGCCTCCGCGTTCAAGAAGTATAACGCACGCACGATAAACGCGAGCGTCTCGCGTGCCCCGCGAGCGTTTTCCTCGGCATCTACGTTCTAATTCGATCGCGCGCGGGCGAGGTGAGCCGCGCTCGGCCAATTAAATCGTCGGGAGCGGGTCCTTGAACCGCGGCGCCCGAGAGAGCTTCGCAAGCCGACGCGACACGCATACACGAGCCACGTGCACGCTGGACTCGCGCGCCGCCATGTCGTCGTAGAGAGAGCCTTCGTCACCGCCCGCCGGTCTCTCTCTTTTCGCGAGGGAGCGATACTGAATCTCCTTTTGTGATGTGCGCCTTCTCGAAATTTCGACGTCGCCTTTTTTTTTGCCCCCTTGTCGATGAGGATCCGTGCCTATGTGCCAGTCGAGTCACGATGACTTTACATTGACGAGATATATTTATATTTTTTCGAAATATAAAAAGAACATGTTTTGGACTAGTTAATATTTTTGGAGCAGCTTTTTCTTGAAAATTACGTAATTTTCGTAAATTCGCAGTCAATTTCAATAGGCGTTTTATTTCAATTACTTAAGAGCTTTGATAAACAAATTCGAAAACCTGTCTTTGTATTTTTATGCTTTAAGCCAATACGAGGCTGAAATTGCGGGCGTGTTTTCCAAAAACGACGATTAAAATGTAAAAGAATAATGCATGTGCGCGATTTTCGAATGCATGCTTAAGTATATAAACCGTACACACCGACACTTTTCCGGAAAAATGTGTAATCTAATTTATCGATCAATTACTCTTTTTGTGGTTCCGGTCTAACTTTCCAGTTTATAGAAATGAAATATCACTCTGGATGAAGAAACAAGTAAAAGTAAGGTTATGATTTGAAATACTCGAGTAGTAATCCGCATTCACGAAAACCAGTTCCATACGTTAATAGGGCACTCACACGACTCCTAATAAGAAACTAAATATTAATTCATTTAACGAAATACAAATCCTATTCCATCTAATGGAATTTTCAAAAGTATCAAAATTGAGTCTAAATCCGCTTATCAACCTAATCAAAAGTTTTGACAAGTAGTATTTTTATATTAAAGAAGGTATACGGTTTATCCAGCATCGTAATTATCACGTGCAAATAAAAAAATGTCCTCCCCCTAAAAAAGAAAAAAAAAAGACAGGTCGTAATTACATTATTTTTTTTTTCGACACTATGCGCAAAATACGATTTTGTGTCGGCTCTTTTAAAAAGTCAGCCGAGTAAAATCATGCATTGTATCGAAAAATACAGTTTGATTAATGAACAAGAAGGTATTTTTAGGTGACTCGTTTTACTATTGCGCCAACTACGTCATACGAGCCTAAAAATTACTTTCCTCCACTTGTACAAATATGTACTAATTATATTTTATAGCACGCCGTGCGGAAAACGCCCGTTTACCGCACGCTAACCTCAATTTGCTTGCGACAAACTGGCGTTTTCGCCCGTTGTACTATAAAATATCGTACGATACAAGTGCGATAAATGATTTTCGCACTTGTATCGTAATATACTATTAAAATCCTGAACTATCGAAATGTACTAATTATTTTTAAATCCTGAATGAATGCATAGAGTATAGCAGTGCCTATAAAAAACCCACCTCCTGATTCATCATAGTATAATTACTAGACGAAAGCACTCCCGCGCGCAAAACCTGGAGATCCCAGATTTCACGCGCGCACTCCACAATCCACCACAAAGCCGTGAGGCCCTTAACCCAGGAATTCCCCGCTCCGCTCTGGAATTCACTCATCGGAAACGGAGCGGGATCCGGACTGACCCGCAGGTGTTTCCCCCGGGGTCGGGCGCACACGCGCTCGCCTCGTCGCGGTGAGCCTACTTAATTTTCGCTCGCAGACGTAGCGCGAGACGCTCGCTGCTCGGGCTATCCACGTGTCGGCGTCGGTGCGCGTCGCGCGGATGGGGGCCCCCGGAGGCCAGCAAACCTGGCGTCATCGTTATGCAAGCCGCGCTCGAGCTAACTTTAGCCAGGCGGAAGAGAGCGCGCGCACGCAGCGTAAGACTCTCTCGCTGCTCGCGCGCGCGCCATTTTTAAATAATACGATAGCCTCTGGAAAATTTTGCTGCGCTTCCATTGCCGCCAGTCGAGAGAGGCATGCGATTCTAGAATAGATCACGTTCTAAGTGTGCATAGGTGTGTGCGTGCGCCGCTTAAACTTTTTTTACGACGACCTCTTCGTTCGTATAAGCGTTTCATTTATACGCGCGCATTGGAATCGATATGAATAGGCGTTTTTTTTTTTTACGGTGAAAAAATCTTTTATAATCGCAGAGAAGCGAAGCACTTTAATGAAATAATACATATAATATTAAATGATTACGCTGATGTTCAAGTTATTTAATATTTTATTATTTTAATTGACTGAGAAAGATGTAGACTTGAAATAGGCAATTTTATTTTATTTTATTTAATTTTATTATCGTAAATGGGACTTAATTCCCGTCAACAGAAAATGTATAAATACAAAATGCAAAATTTAATTTAAAAAGTAAATTTTTTCATCGGCAAGTAATTAGTAGTCGCGCGGTGGGAGAGAAAAAATGAATATTTATACGAAAGAAAATAATAGAATTTATTTAAAACTCAACTTCCATTAAGCGTTACCTCCCCGAAGCGCGATGGTTCAGTCACGATAAAGAGGCTAATTATTTGTTAAGGTCTTAAAGTTAATTGACCGTTGCATATCAGTGCAAAAAATCTCGCCATTCATATAATGTTCACCACTCAGCTCTCTATGCCGCTCCGGCGAGTCCGTAAATCGTAGCCTCCGTCTGTGCACGCATACATGTACTCATACGCTTACACAGACATATACGCATACGTACACATGTATATGTATAAAGTACGCGACAGAAAAGGTTCCCCCGACGCGACAATAATTTTTTCCACGCCTCTGCTGCGGCGTCGGGGTTACGGATGCCCCGGCGAAAGGATCGCATTTCCTGAGGCGCGTATACACCTTGCTTCTTTGCACTTCTCGAATGGCTCCGGTGATTAAACGCGCTCGGGAAACACGTGTCCACTCAATTCGCACTAAGAGCTTAACAACGGCGGGGACTGTTTACGGCGCCGCTCGGAGGGTCAATGTTTATACTTCGGTCCGTCGCACTGTGGCGTATTATTCCGCGCTGTCAGAATGCGCACGTCTGTGTACGTCTCTACACGTACACGTGTATGTGTACATGTCTGTGCACATCTATATGTGTGTGGGAAAACGATAAAAGGGAGTCGCGAGTACGGCTGGACTATTCCGGGCGGCGGCACGGGCTAAATATGCGCACGCGAACGGCGGGCTTTTCCGCCTTGCTCTTTCGACCCGCGCGCGAATAATAATCGAGAATAAAAAAAAAAAGCGCGGAGGAGTCTACTCGTGGCTCGTGGCGTGGCTGCGCCAAAATTTGAAATTTTAACGCAGCCTTGCGACAAACAGCGCGGCTATATCGGACGCTCATCTTTTTGCATGGAATTTGTGGTACGCGTGACCTGCTGACTTTAAGATCGTACGAGGTCTACTTTTTTCGTTTTTTTTTTTTTTTCTTTCATTTTAGCGGTCAGTTTATTCTTTCTATTAAGTGTCTAAAAGAAATTGCGATGAGATTTTTGAATTATCGTAAAATTATGATTGTGCATATTTTGCAAAATCATTAAAAAAAATACTTTTAGTTTATTATAGAAACTTAACGCGCGCCTGATAAAATATTAAAATAATCAATTTATTTTTTCTTTTTGAAAAAAAAAAAAAAAAAAAAAAAGTTTTGCCGATTTTACCCGATACGAGTATACTATACGCTGGTATCACAAAGTTGTAGCATTTTAACGCATATCTGTTAAATTAATTGAATCAAAAAAAAAATATAAGACGATTAATTTTGAACATTTTCCAAAACGCTGATAGAAAAATAAAATCATATATCAAATTTTTTTTATCATACATTTAAACTGTAATAAACATGAAGTATTAATCGCTAAAAGAAAAAAAAATTATTTTAAATATATAAAAATATTTTTTTTATCGAAAATGATGTTTTTGTTAAACCATCAACTAAAAAAACAATATAAAATGTTTGTATTTCTTATATTATACCGGAAGACTCGTCAAAATAAAGTTCAAACCAACTTGCAGACTCCTTTGCAATAAACTCGTTATCAGAAAAAATAATCACTCATTACCAAAAAAATAAATTCGCAAGTACACTCGAGCTGAACGAACAAGCGATTTTTTCAATCGTACGAAAAAATCGAAAAGAAAAAAGAAAAGAAAAGGAAGTTGATATAAAGACGCGAAATGTGCTCATTCAACGAGCGAACAACACCTCGAATGAAAGCCGACTCGGGTTCAATTCAAAAGCGTACTTTGATTCGAGAAGCTCGCGGGCGCCCAAGAGAGTGAGTGAGAGAGAGAGAGAGCACGTTATAGGTAACGGAGAGCCGTGAGACGCTCAGCGGCGTAGTCGGACGATCGTGTCGTGCCCCTCGGGCCGTCGACGCCGATTGGTCCACGGGCGGCCGAGGCTGCGAGCGCCGCAGACGCGCTCCTAAGCACCTTGCTCGGCTCGGCCAATTTCGACGCACGCGGCCGGGCCTCCTTTTAGCCGACGACGTGACTGACGCTCGCCCAGAGTTCCTCCCCCCGCTTCCGATCTCCGAAATATACGTATTTTTTTTACGAATCATCGTGCATACATGCAGTTTACAATATTCACTACGATAGTTTAGTTTTGAAATTTCAAATTTACCAGAGATTTTAAATTTTAATTAATACACTTCTTGATGCACCGATTAAAATAATAAATAAGCGATTTAATAATGTATTTATAATGTTTGATCATGAATCATTAAAAATAATAAATGATCCATGAAAATATTAAATTTTTTATCTTTAAAAGATTAAGTATAACGACAAAAAGTTCACATAACCTTGTAAAACAGATAATAAATTTTAATAAATAGCAAGTTAAGTTTACGTGTACAATATGAATTTTCTTAACAATGACTTGCGTGGAGTGCACTCATTTCGGAGCAGTTGTGTAAACAATGACTATTCAGAAATTGCTCCACTTCCGCGACTGCGATCCTAAAGCGCGAAATTGAAGAAAAAGTTATTTAAAACAATAAAGGAGAAGTTTCGCGCGTACTACAATGGGCTGCGTGATATTTCGGCGGTGCGCGAGGTGCACGCGAGGCTAACACCGGCGTGCAGCGCGCGCGAGCGAGAATAGACCCACGCGCTCGCATGCCAGAGCGAAAAGTAAGACGCAGTCGCTCAGATAAACTGGTAGTTCCACGAATACCGCCTTTTTCGCGGTTAAAGCCAACTTATCCTTCCGGGCTTCTATAACGGATTAAACATTTTTCGCTATCCGCCTCTGGCTGGTCTTATCTCGCTTGGCTCGGCCTTTTTTTCTCTCTCTTTCTATCTCAACGCGTTTTACTGCAATTCTGTCCCCGCGGAGGTTTGGATATTGGAGGAGCTGGGAGCAAGAGTGAGGGGTCAATTACTCGAGTCTTGGAAAAATTAGATTAGGCAATTAAGCTCGAGTGTTACGCACGATGGAGGAGAGGAAATTTTAATACTACGAGGCTTACGAAGTCTATCTGGGCGAGTCAACTGGGTCACACGAAAATTTTCTCTGATGTCGATGATCATAGGCTTTTCTTTGTTTTGAATCGTCGGTCTGTTTCTTTTTCTAATTAAGTCTGTGAGTGTGTATTTTAATTTTGGCCACGACACCTATTTTCCTATTTACGAAATACCTAATTTACCTATTGTTAAAATGGTATCTTTGTGTTTTCACTAAATTTATACTCGTGGGGGGTATTTTTAATTCAACGTTGTTTAAAAACAAATACAACGTCTTCTCTTTATATTTCTATAAAAATATTCTTTTACGCGTTTGCGTATGTATTTAGATTTTATTATTCATTATTTTTGTGTACTCAACTATTTTAGTTTAGGAACAAAAGAATAAAACTACGTACGCACTTGTACAATTTGAAAAATTACGAACACACTTGTACAATTATTTTGACGAGTTTTAATATAAAACTACTGCTTACAGATACATTGTCGATTGTTTAAAATTCATCTCTTAAACAAACGATGGCACAATGTGAAGCATTTTAAAAAAGAATCCGATTAATTATTGGTTAAAAGGCGCCAAAATTCAAAACGTTTGATAATATATTTTATTTAATATTTCAATTTGATTGTTTATTAATCAAAAAGTTCTCATTTTTCCTAATTTCGTGAATAGATTGAAAAAAGTAATAATCATCAATTTTAATTTTAATTACTTAATTAATATAAATTGATATTCTAATTGACTTTTTAATCCGAAAAGTGTGCACACACGTAGCGCGGCGATTTCGCTAATATTACAAAAAACAGATGCAGGTCCAGAATCTCGTCTACAACCGCACCCAAAACGGGAGCACAAAAATTTGATTACCCCCTATTACAGCGAGGAAAGAAGTGTTGCAAGAGCGAGCCGGTGATACGGCGCAACGTGACCAGCTTGCTCAAGCGTAGCCTCATTCGCCCAGTTAAAATTTGATGAGTAAAAAAGAAAACGCGGGAGAGTTAATAATATTCAATCGAGCGTCTCTTACGCACTTCGTACACCCATACACACCAGCAATATATACCCACACCGCGCGCAACTCGTCAATTGCGTTGAATTCCAAATTACCCCAACGAGTTCTCTCGCACAAAAATCACAAAAGTCCAGCGTATTTATCATAAATTTCACTCTCTTATCACTGACGTCAGCGGGGAAATTGCAAACGAGAACTTACGCGAGGTACCGGCATCCTTACCGGAAGCCACTCCGCGCGCATCGATGTGGAAGAGGGGTATATATAATGACGCGCGAAAAGCGGTAGATGGTACAAAAAAAATTACTGTTTTTTCTCGTGAGACGCATATTTTCCGAGGAGGAGGAGGAGGGGGTGGTGGGGCGAGGGACGATAAGAATAATCGCCAGACGCACACACTTGCGCTAATATGCGCGCGTCGTTTTGATATCATCGGCCAGGGTGTATATCTGTTTGGTCGGGGCTGGCCCAGACTCACACACTTGCACCAATACACGATCTGTTTATACATCTACTGCCCGGCGAGTTGCGTGTATGATCCGTCTGGTGTTGTATATACGTATATATATGTATATACGGTCGAGACTGCGTGGAATGGAGGCACTCGCTTAAAAGGAAACTTTAAGAGACCTTTTTTTCATGCCAAGCCGTAACGACGATTAATCCGATGAGAATTTCGATCAGTGAGCAGTTCATTATGGCTTGAATAATTTAACGCGACGTTACGGCTCATTAAAATTTATAATTTCATTAAGCGACTTTGATATTTGCATCTGAAATGCAACAAATGGAAAAAAAAAAATTCATATCAAAAAATTTAATTTCCATTGTATGAGTCAATGTCAAACTTCGGATTCAAGCATAGTACGGATAATCCCACCTGCGCAGTAGCTCGATTTATCCCGCTCTGAAGTATTACGTGTATATACACTTGCACCGAATGTTGCATATACTATAGCTATAAAATATCAACTGCGCAGAAGGGTTAAAAATCTTAAATCAATCTTAATTCTTAATTAACCAATAATCCGAAGGTAAAAAATATATGTAAATCCGCAGTCTATTTATACAAGAAATCTCTAAAATACGATCGTACACAGTTATTGGACCCCATAACCCGAAGCCCCGAGGAAAAATAACCTAGCCCAACGTAAAGAAGCGCGACATCCGCGTGTCCGTAGTAGTCGTGCTCCGAAAGACTCATTCATCCGAGCGCACAGTAGTCCGCGAACAACCCTGCGATAATTTCCAGACAATGTCGAGGCGATCTCCTTATGCTGCTCCCGAGCGCTAATAACGGCAAAAAAAAAGTGCGCAGAAGCGGAGGGGGAGGCTGCGGTCCACGGCTACTGGAATATCGCGTGCCTCCGCGCCCAAGCCGCTGGAGAGTGCACGAGGCTCGCCCAGCGCCAAGGGAAAACAAGAGAGAGAGAGGAAGAGAGAGGGAGAGAGAGCGGACAACCTGTTGCTCGTTACGTAGCGGTGCGCTCCCGTGTGCCAACGCCAAACTTCGCTCTCCCCTCGCCTCTCTCCCTTTCTCTCCCTTTCTCTCGCTTTTTCTCTCTTTCTTTCTCCCTGTAGCCTACCCTTTCTCTCGCTTTTTCTCTCTTTTTCTTTCTCTCTGTGGCCTACCCTTTCTCTCCCTTGCGTCGCCGCATTTTTTTTTAAGAGCCAATGTTATATGCGCGCCGGTTCTTAATTACCCCGAGATATTAGCGTTCCGAGAGCGAGCGAGCGGACCTTTTCAGCGGTGATTTTCGGGCCTGCATGTGAGCGAGTATACGCGCGCGGCGCTTTCGCGAAACGAGACTTTTACGTAACGTAGGTGGTGCGGCACTTTGGCGGAGATCGGCACCGCTCGATCTGTTTTTCACTTTTGCATGAAAAAGTGGGCGTACTCGCGATTAATTGCCGTGAAATTGAAGGTTATTCGCGAAAAGTGCTACGGACGATGCGAATAACGTCGCTCGATGTAACGAGTCTAATGTACGGTCGTTGCACGGTTGAACGTATAATAGTTTAAATGAAAATTTTTTTCAACCGTAGCTACCGAAACGTTGCTCGACGTTTGCTATGTACATTTATTGCACGAATGCACCGTCTTGATCCAAAAATAAAATTAAAAAAAAAAAAAAAAATCGCTATAACGAAGTGCGATAGTGATTAATCAGTCATAAGACACTTTGTATACTTTTATACCCTCTTTTTTAAAACGATAAAAGGAAAATTGGCCAACCATCGATTAAAAGCGAGACTCCGTCGTAAGGCCCTTTTTTTCATATTCAAACTATAAAACAAAAAAAAAAATCGCATGACGCGAGCGCCAACACCCGGTCCCCCAACCACATAGTGTAATTCGAACCATCTTCCACAAATCGTACCGAGAGAAAAAAAAAGAGAAAAAAACGGCCGTCGACAGAAAAAAAGGTCGCGCCTAAGCAAGTCCCCGGAGTAAGCCGGAAAGTCAATACTGGCTTGCTTCTCCATCAACGTCGCTCGTAACTGCGCAGCACTTCGGCAAAGCGAGAAAAAGGAGGAAAGGATACATCGCGGGAGCAATGAAGATAGAGGAGAGTATATAGAGGCAAAGGAGAGCCGCGCGCGCGCTCGGACAAGGTCACACCGCGCAAGAGAGCTGCGCGCGCACGTGAGCCGCGGAGGGAGAAGAAGCCTCGAAAAAAAAAACGCCCCGGAGAAAAAGAAACGAACCGACGAAGAAGCCACGAAGAAGAGAGAACCGAGCGAGCAGAGAAGAGGCCCGCTCCTTTTTCCCCTCCCCCCGGCCTTTGCTTTCCCGCGCGCCGGACTCGCCGCGGCGACGACGGGAGAAGAGGCAAAAAGGGAAGAGAGAGAGAGAGAGAGAGAGAGAAAAAGAGAAGCGGCTACCTCGCCCGAGCCCCGGGTACGGGTTCGGAGGAGGGGGGCAGGATAAATGGCACGCGAGGTCATTGCCTCGAATCCGGAGATCGGATTCGATCAAATCGAATGTATCGGCGACGGAGAGCCGCCTCGGTATAGTGTAACGTGGCCGCAGGGGGACTTATCGCCTCGCGCGCACTCAGCGGTCGCCGGCGCGCATTGAGATTAGCTATATGCCCGATCGAGATTGAAAATTCGATGAGCGAGCGCTCGCTTGGGTTAATCGGTCACGTGATATATATATATACGCGACGCCACTTATGCGTCGCGCCGCACGGAATTTATCACACTGCCGCTTTTGCCTTCGATTTTTTCTGCTCCGTTCGAGTTTACTTCCTTTTTTTTTCTAACCGCGATACGCACGTGGCACCGATTTCCATTAATATAAAGAAGGGCTGTGCGACATTTTTTGCAATGCCATTGGAGGAGCTCTCGATATTTTACAATAATATTTTTGGAAATATTTTTACAAATAATACAATATATATATACAATTTTTTGTTATGTTTAGTGTATACTTTTATTCTTCAGGCAGATAATTTGGAAGTATAACGAAGTGCGCGACGCGCCCGAAGGAAGTTGAATAGCCCCGAAAGTCTGCTAAATTATAGAAACGAAATGACGCTTTGGGAGCCGGACGAGCACGTAATGTCTAATGTGCGATAGGACGTGATAAAACGGGAAATTTGCATAAGGCTAATAGATCGACGCCAGTACGTACATCGTGAAGAAAAGTCAAGGATAGTTGCGTCACGCTAAAGATGATGCCTGGTTGTGCTGTGTCACCCGACACTACCCACATTTATCATTGGACTTTAGCGTTTTTATCAATCGCAAGAATTTCAAACACCACTGCGGTTGCATACGCTTATTTTGAATTTTCGACTTCGCATATACGTCAAGTATTTTACATTGCGAAACATTAATTGAACTTTTGCAGAAAAGTTTCCGGAAACTTATTTGTAAGATGCACTCTTGATACCGAAGTGAATTGCGTGCGCAAATTAAGTGCAATGTGCGTAGTAAATGTTATTACAACTTCATAATACCCGATGTTTATCATCAAAGTTACATAACTGTTTCAACAGCTATTGTCTCAGTATAAATATTAGACACTAATTGGTCAGTTTGTTAAATCGAGCGATATTTAATTCTTTTTTTATTTTCTTTACTAATTTCAGTTGACCTTATTTAAACGAACAATTACACATATAAAACCGATTAATGAATCGATAAAAATTAGATTTTTTTGAACGCCTATTTATTTTAAATTTTTAATAAAAATCATCATGAAAATACCTTTAATTATTAGCCGCTGTAAATTCACTTCATATTTCAATGAGAAATTATGAAAATTTATGAAAGATAAAAAAATAAAAAGAACATTCTCCTTGTTACAGAAAAAAAAGAACGATAGAAACAATTAAATTCTCGGATCTGACGAAAAGGACTTTTACTATCACGTTAACCACCATAAAATTTTATTTATATCCACGCGGAAAAAAGTGAATGGTCACTTTTGCCATCGCCTCGTTTACAATCCATTCGCCCGTCCCCCCTCGTATGCACGCACCAGTTTAAAAAAAAAATCACACCACCGTTCGCTGCGACCAATTTTTTTTTCGCTCTTTTAAGTACACACTCCAAATCGACGAGTCGAACCTCAAAAAAGAGGAAAAAAAAAAGTAGAAAAAAGGCTCGATCGTCCGGCGCGGAAAATCTTGCGGGCAAAAAGGCGGAGAGCGGCCTTGTCTCGCGCGCACTAACGAGGCATCAGCCTCGGAAAATGCGGAACCTCTCCGCGACGGAATCCTTGACTCGGCGCGCGAGCGCCCGAAGGCCGCACCGGCGATCCGCCACTACTCGCGGAAAAGTAGTCACGCGCAGCACGCGCATCCAAAGCCAAGGCTGACGGATATTTTCTTTCGGAAAAAAATCGGACGCTCTTTTTTTTTTTTGCTTCCCCTTCGTCGCGCCGTTGTTTCAACTCTCGCTCTCGCGGACTTTGATGGATCAGCGCGACCGCGCCGCTATTATGTTTTTTCTTTTTCTCGGCGTTTTTTTTTTTGCGAGATTGTTTTCGCCTTGCCGCGGGTTTTGCGTCTCGGCGAGTGCATTTTGAGTTAAAAAAAAATCGGATTATCGGTTGTACAACTTGCGGTGCAATTCAAGTGATTCAATCGTTTGCTAATCAATCTCATTTCAATTAACAGTGCACGTATTGAATGTTTTTTTTTATACAGAGAAAAAATTGGATATTTTAATTTAATTTAATACGTATTACGACGATTTATGATTATTACGTACTGTTACATACCTGATATCACATTGAAAATGTAAATTTGATTGGGATCAGTTTTATAAGTCGGTTTAGTGCTATAATACTTGTTTATCGGGTCCGACATTGTGTGCGGTATTACCTTTTAACGTAAGAAAAAAAACTTCAATTTATTAATGATGTATGCACAGTGACTAATCATTTCAGTACGAGACAGTTTCCCTGCGTAAATAAGATTCAAAAATAAATGCAGTATTAATCGCTTTGCACCTTTGACTTTTGTTGTGACACACTTTATTGATGACGTAATCAAAAACACTGTGATGCATGCGTTTTATTTTGAAAAACGACATGGATAATCTAAACGACTTTACAGAAAAGATGAGATAACGGCGCCGCCTTCAAAATAAGATATGGTGGCTCACCCGATAATCTTTCTTATCTGCCCTGAAGATAAAAAGAAGAAAATCCTATGTGAAATTCAAAATTTAAGATCTTTTGACACTTACTCACGCAGACCCATTCTAATTCTGCGGTATCTATGTTGTATATTCTCGCTGTATGTGAGTGTAATAATAAGTTTATATTCATTTCATTGCCTGATAAAGTGAACAATAAAATCGCTAACAGATTAAAAATCGCTATAATGGTGCACCTATCTTTTATATATATAACAAAAAAAATATTAAATATTCGAAAAATTCGACAATTCCATTATTAAAGAAAGTATTTTACATGTTAAAAGTCCCTCAAAACTTAAAAAGAAAAAAAAAAGAAAAAAAAAGAAAGAAAAACTGTGCAAAAATGAGCAATTCGAGAGGGCGGGCAGCGTGCGAATTTCAGTCGGTCGCCCCATAACTACCGACGCAATTAACGGACCTGGCGAGCCACGAGGGAAAGGGACTCCATACGAGCGTCCACTCGAAAGGATTCATCCCGCCGGCGAAAGAAGTCCGAGTGAGCGGCTTCGACGGCGCGCGGCCGAGTTATGCATGCGCCACACGCGGAAAGTTACACGCGATACGTGTTCGCGCCGCGAATTCCAATGCAAATTCGTCCTTGAAATTCGTCTCTCGCTCCGCTGGAAAAAAGATCGAAAAGTGAGAGGAGGGCCGAGAGACGCTCTCCCCTCTCCTTCTATCCCAAAGAACGCACCGAAAGAAACGAGAAGCCAAGCGAGAGATAGATGGAGAAAAAAAAAAGAAGAAAAAAAAAAGGAGAAGAGGAGGTGACTACTATACGCTCGGATCCACCGCGCGAAAATTCGCCGCGGCACGAGGAGAAAGGGAAACGGCGTCGAATTCCACGGGAGAAATCGGGAGAATGAATTCGCGCGCCGTATACAGTTATACGCGGCCAATTCGGGGACTCCCCTGTCCTCCCCCGGTGTCTCGAAAAAACCGGTATTTACGGGAGCGACAGATAGAGAGAGAAAGATGCTGCGCGCGCGCGTACGAGCCGAGTATACAGTGCGGTGCACGCGAGAGGCAGAAAAATCTTCCGCGCGATTAGCGAAAGGGCTTCGGTTACTCGCGAATTATAATGTTACCCGCCCCGGCGAATGGGGACGGCTCGTGTTTCTGCCCTGGGCTCGGTGTCGAGTTTCAAAATATTCGGCGGTTTATTTTAAAAATGTGGAGGAGAAAAAAAAGTATTTCGTACCGGCCTATTTTTGCCCCGGGGAAAGCTCAAGCTCCGAGCCGCGGGCGCTTCGATCGAATGAATCGGATCGGATCGGGGCCTTTTGTGCCCATCGTCGTCGCCACGCGATTCTCGTAGGGATCGGGTTTATTCTCCTCGAGTGCAAATATTGTGGCAATTTTCAAGGAAATGATGACAATTTTTTTTATTACGTAAAACAAACATGAGGATCGAGCTTTTAGTTTGAAACACGTGAGATTTTTTTATTGATATCGAGAAAATATGATTTTCAGAAGTAATAAACTGCGATAAAAGAAAACTGCATTTTTCAAGGTTTCGGTGTAATTGCGTTATGTCACATTCATTTTTTGCACTTGAGAATAATTAAAATCGGCTTAATTTCATAGTTAACGACTATAACTTCTTATTGAACGATTATAATATAATTTTTTCTATTTATAAACGTGTCCTTATAAGCTACTGCTCCAAAACCGCGTGGACAATATTTTACAACTTTTTTTTTGTGAATGAAAAATAATAAAAATTATACTATCATAAAATACTACTTATGAAAAAAATATTTATAATACTATAGAAGCGAAGAGATCGGTTTATTTATAACCACCTCTCCGAAATTTTTAATCTCTTGCTCCTCATTTGACGGAGTCACCAGAACGTTCCTTTTTATTTGGAAGTATACACAAAACCCGGTGAAAGAGTATATATTTATAAATTACTAAAATTCACAGCATCTTATAACTCGCCGGGGGAATAATTAGCTGAACCCTCAAATAGGCTGACGCTCTGGCAGTTATCTAGAGAATTGGAAAAAATATGGTCCCCTCAAATTTTTTTTTCTCGTAAGTCGGTGAAATATACGCGACGACGTAATCGTGTTTAGGTGTACAACGAGAAACGGGTTCCGAAACATTCATAATGCCCGCGCGGGATTGGGATTTTCCCTTCCCCTCCCTTCGCTCCTTGAATTTCAATCGATGACTAATCTGAACTTTCAAGCGTCCTGCGATGCACCTTGTATAAAAAAAATCATCGAAGATCACGGTGTACTTTTACTAATTTTTTTTTTAATGTCTTTTAAAGAAAAAAAAATTGTAAATTGTATTATTTCTCTTGGTCATTAGTGACTTCTTAGTTAAACATTAGATATGAATATGAATATTGATGGGAAAAGAACGTGATAAATGAGTTTAATTCAGGTTTTCTCGAAAGTTCGAATCAGCTTTCTAACACTCGTGTTTGTTTATATTAAAAATTTTGTACGGACAGTTGATAATATGCACCCATACGAGTTTAAAAACAAAATGTCTATTTAATCTCGCAAATTAAATTAGTTTTACAAATATGTTGTTTTCGTTAGAATACGATAAAAAAAAATCATACCGGAGCAATTCATTTTTATTAAATTAAAGCACGCTCGAGTCAAGTGCTCGTGAAATGGGTAGTAACGAAACAACGTAAACAGCATAAAAAATTCATGCACTGATTCATAACAAATCTATCAAAAATAAAACATACCTACCTAAAACGCGAATAGGGGAAGTTCATAATTGTTTAAAAATGCTACGTATGTAATTAAAGTGTAAACGGCTCTTAGCAAGAGAATAGAAATTACGACAATAACAACATAGTCAAAATAAAACTAAATTGTTTTTAAAAAGTCTTTCTATACTATAAACTTCTTTCGTGTACACAATTTTCGCATTAAAAAAATACAACAAATTCATGCAAAAAAAAAAGACAAAATAACTGCTTAAAACAGCATCTTCTAGTGGATACTCTCCAAACGTGTGTAAGTCGCTCAATTAAAACAGAAAACAAGCCTCGCCCGAGTACGACTACGCAAGGCTAGCCCTACGCAAACTTAAAAAGTCTCAGCCCGCGAGAAATCGCGCAGTAAACAAAAGCCCCGCCGCCCGCGCTCCCCTCGAACATAGCACGTGGTCTCCGTCCGCTTACGGCCACGTGCTCTTCTACGTACGTGCAATGTAACAACCCCCCACCGAGCGATCAAACATCAAACATACCTTCCAACCGGCGCTGCTGTTGCTGTCGCCCTTGTCCTTGAAGTACGGCACATTCTGCACCATCCACTCGTAGATCTGCGACAGGGTTAGCCTCTTGTCCGGCGCGCTGGTGATCGCCTGGGTGATGAGGTCCGCGTAACTCAGATTGCCCCAGGCGTTCCGCCTCGACGAGTTCTTCTTCACCGGCATCAGCGCCGCGGCCGCCTGATTCAAGCCAGCCTGCTGCGGCGGCGTGCCGGCCTCCCCGGAGCCCTCCTTCGACGCGTCCGGGAACTCGGGCCTCGGGCACGGCCACGTGTTGGACCTCGCGCGCGTCTGCGGCTCGAAGCCGGCGTCGAGGTCGAAGCCACCGCCGCCCATCGGCTCCATCATCCCGCCGCTCTCCGAGAACTCCAGCTTGGACCCTTTTCTGCCTGCTCTCCGGCGACGAACGGAACTCCACTTGACTCGCACTGCACACTCAGCGCGAAGGTGCGAACTCTCTTCTACCCGACGGTATATATATATCTAATCACGTGTATATATATGTACACACGACACACACACTCACGACGGGGGAGAGGAAGCGAACCGCGGCGAAGTTCAGGCCGCCCGAGAGTCCCGCGACATAGCGGCCACGTGCTTGTCCTTGGGGGGGGGGAGCGGCGCGCGCACTATTTACGCGGGACTATCACGTGCGCACACTTGTCCCCCGCGCGTTTCTTCTTCACACACTCGCGGGCCTCTCCTCCTCCGGCCGCGCACGTATTAAGATATCTCCAACCACACACTCGCGGGCAGCAGCAGCAGCAGCAGCAGCTACGATGATAGCGGACACGGCCGCTCGCGCGCGCGTCAACTTTGGAATTTTCCGCGCCTCTCCCCCACCTCCTCGCAGACGACCGTCTTCGGCTTCCTCCCTTTTTTTCTGCGTCTCTCTCTCCGCGTGTCTCGGCCCGAGCTGCTACACTCGCGCCTCGATTCCTCTTGCCCGTTGTTATTTTCTTCTTCTTTTTTTCTTCTTTCTCTCTCCCTCTCCTTTTCTGGCTTTCTTCTTCGTCGTTTCGTAGCAGCGTACCTTGGCTCTCCTCCGTTGCGCCTTTCCGCGAGTCTCTCTTCGCGCCGGGCGGACAAGAAAGATAGAGAGAGAGAGAGAGGAGAGAGAGAGGGAGGAGGAAAAGAGAAGAGAGAGAGAGAGTGGAGCACGAGCGGGGCAGTGTGTCAAGCCGGCGAAGCAGCGCGGCGCGTACTGCCGCGGACGAGTCGTGCCGAGAGAGCCGCGAGTCGTAGGATCCCCCCACCACCAGCACCGGCGGCGGCGGCGGCGGCGGCGAGCGCTCGGCATGTGCGGGAGCGAGAGATAGATATAGCGCCTCCGCGCGCGGTACGACGGCACGCGGTCGCCCGGGGAGGGAGCCTCTCCTCTCCACGATCGCCCCGGCGATTCCCGCTATCTTCGACGCCCGCGAGCGACCCGCCAATATGTAATGCCGACTTTTGGAAAGTACCAGACTTTTTTTGTCTTTTATTTTGAGGACCTACTGGGGTTTTTTCAGGCTTGCAACGGGGCTGAATTCTCTTGGGTGCGTGGGCGGGAATTTTTTTTTTTTGGGTCTGCGATTTATAACGGGTTAATTAAGATTTAGAATTCGCGACTTTTTAGAGCGTTTTTGGGTTTGATGCAACTGGGATAGTACAATTGCATTTTGTTTTGAAACTATTATCCGTGGGTCATTAGATTGGTAAAATACTGACGTTGATATCAAGTATGTACATATGTAGATGAATGCATGTGTGATGTAAGTGCATATGTTATAATCGATACCTATTTTACTTTTTTTTAATGACTGGAAAAACTTTTTGCTTATTGTAATACAGCTTGTTCTTATTTATAAAATTTGTTATTTAATTATTATTATTAAAAAAACATTTTTAATTATACGATGCAGTTGAACAGACCGTTAAAAAATTAGTTTCCGCAAATTAGTTAATATGCAATGCTGTATTGCAAAATATAAATATAGTATTTTATAACATTACAAATTTTATAAGAAACCATGCAAAAATCATTATTTATTAAGAAATATATAGCTGCAAAAATTAATTTTAATGCTCAAAATTTTTAAAAAGTATAATGCTACATCATAAATTTATAAAATGTTGAGTTATTAATATGAAAATGCATAAAAACATTATGCATGTGTCTTGCACGTACGTGTTTCATGTTTATAGACACATGAATATACAGTGGACGGAACATGGATAAGTTAAAATTTCAAAAGATTACTTATAGCAGCTGACAGGTCAAATGTATAAAAAAAATATCGATTTTCCATCACAGAAATTTTTCTACATACTCCTGTTACTTCAAATTTTGCAATGTCATATGCATGTTCTTGAAGATATTTCAATACAATCAATCCATTACTGATTCAAATAAAAAAAGTTAAAAATATTCTTTGGTCAAAATAAACTCTATAACTTGACTGAAGGAAACATATATGTTAAATTGTCACTACGCACTTTATAAATCGCTCTAATTTACCGACAGAATTTTACTACGCAATTATTTCTTTATTAATAAGTTTACTTTGACATTTTTTTGAATTTAATCTTTACATACATAAGATAAAGCTATGAACTACTAGATATTATTGCATAAAATAAATGTAAAATCTATTACATAGTAATGCGACAGATTTGTTTGATACAAAAAAATACTTCTTTACTAAAAAAGAGATATACACGCCCAAACTAGTAACGCTGCTAAAGAAAGGAATCAGATGCACGGTCATAATTTCGTTTAAAATTTTCTTCTTTTATTACATCCATAATAATACAAATGTGAAACAGTATCTAATGAATACAAAACTTAATTAAAGTGGATAGCAGATGCGACAGTATATGGTAAAATCGACGGATTCCGGAAAGCATAGAAAACTCTTGTTCGCGTTTCCCGGTTAAAAGCGAAATTTGAATGTCTGCGTCGCCTCATTTCCCTGAGAGAAAAATTCAAGGCACGCGTACTCCTCACCCTATCTCACCCCTGGCGGCACGTCGTGTCGATTACATAGGCCTGCCCATGCCGCGGCCAGGGGGCATTTGCGGTGCGTCACCGCCTGCGGATTTGGGGCTCTTGATCGTTTCATCGACAGAGAGAATGAGGCAGGCGGCCTCGCACGCGGCTGTCAGTGCGTTTATCTTGACTACCGCTGGTTCCCAGACGCAGCTCTCCCAGTTGTCCGCAATGTCCTCGTTGTTTATGTCCACGCCGAACCAGCACTTGCCCGTGTGGTGCTTTTGGCGAAGCTTGTTCAGGATGTTCGTCGCGTCGAAGCCTGCGTTATCGCACAGTTGCCTGAAAATCAGATTTATTTTATTAAAATCTAAAAGAATTTTTGTCAATGAAATTCGGTAAAAGTTAATGAAATAGAAATTGCAATAATAAACAACTTTTTAAATTTACTTCGGAGCATACAATACATATTTCTTGAATACTCTACTTATGTTTTACTCTTTTGTCTCGCAGGTGTTTTCTTAAGAAACTTTTTTCAATTTATATCTCTTTATTCTTTGTTATTTCGGTGATTCACTCTTTATCACTGGTAGTAAACATAAGTCGTTAATGTTAATATTATTAATATAATGCAAAAATATTGCCTTAACTCGTTGATGCCAGACGTAATAAAAGTTTATACCTGAATTGAAAATTTATAATATAATGTTCTAACAATATTTTAGGAGAATATTTTTTTACAAAATAAATAAATCGCTTTTTTAATGCTGCGAATTGAATACAAATATTTCTTTAAATAAAAACTGAAGAAAAAGTTAAGAAAAATAAAAAACATACATATTGTTATTAAATATTGCAAGAAATATAAAGAAAGTCTATTTATACCTGGGAATGACTTCAAGAGCCCTGGCGATAGCACCGATGATGAGCTGCTCCTTGCCTGCGATTGTGCGAGAATAATCTCTAAGGGTCCGGGAGAGTTCCATCTCGATAGCTCCACCTCCGGCGACTACAGCATCGTTCTTTATCATACGCCTGACGATCATAATTGCATCGTGAAGCGAGCGCTCGGTCTCCTCCAAAAACTGATCTGCTCCTCCTCTCAGTATGAACGTGCAGGTCCTGGCGTTGGGACAACCGGTGAACAAGTTGAATCGCTCGCCTCCGATCTGACGTTCGTCGAAGCGCTCGCAGTGCCCGAGCACATTGTCGGAGATGTCGTTGGCGGTGGTAATGACGGCACCACCGCAGGCCTTCATGGTGCGCCTGAGATCCTCATCGACCACACGACCCGCGCAGAACATGTCCCTGTCGGCGAAGTACTGGGTGGCTACGTCGCCGATCGGCAATTTCGATAAGACGACGTTCGCTCCGCTCTTGTGGATCTTCTCGAGCTTGTCGTAGAGAATCTTCCACTCGGCATCGACGATCTTCTGGTACTCGACGACATTGTCGACGCGCACCTCCGCGTTGTCACGCTCGGCTTTCAATTCAAGCTCGATGTTTAGTAAGGCGATTTTGCACGGCGAGTAGGTTTTCGGCTGCATTTCGAAACCTGCGTACGAAAAGGTTTTCTTGAAGGCAACACCAGCAATCAGCTGAGAATCCTCCAGAGCACCTCCAGAGATCTGAAATTATTATTTGTACAGTAAAATATAAAATTGATTTTAATTGTTAAAATTAGTTATTGCAATACTTATTGAACTGATAATTATGTTTACTAATGTTATATTAATTAAATTTACCTTTTTAATACCAATCATGTTCAAGGGTAAGAGATCATCCAACATAAGTACTGCATCCACAACCATTTTACTGAAGAATTTTTTTTGTTGATGGATAAGTTTAGAATTCAAAGCTGTAGCTGCACATTCTTCCAGAGTGTTACGAGTTTTCTGTTCATCAGACTTTTCAATTTTTACACTGAGTTGGTTAATTTTTTCTGTTGCTAATTGAATGGCTGTTCTGAAAGCTTTAATTATAATTCTTGGGTGAACACCCTCCTCGATAAAAGGCTTGATTTGCTTCAGAAATTCACCAGCCAGTAATACAACACTGGTAGTTCCATCACCAATCTGTAAGAATGTCAATATTTTTAATACAAAATTTATTTATGAAATATCTTAATTTTAATTAAATGAATTGTTTGAAACTTCTTGAGTCATTTTTGAATCTTATAAAAAAATGACAGTCTAACAGTTTCATTATTATTTTCTCGGACTAACTATTTGTAGATTGTTAGCCTTAATCAATCTTCGTAATCAAATATCTTAACCGAGTTCTAAAATTGTCCTTAAAAAAAAAAAAAAAAATAAATAAATCTCACCTCAGCATCTTGTGACTTGGCTATATCTACTAAAGTTTTAGCAGCAGGATGAACAATATCCAACAGTTTCAAAATTGTAGCACCATCGTTAGAAATGGTTCCTTTTCCATTTTGGTCTACAATCAGTTTGTCCATACCCCGGGGTCCCAGGGTAGTGCGAACTGCCTCTGCTACACTTTGGCACGCATTTATGTTTGAAATTAGTTGCGGTTTGCCTTGTGAGGAGTCTGTACCTTCTTTCAGAAGGATAATTTGTGGTTGCTGCAATGATTACAAAACCAATTAATTTGCATTCTAAAAATTTATCTCCTACTTTATTTTTATTTCTAAAATATAACTTGAATTTTTAAATTCTATTATTTAAAAAAATTTAATACTGTTTCTTCTTTAATGTAAATAATTCATAATACAAGAAAAAATTTTAATAGAAATTACCATTTGTTTATACTAATAAATTTTTATATAAATAGATATAGTGCACTACAACGAAAGTCTTCCAGTAAAAAATAGTAAGTACAATAAGAAATGTTAAACTGAACCAAACGTATAATTCGTAAATCAAGACGTTTCTTTAAAAAATAATTGTTCACTCCAAATTCTCATCCGAGAATGACTGAATCGTAAGGTTGATATCCTTATAAGGTTAGGAAGATGTGGAGCTGCCGTCGAAGTCGCCGACCGCGTGCTCCGCCTCGTCTTCTCCTGTATCCCACACAAAACCACACGAGGGGATACTTTCCACCCAAAAATCGCACCCGCAAACTCGTTCGATCTCACTTTTCAACAAAAACCACCCAAACCGGCTCGACAGTATCCCGATCCAGCAAAAAAGTCGAAAGGCGAGGCCGAACCTCCGAACTTTTCGGAGCTCGCTCCCCTACGTCTGAGTCAACATCAACACCCGAAATAACCACCGCCAACCCATCCACGGCTCAACTCACCATTTTCAACGCAAAAGATTCCACACGGCTTCAGGGACGAAATAAATGCACAGTACACTGGTCGCTCCTATCTAACGAACAAACTCGAGGGACACACCGCAGGAGTCGAGAAAACGTGATGATCCGTACGACCAATAAAGACAGAATCACAGAGCCAGGAAAAAGAAAAGTCTCGTAGATGTCGTACTCTTAACTTTAGGCCGTGTTCCGTTCCGCGAGTCGCTGCCTCGCCTCCGCGAGGCGTCGCTGCCGCAGGTGAGTGCGCCTGCGCCATTTTGGGCTCCAAAACTAGCGATCGCGAGACGAAAGAGCGAGCGAGCAGCATATCGCTGCACGCAGGCGCTGGCGCTCGACTCGACGACGAAGGCGACGAGCGAGTTATGTGTCATGGCACGGGTCTGAGTTTTTAACGAGTGCGTCATTTTTACCAGGCCCGAGACTCTACATCGCTAAACCGCCCCGGAGGAGGCGAGCAGCCCGAGGTGGTGGACACAGCCAGCAACGGACCGAGCGCCAGGGACACAGCCTGGCATCATGGACATCGACACCCCGCCCCAGTTCGGCAGCAAGGATGAGGAGATCCAGTACTGGATGGACCTTGCGCACCAGTTCCAACAGAGGTGACGATCTCCTCGTGATTCCCTCGCTTGAGTGCCTCTAGTTCTTATCTTTGTCTCGACCCTGAATAGTCGAGAAGATCGTGCAGACATTATCGGAGCCCTTCGTCCGGGCCGCTCGATACTTCGCGTGCAACTGCGAAGGGGGAAAGGAAATTTTCGAAACATTTTCCGAGTCGCTAGTACATTTGTGTATTGGAAGTGCGAGTGATACGGATTAATGCACCGCGAGTTCTTTTATACAAAAAAAAAAAAAAAATTCATTGCTCTTTTTATGGTCGCCCCTGTCACGGCAACTCTTCGCCCTCGAACAAGTGCCTCCTCTTTTCTTTTTTTCGTCTGAAAAATCCATTCGCTGCAATCGATAAGCTCTCTCGAGTCTCAAATTCGTAATATAAGAATACGGTACTATATGTCTGTGCTGGTGCTCTAAGAGGTGTTGCATCAGGAATGCGATCATCGAGCGTGTAAACAAAGACGAAAAAAAAAAAAGTGCCAACGGAAAGATGCCCGCGGGACATGAAAAACCTCTAATCGGATTACGTAGGTGGGCCGATGCTCGTCCACCTGCGACGCGATAGGTTAACGAGATTACGGTAACGAGTTTTCCACGGGACTTCGTAATCGAGACAAAGCCTTTTACACGTCCGTAAGAGCTGTCGTCGAGAGCCGCTGGCTGGTGGACGACTTTACTTTTGCCCGTCAGGCGCCTTTTTGTTTTTTTGCGACCGCGACTTTGTTTTTGCCGAACCGCGCGAGGTTAGGCCGTGATGTCAGTTGCTCTTCGAGCGAAGGTCGAATTTTAATTGTGTGAGTGAACGAAAAAGGACGCGTGAAACCCATGAGTATTTCTTATAAACCGTCTGTCGTTGCGTGCGCTTATGGGTTTCCGATTCTTCGATTGGAAATATGCAAATGACCTTACGAATACTTATCAGCTTACCCATTGGAGTTTTCCAAATAGTTCTGTTTACATTTGGTATTGCAACGATCAATTCCAGCTTTTTCTTTTGAATCGCACGAAAAACTATTGATTTTTTAACTCCAAAAGTGCAATCAACAAATTTTAGATTATCTTTTTTAGTAGTATTTTGATTTTTTTTTGTACCTATTTTAAAGATGGATAATATTGCTTTAATTTTTACATTGATTTTTTTTTCTTTTTTAACAAATAAATATTTGCTTTGCATTATTATAATACAATAATTTATTAAAACAGGAAAGATGATGTGGAAAGAGAATTAGAAGAGTTTCAAGAAAATTCACAACTGCTGGAAAAGGAGTTGGAGGCTTCGCTGGAGCAAGCTGACAAGACTGTTCGCGAATTGAGACAAAATAACTTCAGATTGGCTTCAGAAATTGAACAATTAAGGAGTCGATTGGATCAGCAATCTGCGGACTGCTGTATGTTTCAGACGCAGGCCCAAGAATGTCAAAGTCAAAATGACCAGTTACGAAAGTACGTCAGAGAACTGGAACAGAAGAATGATGATTTGGAAAGATCACATAGGTATGTTTTAAATCATTTCTATTTCTTAATTTAGACTTCTTAAAAGAAAACATTAAATGTAATTTTATTATTAATGAATGCAGAGTGAGCAAAGCAACAGAGGAGGAATTAGAGGCCAAATTTAATGTAGCTCTAGAAAAGACAGCACTGCTTGAATCAGAACTGGATGAGAAAGAATCTTTGAGGGTCACTGTCCAGCGATTAAAAGATGAAATCAGAGGTAGATATATAATAGTGTGATTATTGAAAAAATTGAAATTTCCATTTACAAAAATGAATATTATTACAGATCTCAAACAGGAGATCCAAGTTCTTGCAAGGCATCAAGATAATGATAAATCTGCCGCTGTTGATAGAATTCACAACCATGTAGACAGTAATAAACTACAAGTTGAAATGAATTCTCATACTTCTTCTAGTCTAAAACGTAAGCTACGAAAAGCTTTTCATAAAACGTGTTTTTGTGTGAAAAAATAGTTCTTTTTTTTTGTTTGTAAAAACTCTTCAATTATTTTGAATTTATATTATTTATATGTTTTGTTCTTTTCTCTTAATCTTGAATCAGTTATAAAATTACAATAATTTTGTATTTTTTTTTATCGTCTTGAAATAAATAAAAAAAAAATTTTTTTTTTAGAATTATTTTTGAGTTATTTATCTAAATATTTGTTTGCATGCTATATAATAATAATGTTTGTGGTTTAATAGTAATATGTGTTTGTTTCATTGTTTGTAACTAGTTGGAAATGGCATTGTAGGGGGTGTTATCGATAATAATATCAACAATAACTTGAACCAACCACCACTGGCACCATGTACTAGAATATTAGCGATGAACATGATTGGTGATCTTATGAGAAAAGTTGGGGTAAGTGCAAAAATTATTTTCTCTTAAAGTCCACTTTACACCCTTACTTTGTACTTTTTGTTATACGTAGCATGCAATAAATTGAGCTTGTAGCACGGCTTTTGTTCCTTTCAATTTTTTTATTGGTGTTCTTGTTCAAAACTTAAACAAAAATATAGTAAAAAATCCTTTAATTTACTGTATTTAATTTAAATTAAAAAAAAATTATTTCAAAATGCAAGTAGACAAGACACATTGTTGTCAGCACTCACTAGTCAGTTACCCAAACACGCTACAGTTTAAGATGTATATATTGTAGCTTTGGTATATTGGTAGCTTGACAGGTGGGTCTGTATGGACTGTAGGAGGGTGAAGTGTTCATGTCCCGGTGGGAAAAAAACGGTTCCCTTAACGACCACAAAACCACCGTCAGTTCAAGTAGACAATCCAAATCAATGTATCAGACAACAACCTAGACCGACCAAACGATGATTTCAAAAAAGAAATTGAAGTTACAAACATACACAAACCTACCCTCGTCTTTTTACACGATGCAGGTTTTGATTTTTTTGTTTTTTCTTAAGTTTGCATGATTATCTTAATAAGTGTTCCTCAATCCTTACATTACCCTGAAATCTTGAATTTATTAACTTGCAATATATTCACAAATCTCACTGCACTATAATCCCTTGATTCCCAGTAACCCTCATTTATTAATACCAACCTTAAGTTACAAACTAATGCTTTATGTGATTGCTACTGCCCAAATAATTCACTAAAATGTTTGATTAATTTTAACATTTGATCTTTCTAATAGGCACTGGAGAACAAATTGAACACGTGTCGAAATGCATCACCAAGAGAAGATCAAGCCGTACGAGATCTCTACAGGTAACACTAAATCAATCAGACAAAAATAGATAGCTTTGTGCTGTTGTAGTCTTCCTTCGTTGTGTGATTCTGCAAGTAAGGATCATGTACCTAACGTCCAATGGAATATTTATATTATAATATAGTTCAGATACAGTAACGAATTTAATTAAGTAAATGGTGGCTGTAGACAATTAATTTAACAAAATAAGAAAGAGTGACAGCCGAGGTACATGATACTCATCGAATTCACTTTTTTGTATATTATTTTGTAATTATTTGTAACTGTAATGTTATATTTAAGATCCCTTGTCACTATCTGTGCTTTTTAGACATTCTATTGTGATTAATTCAACAACGATAATGATTTAAGGCATTTCACGCTAACGTACCTTATCGCAATTATTTTATTAATTTTATACAAAACTCGTCGGTCCTACTCACCTGTTCTATTCAAATTTTATTGTTCATTGTATATTTTATTGTAAATTCAAGTCGTAAAAGGTACGAGTGACAAATTCTTATTTAAAATACTAATTTATATTTTATTTACGTTTCACCATGGTCAACGTATTTATGAAAATTTGTAATTGCATCGAGAGGCAACAAATTTCACGTGTATTTCATCTCTCTTTTAACTTTTGCATAATAATAATAATAATAGAAAAAAATGTTTGCCTATTAAATTATTCGTTAATCTCGTTGAATTTGTTGCTATAAATTTAAATGTAATTTATATTAGCTCGAAAAATTAAAAAACTAGCCATACTGTTAATAATAGTTAGCTTCTTTTTTAATTTTTTTTTTTTTTTCAATTCTGTAAATACTTAAAGCAAATTTTTTTTATAAAATGTAAAGTTTAACCTTTAGTGCTTCTTTTTCTAAGAATGTTGATGTACCTACAACTGTGTCTGAAGTTTGCATCGTAATTTCTTTTTGTTTAATATAATATAATAAGCATTATTTTATAAGTAGTAAATGTTAATATGCAAAGGCCTTCTTAAGAATCAGTATATATCTCAACAAAAAAAATCTACAAAAACTAGAAATCATTTTTTACTTAATCTAATATTAATTTAATAAAAGCAACATTTTTTATCTGTTAAAATAAGCAAGGAAAGATAATTCCAAAGACATTTAAAAAAAAAAATACTGACTACGCAGTGAAAACCATTAAAAATCTGATTCTTAAATTCGCCTGGTCGCACGGCATGGCTCGCACACTCGTGTCCCCTTTAGCACCGATGCAAACTCTAAAACCCATTCGCCGAGCCGAGCAGGCGGTACGATTAGCGTCTCCCTCGCAGTCGGCGAGACGCGCCCCTCGGCGGGGGCGCGTGTGTGTAGCTGTGCAAGTATCCGGATTGGTATATATATGTATATCGAGGAGAGTGCGTCGCACCCGCTGTATATGTGTTGCATGGCTGCGGCGTTTTGATGTGTGTCCCGCTCGCGAGCTGAGCGCGCGTCTCCCCCCATCCTCCCCCTCCCTCCACGTCGCTCTCACTTTTCTCTGTTCCCGGCGCAAAAAAAGGAACAGGAGGCACGCGCGCGCCGCCCTCGCCGCCAACAACAACCACATTCGGTATTGAGGGCCCGGCCAGCGACGGCCCCCCCTCGCAGCAGCGTCGGGCGTACCTACCCCTGGAGAGAGCCGATACACCCGCTAAACTTTATTTATTACGTTGTAAAGTTTTACGTTGTAACAGTAAACTTTGTTTTCTCTCGCAAGGGTCGAGAACGTACCTTGCGACTTTTTTCTAAAGCCATTTGGAAATCAACGACTTCTAGATTGTAAATTGTCTGGATATACTGTTTTTTTTTTTATATTTATCGATTAATTGTAATGTTTTAGGATTTTTTGTACTATTTTAAGCCGTGTGATTTACTTTCGAAAAGCATGTATATCGGTATAGAAAGGATTCGTTCAATGATAGACAAATTGCAAAAAGCTTCCCTTAGAATTCTGGATAATTTGTATATGCGATTAAGTAAAAAAAATTCTTGTTCACTGAAAATTGTCGCAATATAAAATGTAACAATTTTTATATACTATTAATAATAAACGTAGCTGATTCAACATTTAGAGGAGTAAAGGCATATATAGGTACAGCTGCATATAAAATTTTATTCTTGCTAGATTCATGTAAATATTGAAAAAGCGCTATTTATGTAATAAACAAAATGTTCACTCAAATATTGTAAAATACACTCGAATTGTAATTTCTTTTTAATTTTGTAGATATTTATAGCAATGTTCAATAAAAGTTTTGTTTCTATTCATGAAATTAATAAAAAAGATAAGTCTAATTTAAATTTTTTGTACAACTTTATTTTCCTTTCCAAGTTTATTATAATATAAAAAAATACGAATCACATGCAAAATTAATAAAAACAAATTTACATTTAACAAGACGACAGGTATAATCAATAAAGGATAAAACAGTGTGGATTGACTTTGAATTATTTATTTATGAAACGCGATTTTTTCACACAAAGAATGTCGATTCAATTGTCAAAGTCCATTCATGGAATTTTTCATACATTCTAACTTTTTGTGTCCAATTACGCTATAAAAAAAGAGATCTTATCCTCTAAGAGCACATTTCTTTTTTCTGTGCATATATGCCCATGTATATATTACAGGATGAACATATATATACATGCACATATACATTTAAAATAATTATACTCGGTTCAAGGATGATAGTCATAATATGATAATTGTTGGTTACTAAAAATAATATAATTTTTTTTCCTGTCAAGTAATGAAACTACTCTAATACTATGAAGTGTTTCACCGAAGCTTAAACCTTAAGTGTGTCTAAAACAATAAGTCATAGTGTGAAAAAAATTTAATTACTATTATCTGCTTTTTTTTTTCTTTTCTAAGGTTAAAAAAATCACTGTTTCTGTAAACTTAACTACTTTCTTCTTTTCTGATTTTAGAGTAAAAGAAATTAAGCAAATTGAATTTGAAGCTTGTTCGATATTAATATATCTAAGGTAAATGGTGAATGTACTAATGCTTATGCCAAAGTGATAATACACGCAACACAATTGTGGATCGGAATGAATGTATACTTCCCATCCATTATTATGAATAGTAATATCAAGATCAAACTATCGATAATAGTAATAGTAGTAAATGTTATGTATGGTATAAATGACACATCTTAAGCACGCTCGCCACGAATTCGCCGAGCCAGCTGAATGTCCTTGGGCATAATGGTCACTCGCTTGGCGTGGATAGCGCACAAGTTCGTGTCTTCAAAGAGACCTACGAGGTAGGCTTCGCTGGCTTCTTGGAGAGCGCCGATGGCCGCGCTCTGGAAACGAAGGTCAGTCTTGAAATCTTGCGCGATCTCACGAACAAGACGCTGGAAGGGCAATTTTCTGATCAGCAACTCCGTTGACTTTTGGTATCTTCTGATCTCACGAAGGGCCACTGTACCAGGTCTGAAATAGGATGATAAAAATTATTTTTTCATCTTTATTAAATTAATTTTGAGAATAAAAAAAAGCGAAATAAAATTTTTAATTCTTAAATTTACTGACTACATATTGACCGTAACTGACTATAACGGACAAGTATACTGATAAATAGAATGAAAAAATGGTTTAGTAATTAAGATAAAAAATATTAACGTTTATTTATAGATTTCTTATCAATAAAATGTATTACTAACATAATTATGAAAAAAAAGAGATTCATATGACAATTCCATCACATTGGAGCAAAATTTCTATTGTAAATAGGAATAGATTATTTATTAGTCACTAATTTACCTACAACTTGTGAATCACGCGAATTCCACAAAACATTTAAGTTACTTAACTAAACCCAACATAATTTATAATTAACGTCAAAACTTTGAGTTGATTATCCTTTGCGTAACAAATTGCAACAAAAAAAATAAAATAAAAAAGAAGTGCCCTATCAAAGCTCTACTACAATAATGCTATAAGCGAAAAAAATTCTTGGACTTATTTTAATGCCTTAATTGCGCATTTCTGCGAAATGTACCCGTAAGCACAGACGCGTTACAACTCGAATTTCATTCACCGCGTCGCATTACTCACGCGCCAGTGTAATACCTCCCCCCCTCCCCCCTCCATTTTTCTTTTTAAAATCCAGTTTACACAATGCTATACTTTCTTCTACACCACAAATTTGTTTTGTTTATCGTCCTCTGCATAAGAAAAGTATTGAAGAAAAGAAAAACCACTCCAAACAATCTACTTTCTATTTCAGATAAAAAAAAAGCCAATGTATTTCGTGACCAAACCTCAACATAATAATTAAAAATCCCTTTAAACAAACAGAAACTAAACCAGTTCTCAGAAATGAAAATAAAAAACAACAATAAAAACTAACGTATAGTACGCGCAGCTCCCCTATCCACGGACTGCACAAAGAAGAGTAATCTTCGATTCCTCTATATTCCCTGCATCTAGATCGCAAGAAACAATGTCTCATTCCTCATTCCCCGGCGGGCGATGCGCGCGAACTCGGCAGCGAGTCCGTACAGACTCGGCTCGACTCGAGCGCGTCGCCGCGATGGTAGGGAGCGAAGCGTAAAGCCGAGAGATACAGAAGGAGAGAGAAAGAGAGACCCCAAGTACCGCCGCCGCGCTCCCAAGCGAGCGGTAAAATTTCGTCGCGAGGGAACCCGCGTGGCCTACATAGCGCCTGCGTTCTACGTACCTGTAACGGTGGGGCTTCTTCACTCCTCCGGTGGACGGTGCGCTCTTACGCGCGGCCTTGGTCGCCAGCTGCTTCCTAGGCGCCTTTCCTCCCGTGGACTTACGCGCCGTCTGCTTGGTACGCGCCATCTCTTATAGCTGCTCACGCCGTGGACAGAGAGAACAAAAAAAAACAAGTCTGCGTTATATACCCAACTCCGCACTCACACCTCTCCGAGCGAGTCACGGACGCAGAGGCAGCGCGCACACACACTCAGAAAAAAAAGGCGCACGGAGCTCGACGTGGATACTCGAAAAGAACGATGCGAGCGGCTCGACGGCTGGACGCAGACTGACTGCGGCGAGCGTGACAGTCGCCACGGAGAGAGAGTCAACAATGGGTCGCCGGGTGGGGGTAGGCGAGAAGCGGGCTGCGCTTGCGCAATGCGCCGACTTTCCAATAGGCGCGCGCCGCCGCTGAAAAAAGCCGCGACACGGAAAACGCGCGCCTCGTCCTTACCTCCCGAAGGAGGCTCCCCCCCTCCTCCGACCCACCGAACTCCTGGACCTCCAGATCTCCGGGAAGCTACGCACCGCCCCCGACGTCGTCGCCCTCGAGATAACCTCGAGATCAACCGGCGATCTCGAGGTTCCCCCTGTACAATAACGGAGCGGCGACGTCGAGCGGCACGTGCACACCATCCGTTCCCTCGCAAACGTCAATTATACACACACAAAATGGAGTCGTGCGCGCGCTGCTCGGCAGCGGTGCATCGGCCGTCGGCGCCGCTAACTCCCCGACGACCCGGAGCCGGTCGCCGGGTACTCTGTACCCATCCTCCAGGCCTACTTTCCCCCGAGTGTTTTTCTCGCACTTTTTTTTTTTGCCTCGATTGCACCATATACATACCTGCTGTACTGGTCGGGCTGCTTTAGGGAAGATGCAGGGACGCGGCTCCTCGGGAAGTCGGGTGGCAGTGGACTGTGTGTGGCTGTGTGTGCCGCCTCTCTCGACGCCGAGCGACGCGCGCACTGCCGTAGCGCCGTCTCTCTCGCGCCCCCGCGAGGAAAGCCCCAAGCGCCGCCCGACGACGGCGTATACGTCGCCCGGATATTTTCCTTCGGCGTCGTGGACGCGGATCCCCCCCTTTTGTAAGTGCCACCCGCCCCTGGTGCGAGGCCTCCTCGTTCGTACCCGAGCCTCGGACGCCTATAGTCGCGGGTGCGTATTGCGCATCGTCCGCACGCACTCACACGCACGCAGGGAGAGCTCGTGCCACAATCGCTCCGCGCTGTATAGACGCGCTCTCGAGTCTATCAAACTGCGTCGAATTTTTTTCCGACCGCGCGGAGAGCGAAAAATCGCTTTTCCCGCAGGACAGGGGCTCTTCCCTGGCGCGACGTCCTTTTCAGGGGTTTTCCGGGAGTCTCGGAGAGGATTTTTCGGAGCAGCTCCGAAGGTGCGATGTTGATCGGAGTTTATGCGCGGCGCGGAGTCGAGGGGCCGACGCGAGGTATTAGGCGACGGTCTAGACGAGTCGTCGAGAGAGTACGCCATGTTTGCTCTCCTCGCAGAGTCTCGCGACTCCGCGGGTTCAACGCTTCCACCCACACCCTGCGTATCTTCCCCGTAGCCCTCGGTGTATACATCGCGCGGGACCTTGACTTTGTAGAATTTCTATGATTATTTTTTTTTTTTTGGAGTAGTACTATTTTTATGGGCGGCAGGTGGGACGAGCGATTTTGTTGGGAAATTTGTATGGGCGCAGGCTCTATGAACAAATTGCGCGTTATCGACTCGCCCGAAAAGGCGAGGTTGTTGCGCTCAGTGACGATTACGAGAAGACGCCGTCACGAGGGGGGAGGGTTGAGGGGGTGGAACAGTAAAACGATGATTCGATGGAGAATTTTACCGCCTCCGAGGACCTGTGGGGATACATTTGTTTATTTAAGGAACAATATATATAATACCGTTTAATTGACCTAAATTTGTCGGGATATAGATGAACGGCTTATCTATTATCTCGCGCGAGCGACGCGCTCTTGTATATATCTTTCATTGCGAATCGTTTGAACGCGAGAAGGTGAAGAAAAAATGATGCCGTGACAATTTTAATCTCTGCTATCTATCACTGTGCAAACGTTAAAACGATCGATTTTTTTCTATAAATACTGTGCGAAAAATTTACTTTTGCTTTGCGTGTTTTTTTATTTCAAGGAGAATTCAGATATTTTGTTGCAAATGTAACTTGTTAGCGACAATGTAAACAGAATTTTTCTTTAGTAATAATTTAATTAATTATGTATCACGTAATTTATAAATTATTAATTACTTTGGAAGTATACTGTCTTTTGAGGTATCAATAAAATATCAAGCACTTGAAAGATCAATTGTTCTATACATCATCTGTTGTTTAATTAAATAGAACTAGAACAAATAAATAAATTAGCAATTTATAAAATGAATTAAAATGTTTTTTTAAATATAAGTAGTTGAAGTTAACTGAAATTTTTGAACAATTATATTATAAGTAACTTACAAGTTTTAATGAAATTTTAATTTTCTACAATAGTTCAAATATCAAAAATATATTGTGGGATAAAAATAATAACAAATGATATCGCTTTTAATATTAATTTATATTATAGTGATACTTTTATACTACATACAACAGTGCACTTTATAGCGGAAGGTCTCAAATGCTATTTTTCACAATTTAGTATAGATTTTTTGATTAGCATAATCCTTGCATTACCCATAGGATAGCAATGAATTGACACTTTATATTTAATACACAATTTCATCACCGTACAAATTACAGATTTAAAAAATATTCACAATTAGCTCTTGTAAAGTTAACATGTAGCATCCAGGGGCGACTAGACTCCTAGATATTTGATCATTCACGATGAATTTTTTGAGGCCTCCCGTGTATATCGCCCACAGAATTTTTTTTTTACTCTTTTACAGGATCCGTTTTCTTCACTCCATCAAGTGAAGATTAATGAATACTACTCAGATTCAAATGATCTAGAAACTGGAACTATAAGCTATTTTTGTCCAAACACCGGACTAAAATTACTTGTTTAGTTGATAAACTTAGTTAACTACTTTAGCACTAAACTCTAATAGAAATTGTCTAATTTTAAAGGCGTTCATTTTTGTTCACGAAAACCATTTTGAAACATTTAAGCTATAAAATGATTATTCAGTATTACAAAGAATGGATGTCCCAATGAAAGATCACAGTATCATTTTCTGCTTGCCAGTTGAGAGGTAAAAAATTACCTTGTAATAATTCAGAAGAACATTAAAAAAAAAAAACTGGAAAGTTTTATTTAAATTCAATCTTTCATTGTGACATTACAATATATGTAGTACTTTTCCATCACTATTTGGAAGTAGAGGCTACGATGTTCCTTACATTAACGATACACATTCAGGGGGGTTATTATTCTAAAAAAGTACAAGAAACGCAAATACGTCAATTTTTCAGTGTAAAATTACAATGAAGAAATAGATTTATCGAACACGAACATTGTCTTTTTCCTAGTCAATTTTCTTCGACTTATTCAACTATTAATTTGTTGGCCATACAAAAAAAAAAAAATATATAATTTAGCAAATCATAAATATAACTTAAGATACTCGGACGAAATACAATCATCAAAATTCTTTCTTGTTAAACTACGTAGCTAGACATAGACAGAATGTGTGCTGCTTTTTTAAATATTTGGCAGTGAGAATCGCAATAATAAATCTTTCCCAAAAATAAAAAAAAAAGAGAAAAAAATATATATATACGAAACAAACTAAAATGCCGCTAACCTCTCGAGACAATAATAATGATTTAATGTCTGAAAACAAGATGAAATGGAAAGCGTAACGACTTCTTATAAGAATTTAAGCACGCTCGCCACGAATTCGCCGAGCCAGCTGAATGTCCTTCGGCATGATGGTTACTCGCTTGGCGTGGATGGCGCACAAGTTCGTGTCTTCAAAGAGACCTACGAGGTAGGCTTCGCTGGCTTCTTGGAGAGCGCCGATGGCCGCGCTCTGGAAACGCAGGTCGGTCTTAAAGTCCTGCGCGATTTCACGAACAAGACGCTGGAAGGGCAATTTCCTAATCAACAATTCAGTTGATTTCTGGTATCTACGGATCTCACGAAGAGCCACTGTACCAGGCCTGAAAAAATAAATCATTTACTTAAACTTTCTGTAAATTTGATTTATTTACATTTACTTTATTTTAGTTTATTTATTTTATTTAAATTATTACTATAAAAAAAACAACCTATTCGGTCAGGTTAATAGCATTAGTGAAAGTAATTATCGTAAGTTATAGTTAACCATTACAAATTTGCATCAATATTAATTATTTTCAATTTAATATAAAGAATTTAACATTTTGTCCATTGAATAATAACTATTGAATGCAATTAATAAAATTTGTTTTAAATAAATAATCAATTAAAAAATACAACATTCATTATAATTGTATAGAGAGAAATTTCGAGAAAATGGAAAAAATTACGTCATTTCATAATTTAAAAAGAAAATTAGTTATTAAATTACCATATTATTATAAATAAATTACCTGTAACGATGAGGCTTCTTAACTCCACCGGTGGACGGTGCGCTCTTACGTGCCGCTTTCGTGGCCAACTGCTTCCTGGGCGCCTTTCCTCCCGTGGACTTACGCGCTGTTTGCTTAGTACGTGCCATTTCTACGAACGAGAAAAGCCATTAAAACCCAAGAGTCCGAGACCCCTCGAGACTTTTCCCTTTCCAATCGGCGATGTATATCCGCTCCCGCCAGCGTCGAATTCAAGCGGGAACGCCGCGCGCCGAAAATTCCCGAGACAACGGAGAGAAAGGTACGAAGGAGAAAGACGAGTTCAAAGTTAAAAAAAAAAAGGTAAAGAAAAGGAAGCGGAGCGCGTCGCGCGAGCGAGAGGGGGGAGGCCGCGTACGCCGAGGGGGACAATAGGCTGCCGCCGCCGCAGCGGTGCATCAAAATACACGTACATAGGGCCGTGGCACTAAATCCCCCTACCCGCGCGCGCGGGTAAAATCGAATGAAAATTCCCGCGGGAATCGGAGCCTCCCCCCTCGCCCCCTCGTCAATTTTCACTCGAAACGAAGGAAAAACGAAGAAACCGCCGCCCGGAATCGGCGAAAAATCGGCGCCGCGAAAAGCCGCGCGCTCCGCGGGCTTTCCCTCCAAAGGAGGCACAACAAGCGAAAATGGCGGCGGCGGCGGCAGCGTATGCGTGTGCGCGCCGAGTGTAGCGCGTTTTCCACCACGCCGCGGTGGTACACGTCGCGTCCCCGCGGTTTTCCCGGCCGATTTTCCGAAATTTTCCCGATAATCAGCGCGAACTCGGCGGCTGCGGCGATTTCAGAGAGACGAAGGACGCGCAGGTAGGGACAATCAGTAAGAGGCGAGGAGACTTACCTGATCGGCTAACTTCCTCGGTGGGATTCGACTCGGGCGATGCGGAACTACACTTGCGTCAGCGACGAGCGAGCGAGATCAACTGCCGGGGCGTCGCGCGCGCGCGCCCAAGCTTTGTCCGTGCGCCGAGAGAAGAAAGCGCGCCATCGTCGCCGAGATGGCGGAGTCGTCGTCGGAAGGGGGAGGGGGGAGAGTCGTAAATATATACTGCTCCGAGTGGCTATTATGCGTGCTATATGGTCCGCTTCGGCGTGTGCGAGCGGCTCCTCTTTCCTGAGATTGTACTCGTGGTGTTACTATACGAGCGCATTGTTGCCTGGCGCTGCAATGGAAGGGGGGGGTGGGTATATAATAAAGGAGAGGCGCAGGCGCGGAGGGATGGGTATATATTATGTGCGTACTGCTTTGAATATTCTGACGGTTTTCCGTGGGGGAAATTTTCACTTTCTACGGATGCGAGGAAGTGGAACTGTTTATTAGTTTATTGGGATATTTACGGTGTTTATGGGTTAAGCGTAGAAGCGCTTCTATTTCAGATGGGTTGGGATATTGTAATTTTACAGAGACTGGAGATTTTATGATGTTTCGAAATATTGGAGTTTTTAATGTATTATCTCGGGATGGAGACTTATCTTGTAATTATTACTAAGGCGAAGAAAGCCTACGTGATAATTATACATATTATGTGCGTATGGTTGCTTCCGTTATTTTATGTATTTAAAAGCGGGTTTATTAGACGGTAATGTAGAATTTAGATTAGTTTTCGGATCAAGATTATCAAGAATGCTTTATGAATTTTTTCGCGTAGTCGCAATTACCGTAGTACCTTTATGCTATTTTAATAAAGCTAATTATTCTTTGTAGTTATTTCCGTATTTTTAGATAAAAAGAAAATATATATATTTTTAATCATTTCATGTATTACGAACAGTTATAGGTAAAAAGGCTAAAAACTAAAACTAAATACATATACATATATGTACTCTCAAAAAAAAAAAAAAAAAATATATTATCGTGTTGTAAAATATGAAAAATTTTATCAAGTTGAGTATATACAGCTATGTTTATTTCTTTTAGTTCAATAAACCGACTGCAATGACTTTTGTACTCAGAAGTAGTATTAAAATACTATTTTAAAGGAAAAAATATTACAAATTATATATGAATTTTATATAAAAAAATAAGAGAAAAAATGCAGATGTCTTCATGACATCACCTTAACTTCACCTTAAAATCTCGATAGATGAATGTGTGTACAGATTAACTAAAAAAAAAAACGATTGTAATGTAATTGAAAAAATAATTATAAAATGATTATGCAATTAGTTGCAATTCATGTTATTGATTTTTACTTTAATTAACTACGTCTATAAATTTATCAAAAAATGGAGAAATCGTATCAACAATTAATCACTACAAATATCTGACAAAAGATGGATATCAATGAAATAATGAAAGGTATATAGTTACAAACAGCTTTTATTACAGCATAATATCTATTTACGTCTACCCATAAGTGTGTGGATGACTCATCAATATAAATATTTCTATATTTCCAAATTTTCAAAAGCTTAATTATCAAAGTAAGAACTCGGAATTTCCCATCTTTTCAATCACAAGAAATATTGAGTCATTATCAATATAAAATTACGACAAATTACAAATCATAATGTAACAGATATCGATATTAAAAAAAGAAACTACACTCAATAGGATGGACATACAGTGTGGCAAGGAATACGTGAAAAAATTGAGTAACTACATTTTACAATAGTTTTTCATTTATTGATTTACAATCTCTAATTCATTCAATTGTTTAATACACTACCTAATTATAGCATAAGAAGCAGTAATGAAAATTCGTTCTACGAATTACTTTTTTTATTCTTTTCCTTTAGGTCATAAAGTAATTATTGTTATGTATGAAAGTTCACGCGTTTATAAACTTTCAAATTGAATAAAAAAATATTTACAACTAAATTTTTTTTATTTCATATTTATTATTATAAGTTTCCTATGTCACAATAGCTATTACGTTTTTCATTTTTTTCATCATTATACTTTTTTTACTTTTCTTTAGATTCATCATTACTTTAATCATAGTATTGCCAAAAAATAAAGGTCGTTCCTTTGCATTTTTTTGTTATTTAATCGCACATCGTTTTATTCGCAGTTCAGACGATATTCATCTCGCGCTCATTAGATTTGTACTGACATTGGTTTTTTTTTCTCTACATCATTATAATTTCGGAGTCGTTAAACAAGTTTATCCTCCTATCTTTGCAACTCTTTTCTTTTTCTTTTTTAATCCTCTCGTGAAAAATCGAGTCAAATCTTTCTCCTCGCTCTTTTTTTCTTCAATTACCTCGGCTTCTTAAGAATTTTTTTTCATTTCACTTCACTTGAATACCCTTTTTTACGCACAAGTCAAAAAGTTTCACAACAATTATACGCATACGCTTAACACAGTTTTTTCTATTTTGTACGCTACATCACATGTTTTTTTTTTTTGTTTTGTTTACTCTTTCATTTTTATTTTTTTAAACTGTCGCGAGAGAAAAGCAAACGAAATGGAGAAGCAGACGACGGTCTTCTATAAAGAATTTTAAAAATTTGCACCAAGTATGAATTGTATATAGTTTGAGGTTCAAAACTTTGAGACATTGCTCGTATACAGTCTTACAATTACTCGAGGTCGTTTATTTATTTACTTTTTTATTTACTACCTAATCAAGAGATCTTTGAGATTTTTTTTTCGAATTACACTGCTCTTTTTTTTCATTTATTTTTTATGACAAACAAAGACAAGTACACGCGTAAAGCACACAACCAGGATAACATTATGAACGTCAAAGGAAAATATGCATTTGTTATTATCGTCACTATTTTCTTTGAGGCTCTCGAGGAGGTGGCAGCGGCAAAGACGCATAGAAGTACTTGGAGTTATTATCACTTTGCCTCTATCCTTCGTGACTAGACCCTTGGGACTCTCTTTTCTACCGAGCGCTTCTACGCGTCCTCGCGGTACGCGACCACCACCAGGAACGCGACGCGGACACTGAGGCACCTCGAGAGGTCGATTTAACGTTTAATCATTTTTTTATTTCTTATTAAAAAGTGCAAACTGGACCTGCCAAAAGTCGTGTTACGACCCTATCCTTTACAATGTTTTTTTAAATGTTTTATTAAAATTCAAGATATTATACACAGTTTGCTTTTTTGTACCTTCGATTCCTCTAAAAAAAAATTTGTTTCATTCCTCAAGTAACATTACAAGTTTAAAATTCGCTTTTGCTTTAGGCTAAACTATTTTACTCTTTGCTCCGGAAGACGCGCATATTTACCGCAAAATAGTTTCAGTTGCTTCGATATTATTCGGTTTATTTATTTGTTCTGTTTCATTTATTTATTTAAATGATTTTTTTTTATTTTGTTTATTTTATTCGGCGTTATAAGGCGCACCGCGAGTCCTTCATGCAATAAAGCGACTCGGCGGAAACGCGAGGGTTATAAATCTGTGTACATAATATTGCTGCGAGAAATCTGACTATTCGAGAGTTCGCGTGCTTTAATTGCTCTTACGAATGGCACTGTTACAATCGCTGTTTATTTTTGTTTTGTTTTTAATGGTAACCTACGGTGAAGTCCGCGCCTCGAGTAGGCAATTCTCTTTGCTTTTTCATAATCACGTTATTGCATTTTTCAGTATTATCAGAATACTTAAATTTTTTTTATTGTAAGTTTCTGATCAAAACTAACTATGATGTGATTTTACAAAGATATCAATAAACAATTAGAAATGAATCAGATTAATTAGAAATTTATCAATTAATATAAGCAGAAAGATTAATTTTTTTTTTATGATAAGAACATAAGAACAATTACAACTTAAATTTACATTATTAAAAAAAAATACATTATGCATATTTAATAATCTATAGTTATCTTTTAATGTAAGATTTGAAAAAACTAATTGTCATAAATCGTTATAGGCGCATAGTTTCATGACATCAGACAAAATGCAAGATATTAGCAAAAGATAATTGTCGACTCAGACGCGTTTGCGACACTTTGGTTCCTGACAAAAGTTACTTTAATTCCTATAAATTTAAACATCAACAATTGATATTACACCATCTGCTTAACGGTTTTAAATTGCAGCAGATTAGACTATTAGAGTCATTTCAGCTCGATGAAAAGGTAAAACGACACGCTTCACAATCATTCTTTTAACAAAGAATTCTTTGCGCACTCGATCACAGAGGTTTTAGCCCTGACTGTTCGATACAATCGTTACTCATCGTCGAGACAAATTTTTTTTTCCTTTCACAATGCTGATCGCGACAAGAGGAAATTCGGCTTTTTTGACAGTGTCTCGAAGCTCATTTTGTTTTGTTTGCTAGCGCTTTTTATTAGTGTTCGTTACACGTGCTTGAATAAAAGGAAATTTTTCATCTTCCCTTTTTTTCTTTTATATAAAATACCTGCTTTTAAGTTTCATTAAAATTGGTTCTTCCACTTTAAATTCGTGATTTTTGAATATAAAAAAGTTAAAATACAGTGAATTCATCTAAGACTTATGGTTATTTACTTTAAACTCTGTACAAATATTTTCAGCTGTTTTCCGCAGAGATGACAGTATAAGTTGGTTTCCTTTTATTTCTTTGATACAAACTGCTTAGTCAAAATAAACGAAACGACAAAGGTTCTTTTAGGTTTTCGCTTTCATCTATACATAAACAGATACTTCTTTATAATATTTGTATTGTTGCAAGAGTTGTCAAAAATATATATATTTATATATATTTTTATATACTTTATTTGTAATATACTTTACTATATGCATTTAGATATACTTTGTTATTTAGATTGTCCCAGATCGTTTATCCTTCCTTTACGTATTGGTTAACAGCAATAACTTTGTCTTCTCAAGTGATGTATTTTCAAGTGCTGACTATGACACATTGCATAAGCGACTGGTAATTTTTGTACGAAATTCAGCAAGTCTTTTCAATAAGTTTCGTCTCTTTGACTTATGAGTAGGAAAATCGTTTGAAAAAACTAACGAACGGGACAATTTTTCATCACTATAAATATTCAACTGCCAGCTACGTCATTGGTAAATTAATTATAAAGGCTAATTAATTATTTTGTTACTCTATTAACCTATTAATTCTTTTTTAGCTAAACATTTCTCACAATAATTTAATTTTTCTTAATCGTTATAGTATTAAAAAAAATCATACAATATTATTCATAGTTGAAATAATATAATGTAGCACAATTATTTTATAATATTTGCGTAGTCTAATTGATTTAGGAATCGTATTTTTTAATTTTAGTACGCATTGTGTACAGTCGCAGGTTCTTAGGCCTGATTAGGCATTGCCTTTGTTATTGTTACTATTATATTAAATTAAATGCAGCTGAGCAAAAGTAATCTAGTAATCAAATATCAAGGATGCTACTATATTATTAATAAGATTATTGTTTCAACCAACACCAATAATACAGAGAACAGACGACTGCAGCACATGCTGATTTCATAGGTTCAAATGATTTTTTTTTTCAAATCGAATGACAATTACATAGTGTTAAAAGTAATTTTTTGGTCTAGATATTTTGTTTAAACATTTCATTTTTAAAAAATTTCAACGTATAAAAAAAATAAAAATACATATTGAATAGAGTTAAACTTATTAAAGTCTATAAATATATATAGTATAACTGAAAAATCATGATTTATGATTCATACGGTCCTTGTGTTGAAAAAGGTAAGGTTCATAGTTCAGTTTTAGTCCTTAATAATGCAAACAAATAAAATATAGGCAAACAAGCCAAAAAAATATAAATTATCACATTTTCATATCGACAAAGTATAATAGGGTTTGCTAAACCTCAAAGTGTTGAGACCGTCTGTATCATAAAATAACATAAGCTATTCATTTTTCACACAATTTCACTTCAACATGTTTATAATATTCTCATATTAATCTGTATTGAAAAAACTGATGTAATAAAAACACTCTTTTTTTTTCTTTTTGGCCTCGCATTAGATACAAGAATTATGTGGTACCAATCTACATACAAAAGACATTTAGTTGAAGACATGGAAGTAAAACTCAACAATTCACATAGATTGTAAACAGTACACTTGCTATCACTTGTATTTGTGTAATTGAAATAATTAAGTAATTCGTCTTGTGTTTTTTGTTCATTATTTTATCATTTAAAAAATTAATAAAATAACCTACCTAACATTTAAAAAATTGTATATTATAATTTTTTGTAATCATTCTTTAAAAATTTGCTATTTAGCATTATTGTAAGATTTCAAAACTTTTCTAATATAGGTGTAAATATTTAAATAATAGTAGTCTTTAAAAAATTGAATATTGTAACACTTTTATAATCGCTATGTAGGTACAAAGTATAAAATTTGATAGCATTCTCCTATCTAAACTATGTTATTTTTTTCTTTAGCTTGCATATAATTTTATAATTTTCATTTTATTTTGAATGGTACAAGTCATTTCATCATTTAATCGTATAGTTTTATCATTTATATATTTCACTTTGCAACTGCATTTTAGTCGTTAAAATGCATTTCTACATAAATTGCTATTCATTTAAAGTTTTACGTCAAGCCATAAGAAAAGGAATTTTTCATATATCATTTTGTAAAATACTTATTAAATGTATAGTATAAGATTATATATACTTTGATTCAATTGAAAAATCCTAAATTTTATATCTAATAAATAATCTTATTTTCAATGACTAATACTACAACACAAAAAATTAGATTACTAAATATATTAAACTCGATAAAGACACTCACAAAATGCTCTTAAAATTTTTTTAATTGTAACCTATGGCATTCACACAAATCATAAATATATTTTCCTTATCATAATTAACAATATAGATGTAGTCACTAAAAAAATCTAAGACAAGATGGTCCAATCTTCAAATGCATTTCCAATTTAAATTAATATATTTTTTGCAAGTTTTTTAAATAAAATTATGCTGCACCTATATTTGTTAAATAGTTAAAAAGTTATGTACTTGGAAAAATGTATTGGAAGCTTGTATAAGTGTTAAAAGTATAGGAAGCCATGTCTTATTGCTATTTATAAGTTTGTGAAAATCACATTTGATTTTTTTAAAGTAGAAGAAAATATAAAAAATGTAAATTACTAAAATATATTAATTGAGCTGTTTTAAATTAAATTAAAAACTTAAATTAATATCAACCACATAAATCAAGTGGGGTACATTTTTATGTTTAAAAAAATAGAATTTTTTTTTTAAAGAATAATAAATAAATATTAGTTTAACTTTATCTCACTAGTACATTTGCAAGTGTTATTGCTGAAATATCCTAGTCATTTATGCTTGCTAGTCATGTCTTTAATTCAAGTTTGGTCCATCTTGACTTGGTTATTAAGAAAATGAGTTGCTTGGCCAATTTTTTTTTTTATTTACAAATTTCTTGTATATTTTTAAGTTTGACAAAATAGAGATTTCATTATGTTATAGCTTTTCTCCATTTCGAAAATAAAATTGTTTCCTTTTCCTTTATTAAATAAATAACTTTAAAGCTTTAATGCTCCTCCTTGTTCCCTTTTTCAAGTAATAAAGTTTAGGTAAGTTTTGTTATAAAAAATAGAATTACATCTTGCGATGCATGTATGTACAATTAAAAAATTATGTAAATCTTATGATTAAAGAAAAAGATAAAAGTTTAAAAGTAAAGCTTTGTAGTATTTCTTTGAAAGTACATTTTGATCAAGTCTTAAAAATATTTTAAGTTTTTTTTTTAAGAGGTAAAAAAGACTTGCAATTATCGTTTGTGTATAAAAACGTGGATGAATGCTTCATATAATGTTGCTCAAATGTGTGTGCAACCTTAAATATTTTTAATGCCCTCACTTTTGAGGGGTTTACTTCAAATTTATAAATTTATATAAATACTTATTAGATATATTTTAAATGCGAGAAGCATCTGAAAAAACTATTTTTCAAGTCCCAATTGCTTTCTAAATACTCTGGGATGTAAACCTCCAAATTTAATACTATGTAATAATTACTCTACAATCTAGTTGAATTAGAAAACTATTATAAATTCACATATATAATAGAAAATTCCAATGTGATGTTACATTTCATGTTGACTCTAGCCGTAAATATAATTTCACTGTAATTTTCAAAATTTAATATTTAATACAATTGTCTATATAATTCCTACGATTAAAATGTTTCAGTATTCCTAAATTTTGCTATGTGATTAAGCATCTTAATAGTTTACACAAAATAACTTTTTTTTTGAGTATCTGGAAATTTTGCTGTTTAATTATTTATGTAACATACAAAAACTTTAAAAAAATCTTAATAAAACCATAAAAAAATATATTTCTTTTTTACAATTTATAACTTTAAACATTAATGTACATGAAAGTATTATCATTTGAAATTTTTTTTCAAAAATCTATCAAGAGATATATAAAATATAATTAAATTTTCTAGAATATTTTGCTTCTTTTATTTAAATAATTTAATAAAATTTTTGTCTAAATCAAAAGGTATAAATTTTATATATCAAAAAATTTTTACATGATTTCTTTTGTTTTTTTTAACAAAGAAAAATCTCAAAATCATAATCTATGAAATTTATAACTGTCATTATACATCAGTTGCATCGTGTCATTTGAATATATTGAAAAGTTCCACTAGCATATTAAAATGCAAATGGCAATATAATTTAGATTACATTACTTCGATTATGGCTTGACGTAACTTACTTAACTTTGTAGCAGAGTACAAAGATAAACTTTTGTTAGAAGATAAATGAAATGACCACTAAATAAAATAATATATATCCACTTCTTTTACAAAAAAAAAAAAAAAAAAAAAAAATTACGTTTGTTGCCTTAGCCAACAATGTTTTGAGATTATTAGAACTTTTTTTTTTAATTAAAAACAAAAACTCATGCTACCTGAAAAATAAGCATATCCGCGCTTAAGCAAATGCACAAATTAAAAAAAGTGATATTAAAATAAAAAATAAAATAAAGAATAAATTGCGTGGTTGGATAGTTACGAGAAGTGATTTTTCGTTTCACGCCGCAAGTCCACGCAATAAGATGACGTTGTTGCTCTCCGCAAATCTCGAAGAGATTTTCTGCCTCGGTGACAAAGGGAGAGACGATGGCACCTCATCGGCCTTATCTTTTCAGCATTAGCGCCTGTCCTTGCGATCGATCGTCAACAAAGCGCAACGAGCACACAATGGGGTGAGCGTTCGAGCCCGCCTGTTACGTTCGTTTATTTCTTATCTTTTTTTTAAAAGCCTAACTCGTGGACACAACCGGAGTCTGGCAGTACGGACATTCATGTTGACTCGGCGCACAAGTGGAACAGACGACATAATGGTTGCACGGCGATAGAGTGACAGCGCGATTTTGTTCCTCGCAAACCATGCATTTTGTTGCCGTTTCCCTGTACAGCACCTGAAACGGCGACGATTCAGCAACCAATTGCTTTTTTACAGATCGCGAAAAAGCAAAGGTTTGGCTTTTTTTGTTGATTTCCAATCGTATGAGGAAAACAATTCTTTTTTTTATGTTAATGAGTTTTACAAATCCGACGCAAATTCTACCTTGATGAATCGCACTAATTACGTAAGAAATAGTGTATGTGTGTGAAAAAAAGTTGAATGATCAGATGGTAATTGAACAGTAGAAAATGCGTCGTCTGAAGAACTGTCTGCTGTCAATCTTAACAATTTAAATCATGTTGAAGTTACATGTTTTTTTTTTTTTATATACTTGTATTGCTCTGCCCGAAAGTTTGGCATGATTCATTATTAATTTGTATCAAAATAGTCGCAAAATTGCTTGTTATTCCAGTAGCTATTCAAGTCCGAATGATAACTTTGCTTTACCTTTTCTATCTCTTCGAGATCTGATCGCAGCTGCGATTGCATTGTTTTCAAAGCAGTTATTGATAACGACTTGAGGTCGCTGGTTCTTCCTAGTGTGTTAATATATGGTCCGCCTCCGTTAGTTGCTTCATTCTCGGCTTTCAATGCTTTCAACTGCAGCAATGCCTGATAAATAAAAATAAAAAATTATCACATATTTTTAATCTACGATAATTGAATAATATGCATTTCATGATAGATTGCTGATATTTAAATACCGTTGTGTTTGTTGGTGAAATAATTTAGTTTTTAATTAACACCATTTCAATGCATCATTAAATACTAAAAGGTATATTTAAAATAAATTAACCGTCGTTTCGATTACTTTCTTATCTGTTTTTTTTTTTTTTTTTCACAAAATTGATTCATAATTTTATGACGTCGATCGTAATAAATAAATGATAAGAAAATTGAGGAAAAGTTAAAAGCACTTAAGTATAAATTTAAGATTGATAAATTAGTAATAATAATTCAGATATGAATGGATAAAAATAATACTTAAAAAAATGCTTGATATATAGAATTTTAAGCTGCTCCTAAAAGCTACTTCTCTATTAATTTCGTTATTGAAAAAAAAAGTTACCTCATCCCGTTGTTGTTCTGCAAGGGCAACTTTTCTTTTTGATTCCTCACACTCTAGCTGCCAGGCGTTGCACGCAGCTCGTGCTTGACTAATGCGTTCGTCCCAACTTGCCAATTGAGCACGGCTAGACGTCAGTTCTTCCCTTAATCTCTGCACCTGCAACTTGACGATTCGGATTGTTCACTGCGTTTCTAAAAAGATTCTAAATTTACCCCACATTTAATTTACTTACTTCCGACAATGAGCCTGCAGTGTTGTTATTGCTTGGGCTGATGGAAAAAGCGTTGACTAGTGGTGATGCTCCCAGAGGCTGACTGCGAGATGATGGAGACATTCCTTGATTGGAGGGAAAGTCGAACAGACTGTTGTTGAATGCACTGAGTTTTGAAGCCGAACTGCTCGACTGAGATACATGGTTGCTGAAGGGATCCGATACTTGATTCATGAATGAGGACATGGTCTGCAATAAACATCAAATGGTTAGAACACCTTTTTCTTACTTATAAGTATGAGTTACAAATCGAATTTACGTTATTGTATTAATAATAACTACTCTAAGCTTTTTATAGACATTGTGAAAATAATGCTGTTGGATTTATGCTAATTAATTATTGTAATACATAAATAAAATGACTAGTGCATCATACTGATTCAATGGAGTCCTGATGAGAAAATCTATTTCCAGTGCCAAGGAAGCTACCAGTTGATTGTAGTGGCTGAAGAGGACTCGAGGTCGAAGGTGAGAAATTTGAAAGAACCGAGCGCTCAGCCATACCGGGGATGTTGACGGGCGCTGAGCTGCAGAGCAGTCCTGAACTAGCCAAACCAGCTGAAATAGAATTGCTAATGGGCGAATTCGAATCTCTGTGAATGTTGTCAACTAAACCAAGAGGATCATCCAAGTGCAAATCGTCCAAAGCACTTCCTGCAAAGTAGATTGTAATTTGTCAAGATTCCTGTTAATTTAGTACACGCACCCTAATCGAATTTGTTTTTAATATCTTACTTTATCACTTAATTTCTTACCTACAACAGACTCCACAGTATCGTTGTAATGGAAAGAGGATGACAGCGGTGTGGCCAATGAACTTAAATTATAGGCAGCATATAAATTTTGTTTCTTTTGTGCCTTTTCAGCCTTGGTAAGTAAAGAATCTCCTTCAATGGCCATTATCTGCTTGCGTATTTCACTCTACAAATAAAATAATAAAAAAAAAAATTAATTCATCAATATTACTACTGATTATTTATTATTTACTTTATTTACTTATTATTGTTTTTCCAAAACTGAAACTTACAGCTTGAAGCAATGTAGGATTGTAAAGCATGCTCGCAATTTTTTGTTGCATCGATGAATTATGATGAAGTTGTGCACCAGGTGCTTTACTGTGAGAACCATTGCTGCCGAGGCTGCTAGTGCTGGCTGATTCAGAAACTTCTCCACTACCATTCTGTAATATAGCCAACTAAATAACACGTATCATTACAAGACTTGGATTTTTAAGTAACCAAAAATAATAAAAATATTGTTACCACTATTATCAAGATTATTCTAAAGATCATTTAAAAACTTACACTGCTGTCACTGAGGTTCTTGTCCTTATCATGTCGCTTCTCGGGTGGCAAGGCATTGGTGAGCAAATCCACCAAATTTGTACCGCAATCCAAAGGCATTGCAATCAAATCTCTAGCCAAATTCAAATCCTCTGCTGGCAACACTGCTTTATCAGCAAAATGCAATCGAGTTAGTCATTTTTTTCCAATGATACATATAACATAAACATTAAATCTTTAAACGTATTATAAATATCATAATTTATATTTACTAGCTATAAGTGCTTCTAAAAACATGCTAATCTTATCTAAGTACAATTAACAAATTTAGTGTTCCCATAAAATTTTGTTTGTTTAGAAAATTAATTCCTCAAAACAAAAGATATTAATAACTTTTTTCAGGATTCTTTTAACATTCTTTTTTTAATCAGTATTTTCGTACTATCGCCGATAAGAAGATCAGAAAACAAGTTCTATTGTTCTTTTTTTCCACAGTGATAACTAAAAATGAGTAAAAAATCTGAAAAGTACTCAAGTAGTTCAGGCTTCGCGAAAAAAGTGTAAAAAAGATACAAAGTAGTGGCTAGCGGTGGGTGCTTACGGTCGACATGGGCGAAGGCGCAGAATACACCGCGGGGGCAATATCCGGCCTGTTGGACGTCGTTGCACTTCGTCGACTTGTAGATCTCCGGATGGAACTGTTGCTCCGTGCGAGTGTGACAGTAGACGCAATTGTCGCCCTGTTCGCAATTCCCTGGCTCGCCCCATTCCTCGCCGTGCTTCACATTCGGGCATGGTGTTGAACTGTAATAAAAGTTTACATTTATAAATAATCAATGTGCAATTATAAACAATCAATGTTCTTTTATAGTTAATTAAATTTAAAGAAAATTAAAATGACTAGTAAATAGCAGTAAGTAGTAACAGTAGGCTAATAAAAAAATATGAACCTTTTTTTAAAAATCGTTCTAAATATAAAATTGTGCAATATTCTTTGTATGTATAATAATCTTCCCACGTACATTAACTTTTACGGAATACAATAGAATTATTCTAAGAGCGTTTCGAAAAATAATTAGTACAGTAAAGCGTACAAAACAAAATTCACGGCATTCGTATGTTTACTCTTCTTTACTTGGTGTTTAAAGCACCCTAAATTGAATTAAATCAATCGAATCATTCAGCAACTCGACCCACCGATATTTATATTTTCTTGGGCTCCTACGCTTGTCCTTGCTATTGTGGTACTGGGGACAGGCGTAGCCCTGTCTGCAGAGTCGTGGTGGGCGTTTGCACGGCTCGGTCTTGTAGTTGCTCAGGACGTAAGTGGTGTCTTGCCACTTGGGGTCCTCATTCATCAGGTTTCTCTCTTTATCGAGTATATTGGGCCCGTTGCCGCTGCTGTTAGGATCGAGTTCCGGATTTTCCATTGCCTGCAACTCCTTGATGTCGTAGACTGGCGGCCTGAGGTCGTGATTGCCATGGGCGAAAGCACAGTGCGGCCCATTTTTGACGCAGAATCCCCGGGCGTCCGTGTCGTGTACGCACATGCAGGTCTTGTAGTAACGCAGATGGTAGCGGCGTTCCGTGTCGCCCGCCGTGCGGTGCAGATTCGGGCATCTGAAATCGGGTTTTTTTTTTAATAAAAATTGTTATTTTACTTTTTTGTTCGTTAATATTTTGATGTATAAACCACATAACTAAATATTAAAATATTTTTTTTGTAAAAATTACTATGTGGTTTATACAGCTTATAAAACTATTTATAAAAGCTGATTAACTAAAATATTTTTTTGTAAAAATTCTTTTTTTTTTTTTTTAGAAGGTAATTTTGCTTTTTTGTTTTGTAAGTCAACGCAGCTAATTCGATAAATCGTTGATAATATGTTTACCATTTAAATATTTATGTAATGTTATCGTCGTAGATTTGAACGACAATTAACTTTACGTTTTAATCATTTATACATCTTTTAAATTAATTATTTACGATAAAATAGATTTAACAGGTGCACCAACTTCTTGTGTAAATTATTTGCTATTGATAACAATTTAACACATCATAATCTGTTATTGTACGACGTAATGACAGTAATTACGGTTGTTCAATGTAATAAATTAATAAATATCGTGTCAGAGTTTAATTTACTCAAGTGAGATGAAGTAAAGTTTTAACAGACTATATTGAAAAAAATGCGGTCAAAGATTGACAAATTATACGGAATGCATTGGAATGGATGTTTACGTATTCATGTCTAACCATATCGAGCTACATCTACTGCGCTTTCGCTAAGCGTCTTTTACTCCGGAGTCGGAGGATCAATTCTCTTTTATGCCGTACGCTTCCGTTCCCTTTTATTTACATGTTTTACAAAGTTTATGTTAGAATTTTCTTTACTCTTCATTTTCATTTATTTATATACAACTCCGCACATAAAATTGTTTAGTGCAATATATAGTTAAATTTGTAAGATAATTTTCTTTTAAAATTTTTTCAATACAGCTGTTCATTTAATTTTACAAAAAGTTTCGCAGTGTTTTAATGAAACTTTCAATAAACAAAAATGTAAGACATATAAGAAAAAAAAAAAAAACATTTGAGCGAGTCTCCGATACCGGTATTTAATTTTTCATAAAATGTAACAACAAAACGTGAATTTTTTAAGTAACATTAAAGCCAAAAGAGTAAAGTATTCATTTTTTATCTTCACAGTGCGCGCCTGAGATTGTACGTGGAAAGATCACAACTTTCTCGCAGGGTTCACGTACTCGTTACATACTTATTCATTTATATAAGGAACAGTAAATTAATTGCCAAGCAACGTACAAAAAACCCGAAAGTTCGCAGATTATAAAACTCAGTTCAATCCAGTGCCATAAATTTTTACAAATTAAAGTTGCAAAATATATAATTTTGGATCATATATGACATTTTCATTCAAAAATATATTATTAATTAATTTTTTCTAATATTCTATCTTTTCTATAATCTAAAACGCCACTAAAATACGTGATTTAAAACAGTACAAATTTGTAATAAGCAAAACATAATATAGAGGACGTTATAATTAAAAAAAAGTCTACTTTGCAGATTACTATCATCGTCGCAATAAAAGATTTCACCTAACCATCAAAAATACCCATTAAAAGAAAGGTGTTGGTCTCGGGACCCATGACAGAAGTGATAACTTCCGTATTTTAACATTTTATAAATGTCAATTGAGTGTTTTTGGATCATTTTAAGATGATTTTAGAAAATGTCTACGAATATTGGAAATGACCGAAAAATCAATATTGGTTTAATATTGGTCCAATATTGATTTTT
>JAWWEN010000001.1:1963707-2030251 GCA_035582955.1 Sycophila texana | reverse complement strand
CGACGGAAAACAAAGAGGCCTTTTCATATACTTTTGCGACTGAAATTCCTGAGCATTCGGTGCCCCATAAGAAGTTATCACTGCAAAAAAAAAAAAAAAAAAATACAAAAAACAAAAAAAGGAAAAAGAAAAGAGTCAACTTAATTGTCACGTGCGCATCGTACCTACAATTTAAACCGCAGAACCCGCCCCATGAGTCGCCGGCCTCCCAGTAGCTCTCGTCGAAAACCGCGCGCTCGCGTCCAACCACCAATTTTCCCCATCAACATTTTCCTCGCTCCGCTGATAAAGAAAAGAAAGAAAAAAACAATAAAACAAAAAAAGAGACCATCCGCCGCGCGCGAAAGCGGAAAGACAGCCTCTCGCGGTGTCGTTCGTTCGCGCTCTCCCATGGTTTTCCGCGGGCACAAAGCCTCGCGGAGAGCCCACGTATTGATTTTTTTTCCGCCGCGGCGTGGGCCCGCTGCGCACAAAGATTCCATCGTAGTGGGTTGCTTTGTGCGCGCGCCCGGCGCACGTGGCCTTTACGCGCGCGCAACAAGCCCCGAGCACAATGTACACCTATGGGTATCCATCCCGGCGTTTTGCTTCTCCTCGCGTTTGTTTTTTTTCTCGGCAGGAGAGATGTTTCGAGACATTTAATTTTTTTTTTTTTTTTTTTAGTTGATATTGCTGGAGAGTTGTATGGGGGTTTTGTTTAATCCCAGATGTTGTTGTATACGCACGCGAAGCGTCCCCCCTCTGAACTAATGAAATGCGTAGCGGCGGGTAGAAATCTACGCAGTTGGGTGTTTTGATAAGTGGGCCAGGGCGCCATGGCGCAATAGGAAAGTTTGTTTGGGCGTTTGACAATGGCGTAAGGTCCACGTAATGAGCGATTCAGTAAAAAAATGACCGGAATGTTGTAAAAGGCATTGTTTTGTATCGGTATATATACATATATGCGCAAGGAAAATTGACAGTTTCTTTTTCCTTGTAGGTTCAATCCTTTCCAATTTGAAAATGGAAGGAGATACAATTAAGATAGAGCGAATATTATACACGGAAAAACTTTTAGATTAAAAAAAAAATTACTATGGTGGTTAGTAAATTTAAAAATGTTTAAGATAAATTTTACTACAGTTATAGTACTTATTTGTTGCAATAGGAATTATACCATTTTTTTAATTTTTTTATTTTGTTCTTGCTGTAGGCTAACTGTAATTTTTAATGCTAACATTTTTTTTTGCGCGTACTATTTGACGATCAATTGTGATGAAATTTAAATACTGTTAGTATGGAATAATAAAATTTAATGCTAAGGAATGTTCCAAATATTGACTGAAAGTAACTCTTTAAATTTATTGCACACGGCTAACTTTTCAAACGCATATCTAACACCTATCTTCTATTTGATTTAAGTGTGCGTTTGTTTGTGTGAATTGCTAAGGAGTCATAATACATTAAGTGTATTGATTCTGTAGTACAAGCTTTGTGTTTGAAAAATCGATGTCTATGTACAACAGATGACAAAAACTATCGATGAAAAAGAATTTACATAATTTTTAAGGGTAAACTAACACTGTACACATTTGAACGAAAAAAGGAAACGATACAACCTGAAAAAAATCCATAAATTTACTGTGCATGTTTAAAAAAAGCGTTTCACACTAAACTCTTCATCTCATTAAAAATTTATATTTTTAGTTATATAACTTTTTAATATGCGCAATGGGAAAGAGAAAAAAAACGTTGTCTAATCCTTCTTTATGGCTACTTTCTTTTGGATTCACAAGAATTCAATGAACCTGACTATTAAAAATTACGATAGACACGAGTGTTATTTTTAATGTCGAATGTCATCCGAGAAAAAATAATTGTATAACTAAAAATTGCCAACGTGAGGGGAACGCAAAAATAGCCTGCATTTGGAGCAGTCGCATGATCGTAATGGAGCGCGAGGCTAAAGAACTGCAAAGGACCTAAATTAAAACTTTTGCACTGCTATAAGTGAAATACAAAGTTGGAATAACGGTGCTCCAGAATAACCAGTACGTAATTTCCGAGCCGAAATAATTAACGAGCATACAGAACAGATACTCAGATTCTCCCGGAGTCCTAATTTATCAAGTTACGTGAAATTTACATTTTACAAATAAAAAGAAACAAAATAAACTTTATATCTTAATTTACAAAAAAAAATTAAATACTCCACTAACGGCTGCGAAATATCACGGAGACACTCATTGTTCTGCGGTAATTATCCTCGAGCATTATTAAACTAAGAACACTCCTCCAGCGACGAAAAAAGAGCAAATTAAACGAGAGCAAGTGTACAGAATGGGCCTGGAGCACGCAGTTGACCGGCAACACAAAGTCGGCGGCGCACAATGGGCAGGCCGCATCAATGCATGCGTATCGACATTTAATTAGCGAATCGTCGACGATCGCGACGTAGGGTATAATATGTAAACATCGCCATGGTTTCTCAGTGGCCGAATAAAAAGAAAAAAAAATCTGCACGAAATTATACAGCGTGCCGAGCGCCTGCCTGACTGCCGCCTGCCTCTCTCACGCACGCGGGGCTTCTATTTTTACGTGCGCCTATCGCGCGGGCGCGCCAAGAACGAGTTCCGACTTTCACGTAGCGGCATATACGCACCGAGATAAACAAAAAGGCGAACCCCGGCGCAACGGCAAGTGAGCGACGTATCTGACGATTCCGATCGGACTCTTATTCAGTGACATAATTTCGCGGTCGTGTCGGGCGAAACGCAAGTTGTACGGGAAAACAATGTCGTACGATGCCTATTTTTCTTTTTGTCCTTCAGATCGATAGGTTTTTCGGTGGAATTCGCAGGCCAGATTGCGGTAACAGTACGTTCTTTAGTTTGATGGTGGTAGAGTAAAAGAATTTCGCTCGTTTACGTAAAGGCCCTCATCAATTTTTCATGAAGTACAGTTGAATTTTCGCCATCATCAATCATTTTACGAGTGGGATTTATGAACTGAAAAAATATTACGGATAACGAGTGTATGTATCCCTCTTTGCTTTCATTTCTTAGCATTACAGATGAGCTAAATAAGCACAGGTGTAAATTTCAATACTTTCGTAGTGCTTCTTTTCATAATTGTCTAGAGGTAGACAGAGTTTGTTTTAAGAATTACTATTCCTTCAAATTTCTGTTGTTTGCACAATCATTCTGAAAAATAATTGATTTTTCATTAATTTAAAGACAATTATTCTTCAATTTACTTATTTTAAAAATTGTGAAAATAAGTTTCGTTCATTTTAGAAAATCCTTTATATGACCATTTCAAGTAATTTCAAACCTTTTTGAATTCTTCTACTTTTATTCATATTCTTTCAAAAACTTTCCATATATACACCTGAAACTACAAAATAAATAATTTTAAAACAATAATTAAATAAAAAAAAATCAATAAACTTTACTCAAAAAATTTTAAAAATATAACGACAAACCTTTTTAAAAACAGAAAACGTAACTTCATAAGGTAATATACATCCAAAAAAAGCTACACTATTATTGGGTCGCCGTAAAAAAATTTTCCATTAAACTTACTCGCGCCACTCCAAATAAGCTCCTAACTCCTACTCGCGTCGTCCCCTCCTACGAAAAAGAAAACAACGCCTACGTGACACCCGGAACTTCCGCCTCTCCATCGACCAACCCCGTGAACCGCCTCAACGTTCACATACCCGAAAACAACAGACCGACATCGGCAATCCCCTCGAAAGTATAAGGTAAATACAACCCGAACATCAACCGCACAGAGAGGCCGGCACAATATACATGACGTCGCCGCGAGTATAATACCCAAGCAGTACGTACACTGTACCGCCACCGGGGGCCGGGCTCCTCGCGCGTTAAACGTCGATATATATATATATACTCACTCGTCTCCATCTGGACAGATGCCGGTGGTCTCGTCGTACTTCGTGCAGTAGTTGTCCGCGCTGTAGTTGAAGGTGCGGTCGCGCTTCCTGATGGGCCTGCGCCTACGCTGGTTCATAAAGTGCCAGTTGAAGCAGGTGAAGGGCCGGTGCTGGGTGCACTTCCGCTGGATGAACAGCGGGCACTGCTCCACCCGGAACTCCTTCAGGTACTTGGAGTGCGAGTCCACGTTGCTGCTGCACATCGCTACTCCGCTCGTCGACTTGCTTCGCTCTCTCATGGGTTATCATGGGTGCCGCCGCTCTAGCGCGGCGCCCTCTTTCTCTCTCTCTCTAGCTCACCGACTCTCCGCCTCGATGCGTCGCGCACCCGCGACGCTCTCCTCCGGTAGACGAGGGCACTGCTCGCCCTGGCCGTACGCGCACTCCAGTCGCGGGTAAGGGCGCGACTGCCTGGAAGAGTTGCCCTCGTCGAGCCTGTGCCGGGGAAGTTGTATATAGGTAGCCTGTTGCTGCACTGGCGGCGGCGTCGGTCCCACACCTCCGCGAGAGCACGCACACACACGGCTCGCTCTCACGCTTGTTTTCGCGTCACAGTCGCTCTGTCGGAGCGCGCTCCGAGCTGCTCCCGCTGACGCGCACTCACACACAACTGAGCGCGACCGAGCCGAGGCGAGTCCAGCGAGGGCGAGCTACAACATAGTCTCGCGACTCTCGCGCATCGTAACCCCCACCGCTTCGCTCTTCTCTCCTCCACTACTCCGTGCGCGCGTATAACCTCAAATCGGAGCGCCGCGCGTCTTTCTCTTTCTCTACTTATAGCTACTTGTATACTCACTATCCTATGAGGGAATCGTCGGGTTTACACTGTTGCTACTGGCGCCTTTCTGGTGGAAGTGGAATCTATGGGAGGCAATGGAATTAATGACCATATGTATCGCTTTTCTAATCCTGTTTTGTTTATTTTTATTTTGTTGTTATACAGACTGGCGGGAACTATGTACTATTCTATTACTATTACTTGAGCACTGCAATTTACATTTTTTCCTGAATTAATAATAAAATATTAAAATAGCGATGTAGTTCTTTTGTAAGAAAAAAAAATCATACTCCAGTTTATTTTTTGGATATACGCAACGTATATCATTCACTCAAGAAGGCCTTTTACATGTTAAATTAAACTTCTAGCTTTTCATACTATTACGCGACATCTGCAAAACCAAAATTCGTCTGTAATATTAAAAATTCAATTAAATCGCTCCGCGTTACCCAAAACGGAGCAGTACCTTCATATAATAATAATACGCTCAATCCTAGCTGGATCTAAGAAAACAAAGGCTCCAAAAATAACCCAAACCAAAAGAAATATATCTTATTATGACATAATCGGGAATATATATGCAGAGGTCCATGTGAAAAGGGAGCGCTGGTATCGGGCCTCTCCCTCTCTCCTTTTGGTCTTTTTCTCTCTGTACACGCGCTGCGCCGCTCCTCCGCAAGCGCACGACGCAATATACAGTCGCACAAAGGACTCCGCGTCGCCGCGCGCGCGCAGTCACGTGACTCACCGGAGCGGTTCAAGGTCAGGCGTGTTTTGATGCGCGTGTACTATACGCCCTCGCCCGCGCCGCACGCGCGCGTCCGTCACCTCCGAAAACCGTGTGTATACACACCTATGGGTAGTAGAGCCTTGGCCAATCGATATAGGGCCGAGACCCTGCCCCTGCGCGGCTACTTCGATTTTTCGCCGACACCACCCTGGTGATTTTCCGCCCGTCGCCGGCAAAGCTTACGGGTATTATTATTTGTATGTCGCAGTTAGGTGAAGCTTCGCGTGGATGGTAGAATATTATTTACTCTTTTTTTATCAGTTTTTTGTTGTCCTTGTTAGGTGATGAGATTAAATGGGAAGGGTATGAGGGTGCGTGTTTTAAAGTACAATGGGAAAGAAAAAGTAGTTTCTTATGTAGGGGCGCGGTTAAATAAGAAAGAATTACGCGCGTTTATGCATCTCGATCCTCGGTGCATCCGGAAATGCAGGCGCTATTGATAAGAATCTAGTTCTGCGCATGATCGTGCTGATAACCACTGGTATTTAAATGCATTTATATCGAAAAGCGCTGTTTTTTTTTTATTTTTCTCGTCCGTTTGTCTCATTTTATCAGTTACCCTACTTATTGTATAATATATTACTACTAAACTTATACTAATAGCGAATTTTTCTTTTATAATCAACATACTCTTTCGAACTTGTAATTAAAATTATAAGGAATATAATATATAGTACTTTATAATCGTACCGAAAATAACATATCATTATAAAAACAACTTTGTACTTCTAGTAGAAAAATAAAAATTAAATTAAATAACTTGTTTACAAACTTTTCTCTTTAAGATTTTAAATTCTATAAATAAAAAATTTAATAATATAAAGTGGGTATCAAACTGTACAAAATATTTTATTTCTAAAATAACAAAGGCACTCGCCTCTTACGAGACTCGCGTTTGAGGCAACGATAAAAATGAATCATCCCGAAAAAAAAATCTATCGAGCTATTATATTTACAGAAGGAAAAATATAATCTATTCTATGACACTAATCGTCGAGTTTGAGTTCGGATAATTTGAGCAGGTGATCGTAGAAGGAACAGGTGGCTACTAGGATAGCTCCGGCTCCCTTTAAGTGGGACCAATCGCAACCGTAGGCGATGCTTTCGTGTTCGCGATATTCGGCGAGGAGCTGGGGTTGCACTTCAGGGTCGGCTAAGCCCACTGCGAAGAAGCCACTGTACATGCCAGCCGCCAGCAGGTGCTCCGCTTCACGAGGCTCCCACTTCAATCGCCACAGGCCGCCGCCCAGATTCAGCTCCGATACTGACCGGCGTAGATTTCGTGTATCCCACGTGCGTAAAGTTTCGTCGTAGCTGAAATTACAATTTTTTTTTGTTAAATTTCAATACAAATTATTTTCAGAAAAAGTACATTGTTGAATTTGCTTTAATATTAATTCTATGATTTTATACAATTTATTTTTTTTAAACAATGGTTATAACAACAATAAATTTAATTAAATATTTCTCTTTAAAAGTATTTAAACTTAGAGGACAATAAAAAATAAAAGGATCCAATGTCTTTCTGTCTAGTAAGAAATTGTCTGAACACACCTGGCTGTTACTACTTACAAATAGGCCATTTAATTTTAAATACTAATAAATCTATAATAACTAAACAATACCTATTGAAATTTTACGATAAAATATATTACCTCCCAGAAACTAAGCAAAATTCTTTCTTCCAATTGCTATGAAGACTCGTGACTCCGGCATTGTGTAATCGGTTTGTATTTGTTGGACTATTCAGAGCAGCTCGAGTATCGAAACGTAAAAATTTGCAATCATCTCCACCTATAAAAGTAATACAAACATTTTTTTTTTAAACTAAAAAATTTGTTTTAATAAACAAATTTTTAATTTACCTGTATAAACTACATTCGTATTCCAATAATCAAAAGCCGTAATCCAAGCCTCGTACTCGTGGGCATGCCAAGCCGTTATTTTCTCTACTTTGCCGTTTGCTACTTTGAAAAGTGAAATTGTACCTTGCGAATCGCTTACTGTAATTTTTGGTTCATTATTACTGCATTCATCTTTTATCCCAGTCGACCAATCCAGTGATAATGCAAGTGTACTTTCATTTTCTTCGTCGACTGAAATTTCCGTGATAAATTTTAAAACGATCGTTTCTTTTTCTTCAATTAACTCGTAGATCTGTAAAAATCCCATGGAATTCACTACTCCTAGTAAAATCTTGTCGCTGCATTTTACGTGAGCCCATTTTATGTCCAGTACTGCAGGTACATCTAGTCGTTGGAGTAGCTTTAATTCCGCTTTTTCGTTTCTAACGACTTGAAATACATAGATTCTGCCAACGCGTTTTCTTTTCTCAGTGGCTACACACTGATCTATATCCTGTTTATCATCTTCTGTCAATTGGTATGTACCGCATACAAAAATATCTTGAAAATTCTCTGTTGGACACCATTCGACTGAATCTGCAGAAAATTCAGTTTCAAAGGAATCTAGAGTTTTGAACATTGCAAAAATCTAAAAGTATTCCTAAAAGGGATCTGAAACATTGAAAAGAAAATTTGTTAATCAAGGCAAAAGGACACAAAGTGTTGCTTGTTTGGAAACTGTCGTCTAGAAGGATAGAAAATAAAACCAAATAATAAATCCAGTGAGATTTGTTGAGATCAGTGTTTATTAAAATCAATTCGTACTTGTACATACTCCCTTCCATTGTAAAATGCGTACTAATGGCAAGCACATTTGATATCAATATTAATTGTTAACATTGGCTTCTTCAATCTTTGTATTTGATATAGTTAATTGGACTTTATCACGTTTTCAGTGCTGTCAATTGAGTATCTAGTTAATAATTACATTTTATTTAGCTTAAAAGTAACTTGAGACCTATTTGGTATAAGTTTGTAAATTAACATTAATAATACACAGTTTTCAATAAATTTGCATATACAATACATTAACAAGTCTTGAAACATTACTGCATATTTAAAACACATGTACATTGTTTGTTAATAAATTAATAATAAAAAGTCATTAAGTTGTTTGTATAATGTCCCAGCATTTCAATATTATATAAAAAGTATGAAATACTTTTGTACTCTTTTGTCAAGCCTTTTAAAAATGTTATGGTCCTTTATACAAAATTATCACATAAATATTGGTAATAAAATCTACATTATTTGTTTTCTTAAAATTAATCAGGTCCATTTTATATATTTTAAATATCGATTGCATCAAAAATACTTTGTCACATAAATTTCTTAATGTACACTGACCCTAACTTATTTTTTCAACTGTAACACTTTAAAAATTTCATTCAACAATTGCAATAATACAAACTGCACGTCATTTAGTATACTGCATGCAATATTACATTGTGCGAGGTAGATTATTCTTTTTGGCTAGTTTCTGTACTTAGATTTAAAAGATCAATTGCGCAGTTAATTAATGTATACTCTCATTTGTTTACTTACAATATAATATTATAGTCTCGGAATTACCTAAACTTTTGAAATACTTTAGGTTTCAATATCTTTAAAAAATAGTTTCTAGCTTAAGGTACTTTTGAGGTAGTGCTGGTTTCATTGACGAGCACTCTTTTCAGTCTCTACTAAACACTCTCTGACTAGAACACGAGCCTTCACAATGCCCTGTCTGATCTTCTCGGCTGAGCCTCTGTGTCCAGCATAACTGGGTCGAATGTGTTGTCCCAGTTCCTCTATCACATGTAAGAGTTCTCCGTACTTGGACATACCTGGTACTAATTTGACAGTACAGTTGTTGTTCGTGTTGTTCTGCTTTGGCTGGTGATGAACCTGGGGTCTGGGTTTGGGCACAGTGATTAACGGCTCGATAATCTTCTTTGGTGACTCCTTGTGATTGCTTTCCTCCATTATTGAGCTTCTTCGAACACCACCCTCGAATAACTAGACGACAGTTTTCTCACACAAGCAACCGGAGAAAAACGAGAAACTTTTTTTTCTTATTTATAACCTACAAAACAGAGTTCTTACAGTCGTCGTAGGGGTGGCCTCTGCTATTTTGTGTCATACGTACCTTGATATTCAGTCGACGGGTTCCTCCACGAGAGTATCCTTGCTTTGAGGTAAAATTGACAAACAAACGGAGTGAAGTCAGGATTGTCGCCAGCGTCAACGCATCGTGCACTGCAGTTCAGCGCAGTTTTTCGCAGCACGCAGACGTGCAGCTGCGCCTCAGCCAATCGCGGCGTACCGTTCTCACGAAATAGTGGGCGTAGCCTGCTGATGAATTTCGGTCTGCTGGGACGTGCCATTGGTTAGATTTCACGTTGCCTTACTGTCATTGGATCACTGACGTTTCCTGTTTCTTCTAATTACCGTGACCTACTGCCATCTATAACAATTATTTATTTTTTTTTTAAAGAAAAGAGGCTTTATATTTACATAGTTTTATAAATATCTTTGTATAAAAAATAAGTGAATTTTTCATACTGAATTTTAAGAAAATTACATTTTACTTTTTTGATAATACTTTTCCTACTTTCTCTTGTGAATACAAAGTTTACATAGGCGCCATTATTAAGAATTTTCTTCTGCTGCATCGGAGTTTCGGAGCATTGCGAATTTGCGATCCTTTTAATAGTTGTTGCAGACGAATATTTTTTGTATAGTTCATACATGTAATTTACTTGAAATCACAATATCAAAAACAAAATGTATTTTCTTATTCACTCATTTTTTATATAAAAAAAAACATGTAGTCGAACTCCTTTGTCATGCGCTAATATTAAAATAATTCCTATAATTAAATCATAATGATAGCAATTAACAATTGCTTATCCTTATTAAGTAGTGATTTTTAGATTATATTTTAATAGAGTACTTACTTATGCACTTAAACGTAATTAAGGAACTGTTGTTAAATTTGCTTATTTTTCATTATTTACAGCATTAAATAATACATGTATAACACTCAATTTAGAATGGAGTACGTAGGATGAGAGTAAGTTTTCTGGGGCAATGCACAAGCGAAGCGATTAAGGGATCGGTGTTCGGAGTTTAGATCGTTCCGCGTGTTTCACATTCCGATATTCTACGTAACTTGAAGTCGCTGCTGCATAGGCCTGCAGCTGTGTATTATTTGGAGCTACCCTAGTATCAAGATGGCAGCGACCAACTCCAGTTTACCCGTCGTCCAGAAAGAGCGAAAAGAGGATGAATTTAACGAGTTTTATACGGAGGTGAGCTCAAAATTTAATAATAATCGAATATCAACGACTACTGCGTTCTCAAGTAGATTAGTAGTTTGTCAATTTGTTGTTTTATTATGTAATGTTCGTCGTAAAGTGACGGACTATTTACTTCCGATTGTTGACTCGAACGACTGTCAAAAAGTTTGGAGCAACCTTTTTTTGTGGTATTTATAATGATTACGTAGCGATTTATGAATTTCTTTAATGGAGAAGTGGGTTGTTTAGTGTGATTTTGACTTTGATTGGTGAACTAACCTAATACAATTTCTTTTAGTGTAAAAATATGTGATTTCATGACTATTTATTATTTCAGGTGAAAGAGATTGAAAAAAGAGATTCTGTACTGACACCTAAACAACAAATAGAAAGATTATTGAGACCTGGTTCCTCTTATTTTAATTTGAATCCTTTCGAAGTTTTACACATTGATCCTACGACGGACTTAGATGAAATCAAAAAGAAATACAGACGTGTAAGTTATTTTTGCCTGAAGCAATATCTTTTTAGATTCTAATTGAAAGAATAACTATTAATTATTTAGTCTCGCCTTAGATGTCAATATTGGTCCATCCAGACAAAAATCAAGATGACGCTGAGAGAGCACAACAGGCTTTTGAAAGTAAGTTGTAAAAAAAGAAATTACGCAATATCTGTTTCTGCCTTAATCCATATAAATTGGAAAATTTATGGGATTAATTGAACTTGATGAAGAATTGATGAAAGAAATTGCCCTTATATTTACATAAATATATGGAATAATCTGAATTCAAAAAGTTCTTTCTTTAGTTCGTATATTTAAGTGAATATTTTTTAATAGATCTGGTAAAGTAATTTGCCTTTGCAAGAGATTTGCCTTTGTATTTAGTTAGTTGTAAGAAAACTTGTAATAATTAAAATATTTTTCTACTAGTTGTTAACAAAGCATGGAAAACTTTGGAATCTGAAGAAACAAGAGCAAAATGTATGGATGTTATTGAAGAGGCAAAAGCAAGAACAGATCACATGGTAAGCATAATGATTTTATTATTGCTGAATAAAATAGGATATTTTCAAACTTTTAATTTTTTTAGATATCAGAAAAGAAAAAGAAATTCAAAAAAGAAGGAAAAGTGGGGCCTGAATCAGTTTTAGAGGAAGAAACTCCCGATGGTTATAGACATGCAGTTTGGGTGATGACTATGAAATTATTTGCAGACATGGAACGAAGAAGGTAGATGTTCGAAATTAAATAATGGATCTAATAAAACTATTAAAAACTAAAAATATAATTTTTTTTAGACGAGATCTAGCTCAACGTGATGCAGAACAAAGAAAAAGAAAGAGAGAAGACGAGCTGTCAGCAGAGGCACAAGCAGCTATGGAGCGTGAATGGCAAAAAAACTTTGAAGAATCGAGGCAATCTCGAGTCGATAGTTGGAAAGCTTTTCAGTCAGGTTCTGGAGGACCGACCAAGAAGAAAAAGGAGAAAAAATTAAAATCCTTCAGGCCACCGAAGACGAAGGCCGAATCGCGATCATGAAACTGTGCAAATGACGATTGAATGCAATAACGCCTGAGAAAGAAATTTTCTCAAAGTTTCGAACAACATTATTCATTCTCTTAATTCTTCCTGTAATGTACAAATATTAAATTGTTGAATATATTATATTTTAAATTTTTTGGAGTGCAATTTTTTCACTATGATTATTAAGCAGTTAGTAATTTTGTTTTCTTTTATAAGTGGGATAGTTTGAGTTCACTCCAAAAAATTTCAAATGAAAATTATACATACAAAAGTCTGAAACGAAATTAGTACTGATTCAGGCGTTAATGTTTGTGTATTAAAATACAGGCAAGCATCATTTTTGTTTTTGGTGATATATCATGAATTAATAAACAAAAAACAATATTTATGTAACTTATTTGATTCTTGGTTTAATAAGATTTATTTACAAGAATGGTGATTGCACTGCAAACAAATTTGCATTGCCGTACCTCTTAAAAAGCAAAATATGCATTAAAAAAATAATGAAAAATAAATTATATAAATAGCCGATGACACATGATTCGTGATTCTCCATGAATATTAGTGAAATATCAAATGAATGAATGAACTGAAGTAAACAGTAAGTGTATGTGAGTAAGTTCAAAACTATTACTGTTTTATTAATTAATTTTAAAGATCTATCATTGTCATACTAAAGTTCTTATTAGTAGAATTGATTTAACTTTTTTATACACAAACAACTCTAATGACTAAGGTCATTTATTGTTCGGTAGTGTTTTTAATGTAACTCTTTATCAAAAAAAAAAAAAAAAAAAAAAATATATAAAATAAAATGAAATAAAAAATAAGAGCAATTATACAAATAAAAACATACATAACAATAAAATTGTAATCTTACTTATGCATGAGATCCTAAAACCTTTTTACGAACACTGAAGTATTTCTGTATATTTTTTATACATAAACAGATTTATTCAATCATGTAGTTTATTCAAATGAATATATTAAATTCTGTTGGTAAAAAATTTTAATGATTAATTATTCAAATATAAGTAGACTACTTATAAACTATTTATATGAATATTTTGTATGAAGCTTCTTAATCATAACTTGTAATCATAATAATTATCATATTAACAATAATTTTTTTAAATTACTGATCTCTTATTGGTTTCACCCTCCTACATTAAAAAATTAAAATGTAACATAAATAATAACTAAATTTATAATTTGTATAAATTAATTCTTGGTTGGTCTACTTCTTTCGAATTACAATTAAAAAAAATATGCTAAAGAAATTATACTATTTATAAAAACCCATTATAAAAAAGCAGATTCTTTCAGATTCTTTTGACTATAAAACAGAATAAATATTAATTACCAAAAAAATAATAATAATAATAATAAAATTAATCAAACTAAGTTTCACATATTTTATCTTATCTAATAAAATGTCAATTAAAAACCACAAACATTCAAATTTGCCATTTAATTAAATAAAATTAAAATTCCAGGAAAAAAAAATTCCAATACCATTCCCGCCCGCAAAAATTCCCGAAGCGCGAACCTTCTCTGCAGACAGGCACAAGACACCCTATTACTCGGGTCGGAGCAACGCTGCAGCCTCGCGAGCGATCGGCTCAACACCCGATCTCTCGGCGCGTTCTCCGCGCATGCGCGGCCGCAGGTGCGTAGGACCCGCGGAGGAGGCCCCCGCCGCGGCGCACTGTCGGCGCTCGGTATACCCATCGCAGACGTCGTACAGGAGCGACGCGCGATCCCCGCGAAGGTGGAACACGGCGACGGTCGCCGCGCGTGCAACAAGTGTGCAGTGTGTGCGTCTCCCGGTGGACGGCGCGGCCCCCGGGCGGCCATGTGACCGGGGCGACCCGCCCGAGAGAGCCGAGAAGGTGGGGGCAGAGACACCGAACGTGTCCTTGAGAGCAGCGGCGCCACGCCGAGGGCTGCCGCGGCCAGCAGGACGGCGCGCACACGTCACATACCTCCTCGGCCGCGGGGATGAGGAGCCCCTAGCCGAGCCATGTCCGACAAGACGCAGCCGAGCCCCGACCTCGCCGACCTCGGGTAACGTATAAAAAAACACATACACATGTATATATATATGTATATAACTGCCGATGTTCTCTCGATCTCTCGGCTTACGCGCAGAGAACTGCTACTTGCGCTTAAGTAGGTACTGTTGTTTCTTTTTGTTATCTACCTGCTTCTTTTTGTATGTGTCGTACCGTTCGCGAAGAAGCGGCCTCTCCTCGCGCGTTTTTTATTTCTCTCTTTTTTTTTCTGTTGCATTCTATGTATCGGCCTTCCGAGAAGCGAAGCTCGCGTCGGTATATATACCTGTACAACTGTACTTTTTGTCGCTAAGGGCCCGGGCTTTTCTCGCCGCGGATATAACCCCATGAAGGCTTTTCTCGAGGCCTGCAGTGGGCCCGTGGCACTTTCACTCGGCCGAGCCGCGGAAAAGTGCAAATAGGTACGTGCAGCTGTGATTGAATTTACGGTCGCGCGTTAATTTAGAAAATCGCTGTCTCCTGGAGATTCGCGCGCCTTCTTGTACCTGCATGTCCACTCGCGATTCCAAGAAACTCTGTTTCTTTTTATTCAAGAAGGGATAAGTGTATTTAATTGTGAAAGGGAGCAACTGAGAAAATTCGAGCGTCAGGGGAGTAGGAAATCGGGTGAAATGCAGTAAACCGGTCCTCTCTCTCTCTCTTTCTCTCTATCTTTCTCTCTCGCTCTTTCTCTCTTTTTCTTTTTCTTCGACCTGGAGATTTTCGGCGGCGAGTGTGTAATAATGGCTAATGACGGGCTAATTGCGGGGGACAGCCTCGACCGCCATTAAAAGTGCAGCAGTGCATAGTCGCAGCTATTAGAGCCGCCGGCTGGAGATATTACTTAGCGCCGTTTTTCCTCTCGGTCTGCTCGATTTCAATGCGAGCGACGCACGTATCGGTTCGCGGCTTTTCTGCGGTACATCGACGCTGTTGACGTCGACGCGATGCATGTGTTTTTTTTTTTATGCGGCTTTGCAGCGTTCGCGCGCTTTTTTTTTTTATTCTTTCGAGGCATGTGGAAAATTTTCATTATGAGTGCTTATTTATTGTATAACCGTGTGCTTGTTTGGTTTTTATGCAGTAGTCGCGAGAGTTATTGTCGCTTCGTCAATGGATTTTATACCTGCTTTTTGTTGCGCTACTTGGCGAAACGAGCTGAAATTTTATTAAGCTGTTAGTTTTTTTTTTGTGGCGCTTGATATGGAATTAATATTTCATCTTTTGCGTGCATTTTACAATGCCCTTATCGCGTATATGCAAATTATTTGTAGATTGTGAATTTTATAAATACTCGAGTGCGTGTTGTTTATTGAAGTATGAGTTTGCACAAGTGCTTACAGACATATGAGCAATCTCAAAAACAATAAAATTATAAATTATCTTTTTTTTTCAATTTCAATCTCTTTTATTTGTGAAGGAATTATTTAATATTTTATTTATAGTTAAAAAATAAAAATTAGATGAGGATAATATATACACATATAAAGAATTCAAAATATATATACATATAAAAGATATACATATGTATAATTACATGTATACAGCATTAAAAAGAACAATTGCTTTTAAATTTTAATTTTAAATTTAATACAATGAATAGCATAAGAATGATAGAGTATTATTTCTTTCGTTTTATTATTTTTCCAGTGCTAAAATGAATTTTTAACGACGCACTTCGAAAGGTCTTATTGTTAGATACTCCTATTAAAAAAAAAATTGCATATCATTTCCTGCAAAATTACCAACGCTGCATATTCTTAGAAAAACTCATAAGTTTTATAATAGAAACAAAATTTAAATCGAGCTGCAGGCATTTAAAACCCTATAATAACATTTAGTTTATCCGATTCGGCGCTAAGCGAAGAGACCCGTAAATTTTCAAAAATTCAATAATTAACGATTTACGCTAATTTATTAGCATCTCACTCCAATTTGCAATTAATCGGTTACCCTAAATCGAGTCGCCGTGGACAATTAAGCGCTCGCGATGTCGGTAAAACAGGTAAATTGAGCGGCACCTCACACCCACGTGAATTGTCATTCGGAAAACGGTGCGGGCGACGAAAGTAACGTTACGTTACGCAAGACTGATCTCAGAAGTACACAAACAAACCGATGCTCTCTGGACGTGTGCAGCTCATGAGAACGAGACTGATTTTTTCCTATCTATTTTTTGTTTCCCCAAATCGGGTAGGTGGTCATGTTTTTCGAGGGTTTCGACATTAGGTTTTTCAAACGGAATTAAGATCGAGAGATAATTACACGTCGACAGTGACGGTTCACTTCATTAGTTTTGGAAAAGTTCATTATAGTTTCTCCGATATCTTGTATAGTACTCTATGCATACAAGGATGGAAAGTTTCGATAACAAAATTTAAATAAGGAATGACTTATTATACTAATCAGCTGTATTTTTGTCAATTTTTTAAAATTATAAACAATTGAAAATGAATATGAATAATTTTAAAGGAAATGAAAGATGTAAAAAGTTTTTTTTTATTTTAACCGTTAAATTTTGCTCATAATTTACAAGGAGAATAGAAAATTTTACAGTGCCTATTAGTAAGTCTAGTCAGGTAACGCTGTATATGTGGACGTCCAGGTAGTTCGGAAAGCACGTGTTATTTATTATGCAGTGACCTTGCAGCAGCTGCGACAGAAAAGCTTTCGCACATTTGGTCCTCAGCTGTTCGCGTATAAGTACCGGTACCTACCTATAATTTATATATAGATTTAAATAAAAAAAATTAGAAACACTTAAAATATTTTCCTTCAATTTACGCTTTTATATAAAAAAAAAAAACAATAATAATATATCCTAACCTTAATATTAAACTAATAATAGCCTGATAATACAAAACGTCTACCTAGCGCACGCAAATAATTACAATAATTCGCGCAAGATTTTTCAAACAGCATCTCTCCTCTCCGGTATAACCACGCTCGAAGAAGCAAAATAGCATCTTCCTTCAACCTCGTGTCGAATAGCACGTCTCTTTAACCGCATATAGTATAAAACCAGCTGTTTTCGACAGCATTCGAAACAACACCTCGGGCGCGTCGTACTACTTCTGTCAAAGTTCTCTACTTCTTCAAACATCATTAAAAAGAAAAAAGAAAAAAATCGTCGCTCCGAAAAATCCCCTCCCTCTCTCTTCATCGCTCTCTTCCGCTGCAACCTCCGCTGCAGCAAAGCGAGTCCCCCCGCCGTACAAGGGAAAAATCGTCTCGGCGCGGGCAGGAATCGCAGGCGCGCACGTGAGTCAACGTGGCGGCGGGCCCACGCGGCAGGTCGCCCAGGCAATAGACCGCGTGGGTCAAGAGACCGTAGGGGCATTGCGGGGCCCGTCGCCGCGACTGACCCACTTGATGGTGTGCGCGCGGCGGCCCACGCGCGCCCGCGAGAAATCGAGCGGTGGCGGCGGCGAATTTCGCCCGCGGTGACTTTGACCGCGCGCACCGCTGCCGCCGCAGCGCACCTTTCTAACGGCGGGGGCCATGCCGCCGCGCGCCGCCGCACACAATGGGCCTGTCGCGCCCGGCTCTTTCAATGCGAAATTCTTTTCGGAGAGAGAGAGAGGAACGGGTTCGCACGCACCGCCGACGACGATGACGGTCAATTTCTAGGCCTTTCGCCCGGAGGGCAGATTAGGAACGGATGATCGATGCTTCGGTGTTGGGAGAGTTCACTGAGACGCGACGAGTGCCGATTTACGAGAGCTCGTGGTGCGATGTTTCCGTTCTGTGGGCTGATCTGTTGATGTGTATCGCTGTGTTTGGAAGTTGATTGAGATTTTATTTTTGTTGAGAGGCAAATGGGCGATGCTTCATTTGTTGGTAGAGCTTTAATTAATGTGCGGTGATCTTGATTTCGAAAATGTTATTTACATTTTTTTTTATTAGTATAGTAGTTTTTATATTTATTGAGCATAATTCAGTGAACAATTAAAAAAAATGTTAAATTAAAAAGTCTTATATACTTGTGTTTAGGAAAAGTTGAGTGCATATGGCTTTGACGATTTAAATTATTTGACATTTGCAGTCGTCGAAAATATTTTCAATCTAATTTTTAATTTAATAAAATATAAAATATTGTTTATTTTTTTAACAGCTTTTCCATACAGTCGCTGTAAACGTTGAAGCAAATGTGAATATAAATTTTTATTAAAAGGATCTTGCGTAATCTACGACTACCAACTATGTACTTTCTGTATGACTGTGTATTTCGATTCGATCCTCAAAAAAATCGAATAAAAAATGACCTTTTGAAGGTTCGATAAAAAATTTCTATGTATAGCTTCCTGTAGCTGTTGTCCTCATTATGAGTTCTATACGATTTTTGGATCAACGAACAGATTCGTTCTTAATTTAAGATTTATATATAAATCGGTAATTTAAAAAAATTTAGTATTTCAACATTTAATTGAATTGAATTTAATTCAATTACTAAAAAACTATATATAATCAAATTATGCAGGGTCATTGAAATATACTTCATCCACTTCTTTGCAAAATACTTAATTTTTTCAATTATTATAAGTTCTAAAATTTTACTTACCTACGGTGAAATGTTGATTCATTCAAGAATAATTTAATCTATTCTATATTAATTATACTTAAGCGCGCGTATAGAAACACTAAAATCCCTTCTTCTCAAAAAGGATAAATGAAATTGAAAACAAAATCGTACTCCAAAACCATTAAATATACCGAGAGAAAAAAAAAGAATCGCTCTACATAGCCGAAGCGAGGACAAAAGGCGTAAAATTTCGTAACGTTCAAAGTCGAAGCAAGAAAGGGCCGCGACGCGTCGGCCGGCGGCGTTCAATTTCGAAAATCGGGTTGCGGCATTAGGAATATTGCAGGAGGCCGGTGCGGGTTATATACGCCCCGGCGACGACGACGACAATGCCGAAACTCATTCGATCCTCGGTGGCGTGACACAATGGCGCGCGTTGCCCAAGCGGGAGCGACGAATTAATTATTCGTGCCTCCCGAGGGGACCCTGAAATTCCCCACCGGAAGTCGAGAGATAAGAGTTTCATGCGGCCCTCCTCAAGTCCCGGAGGAGAAAAGACGATCTGGTTCTTCTCTCGTTTCCGCCGCAGAGCGCGGGCTTTCTCGCGAGTGGTACGTGCGCGCCGCCGCGGAATCCGGAGCACGCGTGGATGCAGTTTTCATGCGCTGTTGGGAATCGATGGGTTGTTTCGAATTCTACGAGGCATGTGTATGCAGTTCTCTCTCTTTTTTTTTTGTTCGGTGTATCGGTTTGGAATCGCAGCCTTTTTTTTCTTCGGACAAATGAGTACTTTAGAGATAAAATTAATATATATGTGCAGATGAGCGTTAAAAATAAATTCGTTTGTTATAACGATCAATTTGTATTATAAATCATGTGAGGTATTGAAAATTACACGCAGTAATAAAAAGGGTCCTTAGATACATGAGAATTTCATACACTTGTGGTCCTTTTTTGACTGCGACTATTAAAATATTGAATAATCAGAAGAAAATAATTTTAATTAGTAAATTAAGATCTTGTAATAGTTTGTATAATAAGGAATTTAAAAAATTATTGCAAGATAAGCCTTGTAAAGAATATCTGTATTCTATATAGTTTAAATTTTTTAATTTTTACTTTCACATTTTTATGATTCACGTAAGTTTATTATTATATCTAAAGTTACCTGAAACCAGAAACAATCTATTATAGCAATTGAGATAAAGAACTTATTTATTCTTCTTTGACGACTTCTGTTACATTAGATATTGGTACTATTTACATATTACCGATAAGAAAAACCGTGTTTTTTTTTTTTTTTTTTTTTTTAATAACATATACATTTGCAAAACAACGTACACTGAAAGAAAATTATCCAGATCATCTGAAAGTTTGTTAAATCCTCCTCAATAAATTATTGTATTGATTTTGATATTTAAATTTTAGTTAAATCAATAAAATTTTTAGTTAAAAAATCGATCAACTTTAAAATATTTTCTCAATTTAACTAAAAAAATAACTTTGGTCGTTTAAACTAAACGTTTTACTTAAATAAACTAAATCTAAACGGTTAAACTAAATAAACTAAATCTAAACGGTTAAACTAAATAAACTAAATCTAAACGGTTTACTTAAATAAACTAAATCTTTAATTAAATAAACCAGTTTACTTAACTAAGATTTTCAATTGAATCTACAATCTTTTTTTTTCACCACCTTCACAAAAATTTTCCAAAAAAAAAAAAAAGAAGCAGAAACGCACGCCCACACGGCACCCCTCGCGCACCACAGCGGATCCATCCTCCGAGCGTGCAGCAGTCGTCCCCCTGCGAGCCACCCACTCGTCTCGATCTCGCCGATCCTCCGCCGTTCTCCCCAGCATCCTTAAAGGGCATCGGCACACACCGCCGCTCACAATGGCAATGATAAAAATGAGCGGCCGCGCGGCGAGGCGGTCTATACACACCGCGCAGGATGAGGAGGAGGGGAGCGACTGGGGCCGCGAGAGAGAGAGAAAGGAGACGGTGCTCGGAGAGTAACGCCCCCGCGCGTGAGCGCGAGAGAGACGGACGGGCCGCGCGTGCATGCGCGCAGCTCCTCGGACGCTGGATCCTCGGCCGCCGCTCGGCTAGTAGTGCCTCCCGACTCGGCGCCGCGGTCCCTCCGCCTCGCGCGCGACCTGCACACCACAGGACGTTACGCAATGTCCCTTGACCAGTGAGCCCTGACGCTGCGCGCGCTCCAGCGTTGCTCCAGGTACAATTATATACACATCCGCGAGTCCGACGACGGTATAAATAATACATCATTTTTCTTTTCTTCTGTTTTTTTTTTTTTTTAACGGAACGAAACATCGGTACCGATCTTCTCCGGGTTTTATCCACCGATCGGTGCAGCGCGAGTGTCACGTATATATCCAGTACGAGGAGAGGTGCAATTCGTGTATATCCTTCTATATAAATATGAAAGAGTGAAATTTAATGAATATTCACTCTCTCAACGTTATAAGTCGTTCAATCTTCCCAATAAGTAGACGACTTATAACGTCAAAGAGTGAATTTTCACACTTTCATAGTTAGACGGTTATCTTCCGTCTTTTACTCCTGTTTTCGTTTGCTTTCTTTTCATTATTTTATTATTCTAACAATAAATTTGTTTGAATGAAAAATAGGGAAGAGTAGATGCTAGGATTTATTTTTTACGATCGGTTGAGTGTCGTGCGAAGGAGGAGTGTGGATTTTTGGTGTGAATTGACGACGAGAGTAAAAAATTATTTTGCAGGAAGGCGGCGAAGTCGCGGGGACGCGTTGGTACAGGTCCTCAGCAGCAGCAGCAGCAGCCGCAGGGTCAGCAGCAGGGCCGTAAGTGCGCGAGGTGCGGCGCAGCCTTCGGCCGGTTCTACAACACCGGGGCCCCCTGTCCGCGCTGCAGGCAGCGGGTCTGCCGGCAGTGCCGAGGCCCCACCGGGCCCGACTGGCAGTGCTCCCTCTGCAACAAGCTGCAGTGAGTATACACCGAGAGGCACTGTGTGCCCCTCTCATTGTACTTGTACATACTCTTTCGCGTTGGTTTGGTGAGAAGCGACTTCTTTTTTCTGTTTTTATTTTATAATGAAGCTTGGAGCTTGATATATTTTTTTTTTTTGTTTTTTTTTTTCAGAGTTTGCGTTTGGTTGTGAGTGGAAGTCTTGTTTATGCGAGTTTAAAAGTTTAACGGTTTGGTTTGGACTGCGAGACGTTTACGTTTGTTGCAAATAGTGCATAAAGGATGTTTACTGGTTTTGTTATGAAATCTTTAAATTTTGGAGTTGAAAGGGTTTTTTTTTAGCGTGTCGATTGTTCATTCGTGGATTCGCGAAGTTCGAGTAATCCTGCTGTATGAAAATTTTGCAAACAAAGGCAGCAAGTAAAACTTTACTCTTGAATTTCGACGCACGCCACGAATTTATACGATGTGCCTAAGAAAGAGCAGTAAAATTTGCGATGCACCTGCAAGCAATCGAAATGACTTTGTGCATAATTTACGGAATCTTTTTTCACCTTTGTTAGAAGATGTATTGTATTTGCTTTCTTAAATATTCATTTTGCCTAGAAAATGTTTATATTTATATTATCTTTATATTTTCATTTTTTTATTTATATAATTGTATTTCTTTTATTAAATTTATGAACGTTACCAGAAAAATTTTATTTTATTAAAAAGTAATAAAGTATTGCATTGTTAGACAAATTTATACGAATCTTTAATTGCAACAAGATAAAATTGTACACTGCATGCAACTTGAGTAGATTCTTATTATAGTTTCTGGTTGAATTCTAAGTTTGATGACCTACACGTTGCTTTTTCTTAATAAAGTAAAATTATAAGTTTCTACTCGAGTAACATTTCTGACAAAGGCAAATGTTTTTTTATTCCCAAATAAAAAAAAAATTAAAAATAATTTCGATGTAATTGTCTTATCGGGCAAAGCTTCTTTTTCAGTTCGAAATTAGAGGAAATTCACTTATAAATAAAAATTTTTTTTAGACGTGTATTATATGTAAAAATTGCAGAAGGATGTAGATAATGATATTTCGTGCGAATAATAGGTGTACCAAGAAAACACAGCATCCGTTCATGTAAAAGAACAAGAGAATATCGTAATGAGCGCAATCGCAATTTTCTGCATAAAGATTACACTAGGCAGAATATTTGCTCTTCCTATAACTTTAATTAATTTACAAAAGTTCCATTTTTACTGAAATAATAAATCAGTTTATTGCATTGGAATATGATTTTTTTTTTTTAAATTAAATAAATTTAGATAGGTATTTACATTTTTATACTAAGAAAAGAAATCTTGAACAATGACAACTAAATTATCATGAACTTTCGGTAAAAATGAATGAATCATTTCTACATAAATACATGATGCATCACGTTTTGATAATTAGTGCACTATACAATATTTGATAGAAAGCAATTACTCTCAATAACAACATTTATTTTACAAATTAATAAACTTCTCGCTGGCATTAACTTAATTAAAATCAACAAATGAATCACGTTAATCCAATTTGGATACACCAAACATCAGTCGTGTACTTTAAGCTCGCCAATATTGCGCTGGTCAGAAATGTCAACTGCAGAGTCAATTATTCACGGCTCGGTAATTTCCGTTTCCCTAACGTTACACCGAATGTTTGGTCATAGTCATTGCACAAACTCGAAATTCATTAGTCCGATTCCGTAAAAATAAAAACACGCACACCCTTATCTTGCTATTTCATCTCTTTACATTTGTAAAACTTTTATAACGCCAGTGTAATAATCCAACGAATTACGCCATGCGAAAGAAATTGGAGTTTTATCGAAATACCTGAGTGTCTTGCTCTGATAATATAAAAGAATGAACAATCTGAAAAATCTATGTATTCGTGCGAAAAAACATTCTAATTAAGAAAAAATTCGATTTAGTTTTTTTTTTTAAAGTTCTCTATTGAAGTAACACTTTTTTCTTTCTCTCACGCAGTGACTTACGCTCCGTATCCGCCGAGCTGAGACGCACCACCGGAAGGGACAACTACTTGTCGGCTTTGGACATCTTAAAATACAGCATACGTCGCGCATGGACAATTAACGGTAATGCTGCAGTTTTTATTTCAACGTATAGCGAGAAACGATTTGAAAGGTTTATTTTCTTTCAATTTATCCAGGGTCAATGAACTGTTCGTTTTACTATTCTTTATATATACGAGGTATATCTGCGTTTTATCGTAGTTCGATTAGATGATAAGATACAACTGAAGAAACAACATTTTTATCAATAAAATAAGAAAATCAATGAAACAATGCCAAGAACAATGCTTTTTCTATTGAATGAAAAAACTGGAATAACATAAATTTTAGTGTTGCTAATTTTTAATCAGCTTGTGTAATTAAAAAAATGTTTTTGTAATGGTATCGTTTGTAATGATACGGTTTAAATAAAAAAAAAACATTAAATTGTATATGAATCTACCAGAATCTACAAATTACAGATGCATTTTTTATTGTATTAAGATTTTTATGAATAATTCATTCTTGTTTCAAGTATAAAGTTAGAGCTGCAGTTCATACAAATAAACGCTGGAACATTAAATTAGATTAAAAAATATTTGGAATAGCAGTGTGTTTACTGGTATCTAAAAAAAAAATACAATTTTTTTACTTTCACGTTTTTACATAAAATAAAATTGATTTCTTTAAATAATTGAATTTGTAAATTAACCACATGAAATATACACAAAATACAATTAATGCAATAAAAATTCATACATTCGCAAACTTTCAAAAGAAATAAATCAAAGTTTTAATGATAGAATAAATATTCATCGTGCATAATAAAAATAATCTAAAAATAGTCTAATTTCGTTTAATTCCCGCAGGCCCACCAGCTCGTTGGTCAGTTTCACGAAAGTCCGCGGAGTTCCGACCTTACCGTAGTCTGCCGAACCGCCGGCGCGACTACCTGGAGTACGAGAACATCAAAAACAACGCACGGAAGCCGCAGGAGTCGTTGATAAGACCACCACGAATAATCACCAAGACACCGAGGCAGAATGAAACGAAACGATCGAGCATACCTGTATTTAGGAACAGAAGTTCTAGGGAGTTCGAAGATATCCGAGGGCCGCATGAGTCGCCCAAGAGATCTTTGATACCACAAAGGTACAGATGTATTCGGTACATTTTTGTATCCTACTTCCATTCAAAAGAGATTTTCATTTTTTTACATTTAATTTTTAATGTATATTTGTTATAATTGAAAACGTATATGAATGATTAATGGAGAAGAAAGAAAAGAAAATTGTTAATAGGTTAAAGCTAATTCAATTAATTAAACGAACATCTTTACTGCTTTTGTTTTCAACTTGTTTCTACGAAAATTACGTTCCGAGCATAAAAACAATCAGATTGAATACTAAAGAAACAGTTTACAGTATGCATAGGCAATTTTACTTTAGAAACTTCTGAAATAGGAGATAAACTTCCGCCGAAATATTCCAAGAAAAAAGCGATGCCGAGCCAAGCTAACGAGGCATTGTTCACGCCAAGATCTCGGCTCGCTACAAAATCTCCAATCGTCAGCTCCTTCTTATCGAGGCTCTCAAGCCTCTCCCCCCAAGAGAGGGAGAGAGAGAGAGAGAGAGAGAGAGAGAGAGAGAGAGAGAGAGAGAGAGAGAGAGAGAGAGAGAGAGAGAGAGAGAGATAGAGAGAGAGAGAGAGAGAGAGAGAGAGAGAGAGAGGAGTAGAGCGCTAATTGACTCGTTTCGTTGCAGGTACCGAGGCAGCACCGACGATCTGCGGCGCAGCCGCGAGGACATCAGTATTCCGAGCTTCATACCGAAGCTGCTGTCCCCGCGGAACAAGGAGGACAGGCCGCGTCGGCTCGAGGAGCCGCGAAGCAAGCAGCAGCAGCAGTTCCAGCAAGAAGCTAGGCCCGCAGCGCCGGCCCCGCGGCCTTCGCGCCGCGACGAACTAGCCCGCACTGGCGCACTGTAAGCGTTTTCAATTTCGCGCTCCGTTTCGAGTGCACACTGAAGATCTTGTCGAGCTGCATTATTGAACTGACGCAGCATATTCGGCACTTTATATGTACTCTTCGTCATTGCTCTGTCGCGTTTAACGGTCGAATTGAAATACACGACTTTGACGATTTTCTTAAATTCTTTTAGAAGTAGTTTACGTGATTTGTAGATTCGAGGTGTGTAACAGACCAATTAAGTAAGAAAAATTTATGAAATAGTTTCTGCTGGTTTGTTCCGTTTCGTAATGCTTTTATTGTGTTTGTTACATAAATTGAAAAAGAAAACTTTTAATACCATCCTATGACGTTACATTTTTCAGTAATAATTACATAATATTATTGTCGAGAAAAATTTGGATAATGTTTAACTCTTTTGTATAGATTTTCATTTCTTGTTTATAAAAGAATTTTATTTTTTATATAAGGCTATTTTATTAGCGGAATTTTATTTGCTCTAGGCCTTCAAGTGCCGCTGACGGCCCAAAGCAGGAATGTACATCGGCAACGGATTGCGTGAGCGGCCTGGACGAGAAGGAGATGCTGGACGAATCAGGTGTCCGAGTAACTTACGAAAATCGCGAGGAAGCAGCAGCGATGGCGGCCGACGAGACAGACAAAGTGCCACTAAGCTCCGAGGTCGACACGTCAGTCTCCGAACTGAGGACGCGAGACGATAAGGATGAACTGTGCGCTTCGTCAACCGACGAGGCTTCCGCTAAGGAATTCGATAAGACGAAGTCGGACAATTCGACCGCCAAAAAAAACGATGAACCGATAGTTGTAAGGCCTAATTTTCTCTCTACAAGGATACTAGTTTTTTTTTTTGTTTAAACAAAAACACAGTTAAGCAGTAAACGTATATTATTTGTTTTTAAATTTAATTTTACATTAGAAATAACTTTCATACTATTCTTATCATAGCCAATATTAAAATAATTGCTTGCTTAATGGATTCTTTTTAAATATCTGACTGTTCTTAATGGTTTATTTGTTTTTCAAGGTGAAGAGAAAATTCTCTAAAGAAGAATTATCGAACGAAGACACGGACGATACGCACAATCGACGATGTTCAAGCGTAAGTAGAATTAAGTAGAAAACTTAAATTGTATTTTTCTTTAAATTTTTTTTATTTTAAACTCAAAAAAATATATGGTTACAGCATTTATCGCCGGAGGCGAGTCCACTAAGCACCCGATCGTCAAGGTACAGTCCGCGGGAGAGCGAGAGCGAACCAACTCCAGCATTACCTCGGAGGATCGCCGGAGAGTCCAGCTCGGCTTCCCAGCGGATCCGCGATGCCATAACACGGACTCGACGCGAGTCCAATAGCAGTGCCAAATACGAGAGTAGTGGTAGCGAAGGCGTCAGGTAAAATAAATTACAATTTCGAAACGCATTTTATAAAATTAAAAGAAAATAATTAGAGAATTATACTTTTTAAGTCTTGCACTTACAGGTTATTTGTAGTTTGAAAAGCATAACTACAGAAAAAAAATGTTAAGAATCATTAATTATTAATAAAGTAAAAAGCATTTGTATTTTATTGTTACTGAGATTTGTCATTATCAACATGTTCAATTAAGCTATGTAAAAATAAGATGTTAATTGCTTTTATCTTTAACTTATTAACATTTTCTAGAAAATCTTGTAACTACATATAAGTTTAAAAATACTTTTAAGGGTATCAAGACAATTGTATTTTGTTCATGAGACCTCAATCGTTTACGAATAAGTACTGAAAGTGCAAGTTTTTCAGAATAGCAGCCCAATAGTGGGTGAGTGTAAAGCGCAACGTCAGAAATGAACGTCGCACACTCGACATACGCCCACTGAGGCGCGTGTCGAAAGATAATGGCTGAGCACACGGGTTTCCCGAGCTAATGGGACTATCTAATGAGGGTAGCTCGAAGCCGCCGGCTGCGGTGACGTCATGCGCACCTTCATCATGTGTATACACAACGATGCAAATAGACTTTTTCGATAGCACACTCACCGGCGCACGGATAAGCCGTCCTTGTTTGGACTCTGTGATATCCGCTTTTTCGAAACGTACGCCAGTGGGAATGAAAGTTCAGTGACAGGACTGCTTTTTTTTAATGAGTTTTGTGATCGGTTCGCAGGTCAAGGCCTTTTTTTTGTATGGATTTCTTTATTCGCAATTATTTGTAGAAATTTTTATTTCATATGTGCATTTAAATATCGAGTGCGTGATTCAGAGATTATAATCTTATCTATTTAATTGAAATTAAATTTATCATCATTAAATAATACTTCACAATTCTAGTTCTTAAAAAAGAATGTTTAAACTTTTAATTAATTAAATTTTTATTATTACTTGTCACACGTAATGATTTTTGTTTAGCACGTAAAAATAATTTTTTTCAAAATAACTAATTTCATTGTGAATTTCTAGGTTGAGCGAATCAGGACTGTCAAGTTACACCGACATCGCTCGACGCGTGAAGCTTTTCGGGAGCGGCAGCATCGGGCCGTCAACCGGCAGCTGCGACGAGGTACTACACCGCGATAGCGCGACCAGCGCCGGTGAAGACGATCACGAGGACCTTTCGCGGGATCCCAGCCGAGTTGGTTCCGTCGGGCAGAGCCGCGTCATGCTACGTCGCCGACGTCAATTCGATGCTCAAGGTACGCATCTTTTATTTCTCGCTATCTATTTGATTTTAAACTTCGAGGCTTATTTGCAACACAGAAGAGGTATGGATAGAATTTAACTTTCATTCTTTAAAAAAATGTTAGGTTGAAGATTTTTTTGTATTTAATATGGAATAATTGGAGGTAAACATTTTTTTCCAGATTGATAATTTGTTTTCTCAGTAAACTTTTTACTCGGCAAGTAAGGAATATTTTCGTTTCAAATTAGCTTGCTCTTCAATTGTCCGTTTACGAATTGTGTGTGCGTGTTTGAAGACAATTAAATTCAACTAAACACAGGTAAACACTTTTTTGAGATAGGTCACGGTCGGACTCATTTAAGCTAATCAACTAATGCTGGATGCTCCCATTGCTTTGTCAGTCAATAAAGTAAATGTGCAGTTTTCTTTAAAAATTACTGGGAAATTTTAAACTCTAGAATTAATAAACAAAATTAATTTTGAGTAATCATTTCTTCTGCTAACAATAAGGAAATTCGGTAAAAATGATTCAACGTCTGTATTAATTCTTAAAAGCATGATTTAATTTTGAGCCGATAAATAATCTAATTAAGAAAAGTATAAAAAATAGTCGTGTCACTTGACGCAATCCACGTAACTGTAGTTCGTGCGCGCGCCACATCGATTCGCGAAGCCCCCAGGGGTAAAGTGAGGCATCCGTTTGTCTCAGTGCACGAGACGATGGAGCTGGCGGACGGTCCGCGGATCTTCGGCGTCGAGTGGCGACGCGTCGTTCAGCTGATCTGCACCGGTGCTCTCGCGATCTACTTCCTTCTCTTTTATGCCGGCGCCTGCTTCTTTTTCCTTCTCATGTGGATTTACGGATACTGAGGCGATCGGTTTAACGCAACGACTACGATGGGTGTGATCGCGATGACGAGCCGTTAAGTGAATGTAGCGAGCGGTTGGTTTTATTCTGAAGACAATAAATGAATGAGATATTGGATAAACTGGTGTACATTCCTTTTTTGGGAGTGGGGAAGCGGAAAGAGTGAGAGTCATTTTGATGAAAGCTCTCGGTGAACGGATTTGATATCTTAGATTATTTTTTTCTAGTACAAACTACAAAAGGGTGGAACGATTGTTAAATGATGTTTTAGATTAATTAATTATGGTTAGTGCTTCTTTATTCAATTTTTTAAATGTTATGATTTAGTTGAAGAATAATTTAAAATCGGCATAATAAACTTACACAAAACAATCATTCAGGCATCAAGCACACGTACCTGTTAAAAAATTTTGATCTGTTTATTATTTGATAATTTTTCTTCAAAATGACTTTCCTTTCAAACCTGTCAGTAGGCTCCCAAGTTAAAAGAACTTTTTTTAAATACCTACAGTGATTCATTATTTGAGTCCTTATTAATTTTTTGTTGATTTGTTATTTTATTATTAAAAGATCATTTAAAAGCTAACAATGAAATGTAGCAGATTATAATCGATTAAATAAAATCAAATTGAATTTCAATATCAATGAATTGACCAATCACCTTGGTCCAATACTCTCTTACTATGATTCTAAATAAACAATAACATATTTTTTGTTATTATTTTGAATATACGATAATAAAAACGTTCTTCTAAATTGAATTACTCTTCACGTTTTTTTTCATATCTCAATTTTATGTAACGTTTATATCTTGTTCCAATTCTTTTTTTTTTATCGCAAAGTAAATTCTTAAGTGTGTCTTCATTTGTTTTCTTTCACCTACATTTACTTTTATCATTCATCTAACACCGGAATTAATTCACTTACAATTTACGCGTATTATTTCTACACTTAGAATGTATTTTTCGAACTTAGAATGTATCTTTCAAACACAAAACGTTCATTATACTCATAAAGAAAATATATAAACTGGCATACATAAATAATCCAATAAACTTCACCTTAATCAACAGCAAAAAGAGAATCATTCGAATTCGCCTGTCCATCAAAACAACCGACATCGAACTAATAAGACTCCACCACTCCACTTTCCACTTATGCAATTAAAAAATAAAAGCCCAAGAAAATCTAGGTCCATCCGAGCATCGGCACTTTAACCTTAATCACCAAGTGGCCAGTGCTCCCCTCTACCACCCCCACCTCTATAACATAAATCCACGCCAAAGCCATAAGAACTCCCGCATTTCCAAAACTCCAAAAGAAGCAGAAATACGCGCCGATCGACCGCATAGAATGCGTCTCTCGCCAGACGGAGAAAAAGGCCCTACACACTCGCCCGAGCGGACGCGCACGGTATATAAGAATAATAGGCGCGTGCACCTGCGCACCTACCGGGTGGTCCTTAAGTCCGCGCGGCGACTCGTTTCTCCGTGTTCTTTTTTTTTTTCTTCCGCTCGCGGGGTGCGTATACGCGCCCGAGGCCTCTTGATCGCTTTATTGCGCCGCTGCTCCCGCGCTTATTATACGTAGGCGGCTTTCGCGCGGTGGCGACGTTTTTTGCCCTACAACGCGGCACACTCGCTCGCGCGGACGATGGCCATTACAGGTGCGCGCGCGACTCGCTGGGGGTTCGACGATTTATTGCCCGACTGCGGGTCTTTATGATTGGAAGGAGTAATTGCGACGGGCGAGATTCGATTTGAAAATAATTAGGTTTTCGATCGCCGTGAAGTAATACTTTGGGGCGAAATGGATTGTATTGCGTTATGTTTTAATAATTCATGTGTACTTTAGAGTGTATATTAATGGAAATCTCGACAATATTTTTTTTTTATTATTTATTATTTATCTGTCAATCACAAGAAGTGTTAATCAATTTGCTGTAATTTGATTAAATAATTTGACATTCGTTTAAGATAACTAAAGCATCGCTTAATTAATAATTGTATTAGTAATAGTATCAGAAATATATCTGGCAAATTTTTAGAGAATTGATGGCATTAAATAATGCATGAGGAAACAAATAAAGTTTATGGAAATAATATAGTTAAATGTTAAATTTTAATCATTAGCGCAAAATAATTCTTCAAGACTAATGTTTAGACGATATAATTACATTTTTTTTCAATTAATTAGGTAATAAACTAATCAATTTTGATCAAAAAGATTAAAGAATGAGTAGAGTAAAGAGTTAGTAGGACAATGTTTAACATTTATATGGTGGATAGTATAAATAATTCACTCATTAATTGCATTAATTAAACTGTAATTTTTCTAAAGCATTAAAGCTTCATTAATTTAATAGTCATCGTTTACTGTTACGATTGCTTTAAACGCTTGTATAAGACATACACTTCTGTAAAAATTGAGTATAGTTGTAGACTGAAGACATAAAACGACAAGGATTTAAAATAGCATTAATAAAATTTTTTTTATACAATTATCGTGCCACGGTCGTCAGGCCTTTAACAGCTTTAACTTTAGGTCCTATTAAACTATTCAATCAATTTCGTATCGATTTGAGCCTTAGTTGAAAAAAAAAATTACAAATTGTAAATTGAAAATAACTTTAGCGCTAAAATTAATTAAAATTTTATTTTAATTCTTTTATTTTTGTTACAGGTAGTTTCGCTTATCTTTAACCAGTTTATAGATAACAAATAAATACAAATTGTATTTATTGTACAATTACAAGAAACTTCAAGTTTCCTCTAGCTATAGGAAAACGCTTCAGTTATATAATCAATTATAAATTAAGAAGAAAAAAAAGTAAACGTAAATCATCTCGCATATCGATTCGTCACTTCTAAATTAAAAAAAAAAATTCTCGCTAACGCATCACATTTCGTTTTCGTTTCAATAATAGCTAAGGTAATAGAGATAAAGAAAATCGACGAAGCGGAAAATAAAAGCTTCAACAGGTTTTATCGATTGGCCAGCGTCGCGTCGACAATTGCAATATTATCGATCGCTTCTCAAAACACTGCCTCGCCGAACGCTAGTAACTTTATTCATCTTTCAAAGGCGTTTTAATTATAAACAAAGCAAGCAACGGCTCACCTGTGCTCGCGTTGCGTTTTCCTTATCACCTCGTGTCTAAAAATGACCGATTTTAGACGGTCGGTTTAAAATTAAAACCGTAACAGCGGTCAATAAGTAATTCGTTAGCGAACTGTTGATTAATGGACTGACGAGCGTCAATAATAGTTGTGCCTGAGATTGGATTTGTTTACTCGAGGTGTGTGTTAAGGGAGGTGCGTGGCTAGGGACAAGTTAGAGTGTAATGTATATAAGTACGTATACTATGCTATAAGAATTTTCATGAATACAAAGTATGAGTTAATGTCTTCTGGATAAAGTGATATATATTCCCATTGGAGTGTATGTATGTAGCTTTCCATTCTTACCTGCGCTTTTATCTGTTAGTGTATTTTAAATTTCTTTGTTGTAAATTGTGCTATTATATCAAGTCAAGATAATAATAATTCAAAGGAATAAAAAGATCAAACGAATCGGTTCATTGATCAAATTGAAGTTAATGTTATATAAAATTTATAATTCTGTTTCCTTAATGTAAATTATTGCGTAAATTATTAAAATCATAAAGAAAGTTAGCGTTTAATCTTGGATTTAAATATTTTATAAATTACTAATCGGTTATCCATTTTTTCATGACTAATTTACGTGCATAAGGAAGGGAAACAATGGCATTTATCACTGCTGTGCATGAAAATTCATTATTAACAAACTGATTTAAATCAAACAAAATTTTACAATTAAATTCTTGTGAATAATCATTATTTCTCATGGCTTTAAACAAATATAGAAGATAATTTGATAACAATTCACACATTAAAGTATCTTTAAAAAGAAAAACTAAAACATGATTTCAATAATTACACTAAAAAAAAAAACTTCGACTCGCCTAGGCTTTTTCTGAACACGCAAACTTTAAAAACTCACCACGTAACACACCACACGCGGCCCTTCAAATGCCATTGAAACATAAAAAAAATTACACTATTCTCCCTTCCCGAGAACTGGTTAAAAAACAAACTTTCAAGCCCCGCACTTAGAGCCCGTCTGGGCTCGCCTCGCAACTACCTATATACGCGATCACCCCACATCCCCGTCCGGAATTTTCGGACCTCGTCCGGTGGAGCAGCAGAACTCGGGGAAAAAAAGGCGGCGAAAGAGGAAAAAAGGTACAAAAGGAGGGAGAGTAAAAAAAAATATAGGCGGGCAGCTCGCGCGGAAGGAAGGGCCCCCCGAGGGGAGAAGGGGGCTTCACGGTTCGCTTGCGCGGCGGCACATCGCGCCCGAGCGCCGAGGCGAGCGCACCGCAGCCCCGACGCTGCGCGACGCCTCGTCCGCCCGCGCGTTACCTTGGACGTGTAGCATACCGAAGCCACGGCAGTCGGAAGTTTCTAGTGAATTTTTTGGATCCCGCGGTGAGGTGCGAATTTTTTTTCTTTTTTTTTTCCTTCGGTCTCGAGAGAATTGAAGTGCTCGGTCGCGACGTTTTGACGGAGGAGCGTCCGGTCTGACCGCCGTGGTGGTGTTTTGTGTGAGAATCAAGTGCGATTTTTTGTACCGGTGAGCGTGCCAGGTGTTCTGCTTTGAAGGTTAATATACTTTTTTTTCACTTTTAAGAAAGTATTTTTTAGTTCTTTTTTTGGATTAATAGAGAAAATGTAATTGCTTTGAGCAGCGAGGTGTATTAAGATGCATTAGCATTAATTGCTTGACGTTTTGTGTGTTAATTGGATAATGACGGAAATTTAAAAAATTTACTTCGTAATTTAAATTAATTAAGGTGAAACGGTGCAGGATCTTTAAAAAATTTGTGTACTAATTGTATAAAATCACTGCAAATATGTTCTACAGTATAGATTAAAGTTTACGCACGAAAAAAAACTTATTTACTTTAATTATTGAATACGATATGCAATTTTTGAAAAAGTATATATTTTAGTATATTATTATAAACAACAATTAAATGCACGTTATACTTAGCATTACGTATATACTTTGAATGCATAATAAAATGTGTTACGTGAGGGGTATTAAGTTTTATATTCATCTTTCAAGTAAATTAATCTTAAAATTCTTTTTTAAAAACATAATGATGCATATAAAAAATAATAGTTTTTAAACATACACTTATTGCATTATTTACTGACACAACATTTATTCAAAATTAAAAAGGTAATCGTCTGCTTTATCGCAAATATTTGTTTGCTATTAAAAAACAATAACAAAATATACAAGCGTTAATTAAACCATTATATCCATTTTTCAGAGCAAACATTTAGTCCCACGCAAAATACATAAAAAGGAAAGCCAATAAAAATCCATCTCAAACAAGATAATTAATACAATAACCGTCCAAATACCGCTTCAGGTGAAAGAAAGAAACATTTCCACGATAACGCGATCCGAAAAGAAATAATCAACAACCTGTCGTATAGCCGGGCTAATCTAAGCGATATCCCGCTCGTTCCGATAAACTTCTTTTTTTTTTTTTTTTTTATCATCGCCCGCTGCGCTCATTACGAACGGCTGCAATACGTGAGTCACGTAAGTGATTCACGTAGATGGGGTGCACGCACAACAAGTGTCGAACTCATGCGACCGGCCAAAAAAGAAAATGTAATTTTAGCCGAGCGCGTCGGGCTGCGAGTCCGTGACCTATGTGAAAATCCATATCTATAAACCGACAAACGGAGTACGTGCCACCCAACAGCGCGGCATTGGCGCACCTGCCAAATTTTTTTCAAGTGCACGACGAAGCAGTTGCGTCGCCGGTGGGTTACGCGCAGTCGAGCGTTAAATTATTGGGATCAATATAGACTGTTTATTTTTTTTATTGTATATAAAATTTTTATTGCGCAAGGGAGTTTTTATCAACGTCGCAATTACAAATCTTTTGTATTGTTAATATATTCGTATTCTGTACGCGAATCTAAATGTATATACATTCATCGATAAAAAAAAAAGTTACCATGTGTAATGAATAAGTTACAATAGCATTGAATAACAAAGTACTGAAATCCAAAGAATATTCTGACAAATCAGACGAAACGTGCAGCGTTAAATTTGTACGAAAAATGTCGCTATTTTACCCCTGTGCGCGTGCACCTGCGCGGTCCGAGCGGCACGGTACACAATTCGAAAATCGACCGCGATCCGACTCCTCTCTCGGCTCTTTTTCACTTCGGCGAGAGGGAGAAAGTCGCTACGGGGGGTCGCCCGTTGCCGTCCACGTGGCCCGCTCGCCGTGCCATTGACCAGCTAATTCATTAGCGCGTAGCGCCAGCCTGGAAACATCCCGCCCGTGACGACCTCCTCTCCGCGTTGCCATTATTAGCTCGACTTTTTATTTTCTTTCTCTTACGAATCGGCCCGCGACGAATGATACGAGGCGCCACGATGATTCTTTTTTCATCTGTCGATTTTGTGGGTATTGGTGGACCTTCTTTATGAGGTTTTGTTTGAGGGATGATCTGGCGAAATCGAACTATCATCGACTTTTAAGAAAATGATGATTTTAAAATCATTTTTTAATCAGTATGAAGTTTATTTTGTAATGAATGTTTATAATTATTATAATGAGATGTAATTACTGTGTTATTTATAGTGTTTAATTCGATGTGCGCTTGTTTAAATTATTACAACGCGTTTGGGACCAAGTAAAGTAAGATTGTCCAGTGTGTTATTTAACGCAAGGGAGGCTCTGAAACTTCTCTCTTAATAACGGATTGACGGTCTTAGTTTTGTAAATTGACCACTTTAACAATTTAGGTTGTTAGATATTTAGAACAGAAGATTATTGGCACTCCATCATTTTGATTATGAAAAAATTATGTAAATAATTAACAAGATCGAGAAAAAAATGTTATTTTTTAATGCACTTCTATTATAATCTATCTATATGTACAAAAATATTCTGCGTGATGTGATATCAATTAATATGGATAAGGTTTCATCAAAACCTTTATACTGGTTGAATTATTAAATAGTATGATAAATCACATGAAATCAATATTTTACCCAACGAAACGTATTATAATAGTAAGCAAATATCATCTTAAGAAATAGGCCTTTCTTTAAGACAATGCACTTATTTAAATCAGGAATAGGTTTTTCGTAAAATTTAAAAAAGGAGTAGATTTTCAGGTTAACGCAGAAGCCAGAGTTTCTTGCTCTTTTTTCCCTCTCCTCCTTTCTTTTGACGTGGCTCGTCGCGGTCATCGCGAGGTATTACTTACGACAGTAGGGAGAGTTTCCGCGAGCTCGATCGATGGGGATTGCCGGCTCTCGGCCGAGCCCGTCGTTGTGTGTACGTACAACGCGATGAGTAATGGGATTTCAAAGGGATCGGATGGACGGATGGATGGCTTAATCCGCTGTGAATTTTTTGTCAACCTGAGACGATGGGATTTTTCGCAATAATTGAAGCTGTATGGGGGGGAGAACGACTCGAGCGTAGCGTTAACTTGACGGTGCTATTTTATACGTTTCGGCAGATTCGCACTAAATAATTGTATCTTATCAATGTATCATTGGCGTACTTATTTTGCTAACAAAGTTATATAACTTTAATATCAACACAGATTGTAATTTATCATTTTCAAATGAATATACCCTATATATAAAATATTCAATTTAAAAAAAAAAAAAAAAATTTAATTATTTGAAAAAATACATAAATTATTATTTGTAAATCATGACATTGTAACAAAATTCATACTACAACATGAAAATATTTGCAGGTCCACGTCGACGGGGCCGATCGCACGCGCGCAGCTGCTGCGGCGCGGAGGACCCGCAGTCGTGCGTCCGCCCGGACGAGGAGCCGATCAGTGGTGCGGCGCTGTTGGACTACCGGCGCCTAGTGTTCATCAGCTCGGACTCGTCGTCGGGCCGCGAGGAGGACGACGCCGACAGCAGCTGTTCGGGTTCGTCGTACCTGAACAGTCAGGCGGCTGCCGCTGGTCAGCAGTCCGGCACCACCCTTGAGGATTGCGACTGGGACTACTTCGAGAGCAACTCGTTGAAGCTGCCGCAACTGCAACCGATACACCAGCAGTCCGGGGCGGCGGCGCCCGCCGCCGACTGGAGCTGCTGCCCCGCCAGGCCCGTTGCTGGCGGGGCTTCCGCAGCCTCCGGTTGCTGCCAGGTGAGATCCTCGAAGAGTGGAAGATCTTTGTGGGTGCTTAATGTAGGAAGTCGTTGCTTACTAATTGCATGGTTATTAATAATTGGATAATTGTGTAAAAAGTTCCCTTAGATTCTTTGGATATCAGTTTGAAAATAATCGAAGCGTACGTTTTCTTTTGGAAGTTTAGTCTTCAGGGAGCAGATTTATATAATGCACAATAATAATGTCATGCAAAATTAAAAATTAAAAATATGAAAAGAAAAAATACGTGTTAGCTATTCTAATTCAATGTTCTGTCTACTGTCGACATTGATATTCTGCTAGTTTCATGCAAACATTCATTTATGATTTCATTGTGTAAATTGGATTTATTAAAAAAACGCAGCATGCCGCATTATGTTTTCATACGTCGTGTATTAAATATCTTAACAAATTATTTTGTTGTTATATTGTACTAAAATACTTTTAATTAAGTTTTCCATATTGCTTTATTGTATTATTTAATCTCAGGAATAAGCAACTCCAAAATTTGAAAAAGATCTCAACAATTCTATCAAACAGTGCATAGAAGACTCCATTGCATCCTTAAGCCACGGTTAATTTGTTGGGTGGATTGGAACGTTTCCAATTCTTGTTTTCGAGATAACTGTTTTTGGCGAAACAGTACATAATCATTTATTTTCAAAGAAATCTCTCCATGAAAGTATGACTTTTTCGAAAATTTATACTAAACTAAACTCGAAATATTAATTAACAATTCATGACCGTGCAATCAACAGCGCTGAAATAATGTTAACACTTTTAAGCTTGTTACGTAGCTTATAATTAAAATACTAAAAAATGTTTCTATTCACAGATATTAACAATTATAATTGATTGAGATTATATATTAAATGCTAAATTTTTTTATCTTTTCAGGCCTGCGGAGGTTCGAAGAGCGCCAAGGTGCTGCCGGTGCCGGTACCGATTCCGGTACCGGTGCCATATCCGGTTCCAGTGCCCGCGTCTCTGTGGACTGGGGAGTTTGGTGGGTTGGAGCGAGCACGTGCAGCGGCGAATTCGATGATTGGCCGGGATGTAGGGCGACTGGATCAGTCTTTACCCTTGAGTTTAAGAGGCGATCCTGGCTCCGCTGCCACCTGGTTCACCTGGAATCCTCGCTTCGATACTTCCAACCTACTCTTCTCACAACCGCATATCTTTACGAGGGAACTCTCAACATCAAGCGTCGATGCTTTACTCCAGCCGGTATGTTTATGTGCTACTTATAGTTGCTGTTATAGTTTAATACTATACAGTACTCTAAGCAGAATTTTTAAATTTACGATTCATCAATAATTATCGGGGAATATTAATAAAGAATTGCCAATGATAATATTCTATTTTATAAGATCTTATCATTAGACTTGGTTTTTGTAATAATAACAGTTTCTAAAAGACAGTCCTATTTACCCTCCATTAATTTTGTAGGAAAAACAGGAGGAAAAGTCGGAACCAGAGCCACAGATTTGTGACAAAACCGAACCATCTGAAAGTAGTGTCCTAAATCCTGTTGAACCAACACTTGAAGTCGCCGAGCCCCCCGTCGAGGAAGTTGCTCGAGAACCATTGCCAGAGAATCAGCCGCAACCGAGGATGTTTCGACATTCGCAAGAGCAGGACTCACGAAGTTCGTCCGGTCGTTCGTCGGCGGATAGCAGCGATCTGGAAGATTCGGCAGCTTCGCATCGTTTCTCACGGGTCCTCATCGTCAACGATGATTCGCTAACCAGCGACAACGATGTTGAGGATAACGACGATTCAGATTCAGCCCGAGAGGGTCGGCCTGTGACGTTGCGTTGTCTCGATGACGGTAACGCGAGGGACGACACTGCACCTGAGGACGAGGCTGGTCTTGTTGTACTCAGGAGGATTCGGGTGCTTGATGAAGATGCCGACCTTGATAGGTCTGATGATTCGCGAAATGATGAAGAAAACAATGAACGAGTAAAAGAGGTATTTTTTTGTTTTTTTTTTTACTTTTGCAAACTATAGAAATAGCCTTGTAATATAAGATAATAGCCTTTCAATGTAATTTTTTTAACGATTGCGTATCTCCGACACTGACAAAAGTTTCTTTTGAAAAATTTCCTTTAGCTAGACAATGACTAAAGAATTACCGTACCAAATGTTTTATTTGAACGTAGAAACAAGTTTCTGTTTTTGGATAACTTCTACAGTTATCCTCCTACACTTTTTCTATTTCTAGAAACTTTCATAAGATTTACGATCTTTGATTTGATTTCAAGCTTTTTCTTTGAATTTTATATTGCTCTCGTCATTTAACTGACACCTAAATTTATTTATTTTTAAAATGTTCATTGTTTTGTAGAACATTATAAAGAAGCGAAGAGGCTCAAACAGCGATGAGGAATATCGTCGGGAAATCGAGAGCTACGACGAGATATATCTAGCAAGTACTCAGGATACCTCAGAAGACCTGGTGCTCCTGAAATCCATCAAAACTATTGATCCAGAGGCTGTGTTAAACACCTCGAAACCCCCACCAGTCGAGCAAGATGAAGTAAGCCTAGACGAGGAGGAGGAGGAGTCGTCGAACGACTCCGCTTTGATGCCTGACTCGCTTGAAGTGAGCATGCAGGAGCTCGAGGACAGCATCGAGGCGCTGCCGGCGGTCGGCTCTGAGGAGGGGAGCTCGACGGCCATGCTGGAGGGGGAAGAGAAATGCAGCGGCGCTCGGCCGGCGCTCGGCAGTAGTAGCGGGAGCAACGGCCGGGAGAACAGCGCCGCGGCCGACGCCTTGATGGCCAAGTCGCGCAAAAAGTGGCAGATCCCCGCGAGCTTCGACATCAAGGGCATCCCGAGCACTCACTTCCTGCCAGCGGAGCGCAGGCGCGAGCCCGGACACGCCAATCCGTTGCTCCTCGCGGCCGAGGAGCTCAGGCCGCGGGACGACGACGAGGAATATGGGGAGCCGAACGCCAACGGCCAGGATGCCGAGGAAGAGGAGGAGGAGGAGGAGGAGGAGGACGCTACGAGCGTGACGACAAACGCGCGTGACGAAAGTGGCGGACAGGTGGGAGGCGGCGGCAGCGAGTCAGCGGAGCGGTGCGCGGCGCGCACTCGCGAGGAGGAGGATGCGCCCCGCAAACGCCGTGACTGGGTCGCCCCCGAGTACCGGCTCAACAACAACGCCCAGGCCAATGGCAACAAGTACCGGAGCCTCGTTATGATCACCCAGGCTGCTGCTTATCAACCTGTCAACGTGGTCACCTCCGACACCACCACAGTGCTCCAACCCTCGATCGTGCATCAGCAGCAGGCGGGCTACTTCCAGCTGGGATTGGACGCTGGACAGGAGCTGGCTTCACGGTAATTGCGAGCGAGGGTTCACGGGCCTGCGCCGAGTGATTTGTGATGCCCGGCGCGGCCAGTGAAAGTTTACGGCCGATTTTTCCGCTGTGTCCGCGCTCTGTAGAAAGTGCCTCGCTAGAGTGCCTCCAGTGGCGAATTGTTTGTTTTTTCTTTAATTCCAATAGCGATCGCTTTTCCAGTTTGAGTGTCTAGTTTGTTGTTGCTCAATTTCTAGTTTTGTTGTGAATTTTATGTGGTGATGTATCAAAGGTTTATAGTTGTTTAATTAACAGGGTTAAGTGTTCCTTGAAAATTTTATGAAAAACGCAACTGTTAAAGGTTTGAAATATATATTTCCTATGATTAACTAGTAAATATATATAAGTAGATTAAATATTTACAAAAAAAATTTGCTTTATATTTAGCCTATATCCATTGGAATATTTGGAAAACGGAGCCAGCAAAATTTATTTAGTACTTTTTTTTAAATTGATTGATATTTACAACATTTACGATTGCACAATTAGAACTAATCCTTCGATGTACGGTATTTGAATACAGACTAATTTAAAATGATTTATGTAAACAAGATAAACAAAATTTTCTTTCACAAAAAATGAATTAAGTTACACGCCCTAATTTGAATTAATCATTCTCAAATTAGATGAATTTATCGAAGGAATTTATGGAAATAATCTATTTTATTAAATTCGTTTATTTACATAAAAAGTTCCAACAATAGATTCGCAGACGGAATAACAACGCTTATTTGCTTTTCTTTATTAGGGTAAAACTGCCACTTTGATATCAAATTGAATTATCTAGTCTTTTTACCATGCAATCGCTCTCTTTTTATTATCACATATCAGATGCAAATACTATTTACACAATAGAAAGATTTGATAATCGCCCCCAATAATCGCGTGTACGCTTAAACACAATTAATGATCCAATAAAGCACATCGAAACGAAATAAATTTCAGGAGAAATATCGGAGCCGGTCTGAGCAAAAAACCACTGCCATGTAAACGCCTTCTACCGGACGCGGAGGTGGACAGCGGCCTGAGCGTGGGCAGCGCGAGCGAGAGCGACGACGTACAATCGGTCAAGACCAACAACAGCAACAATAACAGCGCCCGCAGCCCGATCCTCTTGCCTCCCACCGAAGAATATCTACCACCGCCCCTCAGATCCTCATCGCCGCAGGAGATGCCGTACGAAAGTACGACTCCTCGCACGCGAGGCCCAGTGATCCTAGAGGAGGGCCTGGCAGATGACGATTCCTGGGTCGAGGAGATCTCGCACGACGAAGATGAACAAAGTGTGACGACGGCGACGGAGGAGAGCTCCGAGGACGAGGCGGTTATCGGTGGCGTGGGCGACCGCGAAGAAGAGCTGCGCGGCTACCATCGGCAGGCAATTGACTTCACGCTGCACACGATCGTAGAGGAGAGCTGCGAGGAGAGCGAGAGTGAGCATATGAGCGGCGCCAGCTGGCGTCGCAGGCTCGCCTCTGCCTCGGCACCCGACCTCGACAAATACTTCTTCTTCGGACTAGGCGCTGACGGCAAAGAACTCGACAGCCTGTCGGAGAGTTCCAGCATTTTCTCGGAGGGTCTGGACTCGCTCGCCCGCGAGGAGGCGGCTCAGAGCGCCAGTCAAGAGAAGAGCGAAGAACGGGAAGATCGAAGGGACTCCGATGGATCGGTGGGCAGCGATTCCGAGGGCAGACCCAGTCCCGAAGCGCAGCGGCGCAAACGTTTAGTACGCGCACGTGGCACCGGCAGGTCGCACAGCTCGTCGCTGGACAACCTGCTAGCTTTGGCGCACAGTGCGCAAAATTCGCTGCAGGACTCTGGGCCGCCGACCGATGGCCAGGAGTCCCAGTCCGAGGGCTCTTCGACGGAAACTGACGGGGCTGACGAAAATCCCACCTCCGCGGCGTTTAGTAACGACGGACAGTTTGATACGGTGAAGAGGAAGAAGAAAAAATTGAGGAATCCAGGTGCGCAGAGTCCACGAGTTACAGAAGACAGAAATAAAACTCCAGAGCCGTCCATAGTCGCCGAACTACCCGAGGAAGAGGAAGCTGAAGGTAATTTCTCAACTTTTTAATATTGTTTCTATTATTTTAAATTTACTAAATACTTTAAATTTTTGTATTGTGCTACATTATTATTTTGTAGTGTATTAAGTAAAATATGAATTTTTAAATAACGTTTGAAGCAAAGATTGAAACTATGAGCATTTAAATAAAAGGAGATAACAATCAATTTTTAATTAGCGACATTTATTTCTTCGCCATTCAATCATCAATCATCTCAAGATTTAAGACAAAAAAAACTATAATCGTAGGCAACAACTCTGAGGAGGATGGTGCAAAAACACCGCAGCCAGAAAGCGTACTAGCAGGTGACTCAGCCTCCGAAGAGGCTCGCTCGAAGACACAATCCCGAGACTCCGGTTTTGTGGGCAGCTGCGACGACCTGCTATTAGCGCCATCGTCCCGTTCAACAACGGGCGAGACGCCATCGCTGCCCGAAGCCGGCGAACCCGACGCTCCCGCTACACCCGAAATGGTTCGGTCCCAGGAGCACCAACGACGCAATCCCAGCAGCATTCACGAACGGCTCCTCGAGAGTCAACGACTGCGCGAGCGGCTGACGAAAATGGAACCGCCTGCAACCGCGAGCGGCCTCTCGCGCAAAGACAGCTTCAACAACTGGTCGAGCGATGAAGAAACCAATCTCATGATGTCTAAGATGCGTCAATTTTTCAAGACCATGGTGGCGACCAACGCACCTGTTGGACAGCATCCTGGTGGCAATGCTTCGAGCGCTGCATCGCCAGCACCCAGTCCCAGTCCGAGATTTTCTAAGGGTAGGCCTGGGTACGGACATCACAATACACAGAACAATCGAACTAAACCGCCGCAACTGGTCTACTTTGAAAATGAACTCACCAGGCTCATGAAGACTGTACCAGGCATCCGCGATGAGCAGGTTAGTGTGTAATCATCACTTACTTTTATTTTATTTAATTATTAATTAATATTATTACACTCACAATTAATTATTACATTTTAATTGATCGTACATTTATAAAAAGCTATTCTATTTTTTTTTTTTTTTTTTTTTTATATTCACAGCTTAAATCGGTAAAGTAGTCACCTCTTCGGTGTACATTAAAATCATTCACTTCAATTTCATAAATATTATAAAACAAACACGAACTTCATAAAAATCTTCGTACTATAGGTGCGCGAAATCGTCGAGTACCTAAGCTCCGAAGAAACTTGGTCGGACTCGTACGACAGTTCGGACTACACGAGCTCAGACTTGGAGGGAGCGGCGGTGGGTGGCCGTCGTTCTGCCCTTCAGGAGCAGATCTCTCAGAGCTGCCAGCAGATCATTGACAAGTTCGACACGAGTGCGGCGGGCGTCGCGGGTGCTGACGGAAATGCTAATCTGGACAGACGCGAGTCGCCCGCAGCGAAACAGAGCGGCGCTGGTCAGCAGACATGCCTCGGCCGTGACACTGCCTTCGTATATCAGAAGCTGGTCCAGAGCTTCACCAAAATGGCCGGGGATAACGTGCCCAGCGACGCGAGCTCCACGCCTCACAGCAGCCCCCCGCTCATCGCCAAGGTGATGCATCACATCGGTAGCAGACTCGTCGCGCTCATGCACGAGGTCTCAGAAAGCAACTCGACCGCTGGACACTCGCACACTCCCGGATGGAGGAGGTATCCTCATCGCACACCATCGTCCGCATCTACCACCGAGGATGACGATTCTACCAGTGATTCCGCCAGTGCGCCTACGGTGAGTGGAGTTCTTTTTATTTTTGAGATTGATTTGAATTTTTATAAATGTTGATTATTTACTTTTGAGATTTATATTTTAATATATTTGTGAATGATTATGATAATCGAATTAAGGAATAAGGAATCGATGGAAAAGTTCGTGGAAAAGATTAGATTTATTAGTTCGGCCTAATTAACTTTCTTAAATTTAAGTGAGTAGTTAGGTAATTAGTAAGAATTATTGGAAAGATATTTAAAAGATCGTTCTAATCTATATGCTATCTATTATGTATAACGGACACATTCAGAATACATTAACTCATAAAATTGATGTCAAAATTCGTTTATGCCTATATTAAATATTTAAAGTAATACTATATACCGTTGGATATAATGTAAAATGATCTAATACTTAACGGATTAAGTTCAAATTTAAAACCTACTGAATATAAAATCAAAATTAAAAATAACTATCTCGAACTTTCTCTTATCTATAATATTTACGCTAATTAAATTGTGTTAAAATTTTTAAATTATGAGAAAAGTAACTTTAAAAATATTATCATAAAACATAAATTTATATCGAGTTTTCGTAAACCATAACTAGCCTAATTTTTTTTAATTATAGAAAATGTATGTAAATATTATTTTTGAAAAACCAATTTCATAGAGGAATGACTTTTTTGTGCCTCGTATAAATATACTCCGCAGGGTAAGAAACAGGCGCTAAACAGGTATGAATAGTAATTTTTTTTTACGTTTGAAAAAAGTAAATATATGTAGGAACACATGCATATCGTCGTCTATAATCATCAATTTTTCAGTGATTCATGCTTTACACGTAACTAAACAAAATATTGAACAAAATTTAGTGACAATAAACTATCTAACGCATATTCGCACAAACTAAACCCAACGCCCTTTCCAGCATCTACCCCGTTCGAAGTCCCACGATCCGTTGTTGCTGATCAATGGCCACGCGGGCGGTGCGACGAGTATGCCGCCGACGGAAGCCGAAGAGCGCGAGGCGAGCGACTACGAGCGCTTCTCCTGGCGCGGCAGCTTCGAGTCGGCCCTGATGGCCGCGGATTCGCGCACGAAACTCAGCCTACTCGCCTGCTCGGGTGACGTAGGGGCGGCCAGCGCCATGGCAGCGAAGCGACGAAGTGCCGGTGACTTGCTCTTCAGTCCTAAGAGCTTCTCTCGCGAGCAGCTTGACAGGGTCAGGAGTTGCGGCTCGATCGGAGGTGCGGTCGCCACCGGAAACGCCGGAGGGGCCGGCGTCGGCGGTTCCATCGAAGAGAAGATCTGGAGCAATCGCCGACGCTCGTCCGTTCCTGACGCTAATACCAGGGGTGAGTCTGGTAAGATATACTTTTCATTTCGTGCCATTTTATTGCATTTCGATTTTTGTCCACGTTGTTGTAGATCAAATCTCCAATTGCTATTTATCATTTTTTATTTTTTAATAATTTAGTTACAGGTTTTTTGTTTATGAAGATAAGATGCGTTTGTTATTCATTCATGTAGAAGTTGTAAAACTTTACATATACATGTAATCGTATTTTTTTTTGTCGAATACTCGATGTCGTCATGAGTCACTTACATGTACTTTTTGCTATACATTTCAACGAGGTTTGTCACCATCTTCAGACTTATATAATATCATAAAATCACTTAAACACTTATCTCAAATGAAGCTTTAAATAAAGACAAATTAAACTTCTTTAAAAAAAAAAACGAGATCTAAAGAAGAAAAAAACCGAAGAGAAACTCGATTTCGACACTGTCACATAACTCTGTACAATGTCCAACTTCAATTCATTCTCAAACTCGTAGGCGCATCGGGAGGCGACGAGGATACAGAAGATGAGGACGACGACGAGCTAACGTACCACCAGCACCAGCAACAGCATCTCGGCGGTGATCCGCGAGCCACGACCCTACCACGCGGCGTCCAGGCAGCCTCCGGTGTGGGCGTCGGCGCTTCCGGCGCCTCCTCGAACTCTCTGCCGCGGCAGACGAGCGCTACGGCGGCCATGCACAAGGCCCACAGCGTCTACCACTTTCTACCTCAGCACAGCGCCGTCAAGTCGGCGCGATACCGCCCACCCGGGTTCTCGCGCAACAGTCCCGGCTGCCTCGCCGCCGCCCAGGCTCAGGGACCTAAGCGCGCGTTTAGTGCACCGGGACTACAGCTGCCCTCGCGCACCAGGCGACAGAACATGCAGCAGCACAGTCCTAACGCCTCAGCGTCCAGCGCTAACGTTTCCGTGTCCACTTCCATTTCTGCCGGTGAGTACTTTATTTATTTCGGTTTATTTTTGAGATTTTTTTAGTATGATAAAACTAATGTAAAACAGTAATCTAAAAGAAAAGTTTAGGTTAATGAAATTTCCCTAGGTGGTGCTTATGGTAAATTACATTTTTTTAAAGTTAAATTACTCAAGGATTTTTTGTAATAATTTTCATAATTACATTTTTTAGGTATTGCTAAACATAACGCATTGCAAAAGTTATGAATTCTTGAATGTACATACGGGTTGAATGTCATATTAACTGTTGAAAATTTGATTGTCATATCGTCAGATTGAAATTGAAACCTGATCAGAAGAAAAATAGCTTGATAACTAATCAAATAAGGTAGCTCGAAGTGAATTTACAAAGCAATTAATTCAACAATATGTATTTAAAGAGAGCGTTAAAATTATTTAAAATAATGCCCGCGCATTTTCTTCGTTAGCGCCGCTAAACACGAGAAACTAAAATTTTATAACAAAAGCAATAAACGACTTATGAATAAAGAACGGACTGAAAGAACAATCGGTTGTATTCTAACGATAAACGTATTTCAAATCCATTGTATCGCTGGCTTGTAAGGAAATGGCGTGACGTATTCCTGCCTCTCTTTTTTTTCTAACGGCTGGCTCTTGGAAGATTTCGTAGGCGACGACAACTTAGTTTTTCTTTTCGCTTCGAGATGGACTTTTTTTTCATTGGCGGATTACGAGAATTCAACGACGGAGTATCGGTTACAAAACTGTAGAAGTAATTACTACGTTATATCATTCGTTGTAGATGCGGTAAGAGTTGCCTGCGGAGCAATACAGTTTTACTTTTTCTACGTAAATTTATGATTTTTTTTTTTTTGTTATAATGAATACATTTTTTTTTTAATTTTTTTTTTTTACGAACTTATTTACTTGTTTTCGTGTACGTGTCGTTAAGTATTCGAGTTTTTTTTTTTTTATACAAATTTTTATAAAAAAAAACTTCGTTATTGTAAAAAGAAAAACAACAACGTTATCCAAATTAAATAAATTTTCGTTTTCAAAAACTCCGCTGTCGCAATCTCAAAGCCAAGTCTCTAAAGTGCGCGCGGCAATGCTCCTTTTGCTCGTATCCATTATACCAATACTGCTCGTATATAGAAACGCCTATTTCGCCCGCAAAAGCCTCGCAACAAACAGGTTATCGCCGAGACAACAGTCCACCTCGCTCTTTACACCGGCTTGAAAGAACAGGGAAGAAAAAAAAATTCGCGCTCGCACAATTAATTATAACGAGGCGGAGAAAAAATAAAAGAGGAGGCGCGCACGGATCCCGGACGAATGGAGATTACGCCGGCACGATCCCACGTATATATTCCGCGTGGGCGCGAAAAGCAGATCCGCTGCGTTTTCCCGTCGAGCGGCGGGTAAGGAGGCCGCGCGTAGAAAGTGAGCAAGCAGCGGAATCCCGAGCTGCCGTTGCGACACGCCGGTCTACTTGTCGCGCCCGATCGCCGCGGCGAATATTGCGTTTTGGACTTTTTTTTTTTTATCCTATGAAGTCGCGGCGTTGAATTTGATCGGCGAAGGGATGACTCGGACGATGACTTATATTTTCCAACTGTGGTGGGGGGAGACGATGCGAGGAGGCGTTATGTTTACCGTTAGGTCGCGATTAACCCGAGCAGCGTGGGGAACTATTCACCAAGTGGTTTCTGTTTCTGCGTCGTTTAGGTACAATAGCTGCTTTCGAAGGTACTATTTTGTTTATTCAAATTATGCTGTATAGTGCTGAGTGTTTGTTGTTCCGTTGAGTAATTAGGCGTCTCATTGTTCTTGACGATGGATTTATGATAAATCATTGTGATTTAATTGCGTTTGTTGATCGATTATTTTCAGTAATTAATTTCTGATGTAAGCCAATCTAGGTACACGTTACTTTCGATTAAGTAGTTAAATGTTATTATTATAAAGTAGATTTCATCGAGAATTAAAAATACCTGATTCAGTTATTAAAAGTGAATGGAGCTATTAATAATACGTGCATTAATCGATATTGGTAGGAGTTTAAAAACATGACAGTTAAATGACTTTAAAGAATCTGCCTATAAGCCTATACAGACTATTTGTAATAAAAGTTGATTTCAATTGATTAGTTGTAATCAGGCGTGATTTTTGATTTAACAATTTGTTTTAAAATTTCAAACGATGCGATTTAGCAACGTTTAATGTGTAATATTTGTTATTAAAAATAAGTTAAGTTTTCCTCTAAATATTTTATATTTAACATATAAAATATTTATAAAATATTTTTAAAATATATTCTGTTAAATATTTTATATTTAACATATACGAATAATTAGAGCGTATGGGGTTAAATTAAAAATGTACTACTACAAAGTTGTCACCCCCGAGTGCACCTCTGTACGATTACGATAAAAAAATTTCCACTAGAGAAATTTTATTTCGTTCCCCTAGCCTCGTCACCGCATTAATTCTCTTTAACAAGGGTTAGGCTCGGGTAGAAAAAAATCGATGAATCGCGTATAGGCAAATGCGCGCTCGTGGGTCCGCGCCCAGTCTCGCGAGACCAGCGTATCTCGTTCCTAGAGAGAAATATGGGGCAAGAATAATAAGAAAGAACTCTCCTTTCGTCGATTACTCCGAAAAGGCTGGTTTAAAAGTTCCTCCCGCTTATCGTGCGATGGTGTCGTCAATTACGGCTAAGCAATTTCTTTTTTATATCGTGCGTTTAATTCGAGCTTCGAGGAAGCGACAGCAGGCGAATAAACGCTAGGCCGACAATTAATGAGTTTAGGAAATGAACTGGTGGGTCTTCTTTTGTGTATATTCGTGTTAATTTTATGATTCGGGTTGACATGGATAATGCGTGTTTTTTTTGAGTGATAAATTAATGAACGTTAATTTGTTGTTTTACTCAATTTATAAATCATTTTCTAAGTGTTGAAAACAGAAGATGAAAAAAATTTCGTTCAATAATAAATCATGGGTACCGTTTTTTTTTTCTTTCTTTTCTTTTCTTTTTAAATACTTTTACTCGTTAAAATGAAAATTATTAATATATCTTAAATAAGTCGACTGTAAAACTATACTGCAGAAACATTCCTCTATCATATTCAAGTACCTTCAAAGTGATTGTTCTTATCCATTGTTACTGCTCTTTTTTTTGTAAATTTCATTGAACTACATTTGAACAATCGTTTGAATCGCGGTTATGCAGTTTTTTTTTTCATTTCTAGAAGTGCGGAACTGAAACTTAGTACAGTACAATTACAAATGAGATGTAATTATTAACTTCTAAAATTCTTCTTTCACGATCCCAATCACTTCCATAATTTAAAGAAATAACAGATAACTCTATAGAAGTTAGATTTAATCTTTCATTCGAAGTGTAACTTTCTATCTTTCAGTAAATATTCAACCACCCATTAATAGATAGATAAATTCAGATGGACACAATTCTTTAAATCTTTATGTTTCTCGATTTATAGTACAAATAAGGTAAAATCACAGATTACAACATCAGCGATAGAAATGCCGTTCTAAGAGTTACTATCTCCAAATATGGAAGTAAAATTCTGATGCAAGTAGCTATTTCTTTCAAAATCTTAATCCAAGAGTTACGTTAATTATCAAACAAATTTAATTTTTTTTATTTCCTAGTTAATCATATACTTAAATCCAATCACATACTACAAATGACGCAATAAATTCTGTCGATTGATCTCAACAATTTGGACCATATTAATCTACCGATTTTCTTTTTCAAACACAGGTACCTCATCCATAGAATTATTTAACAAATACTTGTTCTTAGCATCACAAGAAGGAAAAACAATAAGAACAAAACAAAAAACAAACTCGTTATCTCAAGTCGGAAGAGTTAAGTTAAAAGTTTATAAACGACACCCGATAAAGTGAAATACTGCCAGCAAACTTCGCTTCCTCGCTAATTTGAAACTCAAACTTTGCCTCGAAGCTTATTAAAAACTCTTCACTCCCGAGCGCGCTTCTGACGGAGGTGCCGAAGAAGCGTCAGCGACATTTCCCAATGAGTCGAGTCGCACCCGCGCAGTCCAAGGTCGGGAATTTCGCCGAGCGTGAGAGAGCAGCTGGGATGGGGAAGCGGGACGCCTCGGTGCTTCCGCTCGCCGAGGCAATTGAAGGTGTCGCAACTGCACCCGCGACAATCGCCGCGAAAGCAAAACGAAGCCGAGGCGAGGCCAAGGTGGACCTTCGGCTACTTCATTTTTTTCCTCCTTTATCGCTTCCGACACTCGCGAGATACCGCCGGCGTACGGGACTGGACGTTTGCGAGTAGCTTGCGTTTTTGTTGTAAGGATGCTGTAATTATTAATTTGATTTTGCGGAATTTAGGCGCAGTTTCGTTTGCTAGTAGAATTAACCAGGCGACGGGGAATTTATTTTTCAGAAGTAACTTGATATTGAATTATTTAGTGCGAGGTTGGTATAGAGATTGTAGATTGTACTACAGCTGTTCATAGCGAAACGGCTTATTTTACGAGATTTGACGATGTTTTTTTATGGCACTAATTTCTGCTCTAGAATGACGAATAAAAAAGAAAATAATCTTTGAGTTTGTCAATTAAAACTATAGTACGTTGTTAAGAATGAAATGAAATTTTTTTTTTTTTTTAATTGCATTTCTGCAAAACGAAGCGTACGTTCGCTTTTATTTGAATAAAACATGTATGTAAACGTTGCCATGAGCTTTTGAATATAACAGTCTGCGGCAGATAAATGAAAAACAACGTCCACTTGTTCCAATGTTTGTCGACACCAACTGTAGGATGTTACTGTTGTGCCTTCGAATGGTTCATTTCTCGGCTCAGCAGTACGTATATAAGATGTTGTTAAATATTCAACGCGGAAGATGAATTTTATTTAAATTTTACATATTTAAAAAAGATATCTGATTCTTTGAAGAAACGAATTTAATTGTCTACTGAATTAAATAAAGTATAATTTAATTTAAGTTTAGCACGAGTACTATAAATAAATGAAACGAATAATAAAAATATTTACTGAAGTAAAGCAGGTTAGTCGCCAGTTAATTAATGTCAGTCATTTATGTTTATACTTACATAAATTTATTATTCTACTTAGTGCGTCCTGCTTTATACTGAATCAGCATTTTTTGGTTTTTAGCCTAGTAGCATTTTCTCATTGATGAAACGATTTTTCTCATATTGTTTGAACATTTAGTGTAATAAGTTAACGAAAACTGTGTGAAAAGTCATTTTATGATCAATAGGATAAGACTAGATGACAGCAGTTTTTTTTTTTAAATGAAAAAAATTTCAAATACTTTTTTCAGTAAATACTTTTGTTAGTTTACTAAAGACTACATAGTAATCCTTGAAGTAACGTTTCTCTCCAAGTTTCTAGGTATAGACGTTAGGTATCAATTTCCTACATAAAGAAAATCAACTAAATCAACAGTTTAAATTATTATCAATCATCAAGCCAATAAAATATCGCAATCTCTAATAACCAGTAGCAGCTTCTCCGAAGCAAAACGACCCAACGAAGTGATGCCACCTCTGTGGTTCGCAGACTCGCGCCGCAGCGCTCCTCTCAGTGTTCGATCTCGCCGCCGGGGCCCATCGAGCGAGCATCTCGATCCTGTTAACCGGGCAAAAAGCGGATCGATCGGCGCCGTATCGCGGTATTAGAATGCGAGCAAAAAAGCGCGCGCCGTTTCTTTTTCCCGGCCGGCATCCGGAACGCGCGAGCCTCGAGCCTCGCCTCGCGCGCTCCTCGTTTATTATGAAAGACTCAATTATGCCGCTCGCGCGCGCCACACACAATGCTTATTCCCGCGAGCGCGACTTTCGCGGGAAAAGTACGCACGCGCCTCTGCGAGTTTTTCCAGGCGAATTCGTCTCTGTTTTTTCTTCTTCTTCCTCGCGCGCGTAGGTGACGACGCGGGGGTGACGTGGGCTGGGCCGGAAGCGGGAGTGACTTACTTAGGTGAATGTGGGTTTCATTCAGCGGCTGCTTGCGATTGCTACATATGTAATTACTCTTTTTATTAGATTTATGAGGGAAATTGGATTCTTAAAATTTGAGAAGATTTTAAAAACTGTTTTGCTTAAGTTGAGAGATCGTTGGTTCCTTGTAACCAATGAATCACTTTTTAAAATAAGTGTCTTTTGGGATTATTTTTTGTCATCGATGCAAAATTTGTATACAATTTATGGAATGGTTATTGTTTAATGTTATTATTCAGTGATCAATTTCTGGATTTTATAACCAGTTCTAAATTTTTTCTGAGCTATTTGTGTAACTATTCAGAGCTATCAATTTTTATTTTTATTTATGTATTTATTTGTACAAAGTACTTTTTCCTGGAGTTAAGACTTGTAGATACCTTCATTAGATATACTTTCTTTTTGTAATATAAACATGATTGCTCGCATGCTAATCTTAAAATTAACATACAGCGTTTTTCTTTCTTTTTATAGATAAATTACATTCTGCTACTATTTGTATAAAAGTACAAATATGTAGTTAGTTTTAGAGTTGATGTTACACGTAGATAATGAAATAAGTCTGATATTTCGCAATCTTTATCTTTATTATCCAATTGAAATGGTATTGTAATAGAAACGTTTTCATTAATTTCAAAATTTTAAATGATCGTGATAATGTCAAAAATATTTTTAATTTTTTACATGGATCCTTTTTATGTTCGTTTACAATTTTTCTTATTCAAAGCTTATTATTTTAACAAAATGACAAGTAGTGCTATCGTAGCTATATGCCATGCTTATGATATATTGACAACACCCCTTTAAGTGCAATCTGAAGTATGCAATAAATTTACATACTTTAATGTTCTGTGCGCTCTTTTTAACCTTGAATTCTATATCAATGTGACAATAAACTTAATAATTTAACCGATAACTTAGTAACCGATACTGTTCGAATGATCATATTGATTCATTTTCATGCGTATATATTACCGGTAACTGTTTAAATTCTCGTGTCATAAACTTTCATTTTCTCTTTGAAACTCGGTAGCTTAAAACAATATTTTCATTACAATTTGTTTTTGATCGATTGCACATCCATGATTAGGAAAAAAAAGAAAACTTTAAAATATTGCAATTTTCTTTGTTTCCTGCTGTGCATTTGAAGGAATTGAATCTGGTGAAACGGAAGTTTCCTTTCGTAACATTTTAAGTGTTCAAATTTTTTTCATTTTCCTTTCAAATTTCTCTCAATTCCTTAGGTGTTCATTCTTTTTTATATCAGAGTTCAATGAATATTTTTTGTTGCTCCGAATAATAATTAGTATATATACTGATAAGATAACTGGTGTTAAAACTAGATGTGGTACAGGTTTTAGTTTCGTAAAACATTTTTAATGCAAGATTTATTAGGTAGTCCAATAAATGAGTCATGCGGACTGCTGATTATGTTCGGATAATAAGCCTTTTTTAATATCAATTATTAGCTGGATATTTGCTTAAGAGAGTCTGCTATTTATAGGATAACAGAAAGTTTATTTGCATAAAAAGTTACAAAATTTATTAATAAAATATATTACGCATATAAATTGTACGATTTACATTTTTGTAGAGTACAGTCGAGACAATTTATTATACAAACCAGAAAAGTCAATTAGATATAAATATTTCGGAATATCTGGAATAAAATCGTAGTGTATATTTTAAGGATCACTTGGAAAAGATAATTGACCAGTTTTTTTAGTATAAGAGCATTTTTACTTATTTTTATACTTTTCAGCCCAATAACGGTAACAGTTGCAAGAAACATCTCACACAAAAACTTAAATTACTTTACGTTGAAGTCACAATTGCATGGATTCATCCTCGTCGCTCGACAAAGCAAACGCCCATCAAGTCCTCTCGTAATTTCGAACTTGATCGAACTTCATCAGCATTCGAGACACATCGATAAGCGCACCTTGACAAAGCCTTCTATATGAAAAGTTCTCCATCTTAATTAAGAAGAAGCTCGAGAGAACGAAGCCCACAAAGGCGGGAAAATTTTGTATATCTCCGGCATTTGTCCCATCGCGCGCACGGCGCTCGGCACTGTGTCTTTCACCCGAACTCGCGCCTCCACTCTCACCTTGACACACATACCTCCATCGCTCTCTAAACGCCAGTGCGCGCACGCACGCGAATTTTTCCTTCTGCTCACTGTTTATTTCCACTCCTCGTTGCGAGAGGTAAAAGCTATTCCTCCGTGCTTCAATCTTCAAAAAAACGAGCAATCGATTCGCTCATTCCGACAATCCGTCCGGCAGCCGCAATCAATAGCCGCGGCTTTCTACAGCGTGTAAAATTCAAATTTATGCGCGGCTTTCGCGCGAATCGCAATTAGAGTCGGTCCGAAGCTCGGCCGCGCGCTCGGCGCCCCGCGTGAATATGGATGAACGCGGGATTTTTTTTTCCTCTTCTTCTTCCTTTTCGAGCGAACCGTGCAGTGTGGCCATTCACTTTTTAGGCTTTGAGTTTCTCGAGCGGAGATACTAGCTGAGCGCGGGGAGAGGGCCCCGCGAGGTTGACGGGCGCTGATTTAGAAATGCTCCGGATTTGTGGAAAATGGAGCAATTAAGTCGTCTTTTGTATTATGATTGTGGTTTTGACGGTTTGAATGTAGGAATGAGGCATTCTCATGCCTCGTGGAATTTTCTACGCATTTTACATTTAAATTCTAAGTCCCTTCTTTGAAGTCTTTTATTAGTTAATTAATAATCTTACTGCGATTGTTCGAATGATCTTATGCATGTGTTTTGCTTTTAGTATTTCCACTGCAGCTTACGTCGGACGATACTTTTAGAGAAAAGCAGGCTGTGGAATTCAATATTAACTGTTATAGTTGGTTGGCAAATAAAATTCGGGATTTAAAAAATTTAGCAAAGTATTTTCTCAACGCGAGTAACGAGCAAGAAAACTTTTTATTCAAAGTATACCTTAGCTTCGTCATTACGATTTAGAATTACGATAACTACGATCTGAAATTCTTGTCGTTGGAGCGAAACGGAACTCCGGAGGTTTTTATTTCGTTCTTACGTACGTTTAAGCTTCGTTTTACACGGAGTAACGGAAAGAAGTAGTTTGAGATGTATATATATATCTATATTCACGTTGTCAGGGTACTTTTTCAGTTTTCTCATTGTGCCTTAACTGTAAGTCTTAAACAGTCTGTTATATTTGGAATTTTTTCATCGTTTCTTCCATGTAATGTACGTAGATATGAAACTAATTAAAATTTTAAATTAAACATTTGTTTAACTCTTGATCTCTACTTTTCTATTCAACGGTATATAAAGAAAACTCTTAGCTTCTCAGTACTACATTTCTTGAAAAAAAAAAAAAAATAAAAAAATAAATAATTTTAAATATTTTAAATATTTAATACTTCGCGTGGATGAAGATAAAAAAAATCTTAACTTACCTGCGTAAAATTTATTTTCCACATCTCAATGGCAAATAAATTTAAAACAGAAGTACCCGAGTTACCAGAAAAAAGTCCATCAACCAGACATACGCCTCGTTATTATCCAGCGCTCATTAAAAATTCAAGGCAAAATATCAGCTCGAAAAAGCAATGAACTCACGCGCACGACTGCACTCGGAGAAAGAAGAGGGAGGGAGAGAGAGAGAAATCCGCAATCACTCCCTTCGGTGAAGCCACTTGCACGGAAGGCAAAAGTGAGCTTCTCTGAACAGAAGAGGAAAAGCGTACTAGGTCCGCGAGATTTTCCCTCGCGCTCCCATTAACCGTCTGTACAGAGAAAAAAAGAGAGAAACCGAGAGAAAGAGAGAGAGAGAGAGAGCCAAGTGGGTCACGCCGGCAAGTCGAGTGCACCGGCGGATCCTCTCCGCGGGCGAGGAGGTGAAGGTGCGCTGGACGTGAGTCACCTATACCGGTGAGATTGCTCGCTGCGTCTGCGCAATTTACCGGATTCCGTGAGGTTTCGAGCTATTGTAAGATTCGTAAGGATCCTCGCGCGCTTCTATTGACTGAATGTGCTCTGCGATTTCCGAGTAGGAAGTAGATGTTTTATGTGACTACGTGTAGATATAGATGATCTCAAATTATTTTTTAAAGCCTTCTTTATCTATTGTACTTAATGAATTTATTTCACTTTTTGTTTGTACATCGCTAGGCACATAAACATTTATAGAAAGATAGAGATTTTAAACATAATTTTTTTGTAAAACGTACATGTAGGCACATTATGACTGTGGGGTGTAAAGAGATAAGATCGCAAATGTGTGTGCAGATATATTGTATACCTTATGTCTCTGTAGGATGTAGACATAAATTTTTATTTAATACTGTAGGTGATGAAGTTTATGAAAGTTTGAACTACATTATGATATAAATGACAATATTTCTTACGCAGAAAAAATGGTCTTACAAGGCGTTTCTCTTCTTGATCAATCGCACGTAGATCAAGGAATGTAGAAATGTCGGACGAGGCCTAGATGACGGCTAAGTTCCGAGAAAATTCGAGGGGAATGAAGGCTGATAATAGCGTACCGTCTCTATTTTTGAGAAAGGTACATAGCGTTACTAAAAGAAAAGCAGCTTTTACGTTCTCGGTATATTCGTAATTACATATTCTGAAAATGATTGAGGCGATGAAAGCGAGGAAACAGGTGAATTTGCGTCCTAATTAATATTCAATTGCACGAGGACGCGGCTCTACGCTCATATTTGTCTTTAAGGGTACAAAAAATTTGGTGTAATGACGGTACTTGTAGAATTACAGTTTTAGCATCAATCTCATAATAAAATATGAGATTGATGCAATTCATTATGTTCTACGGGAATATATTTTATAGAGGAATATGTATTCCTTTTCGTAATATGCGGTAATGATCATTTTATAAAATTGTTGTGTTGAAGAGTTACAGGTTTTTTTTTTAGTTAAACCTTGAACAGTCAGAAAATATAAACTATAAAAAAATCAAGACGAGTCTTGGAGGTCATCCTTGAATTGGAACTTTTATTTTCATTTTTCGAAGTATTTTATAGATTTATCATGTACAATAAATTTAAATTTATTTTTGTTGCTTGTTTAGCCGTAATTTATACGATGTAGTTTATAAAATATTTTTATTAATGACTTAACTGAAGGACTTTTAAGAAGCATACTTAATAACATTTTTAGTTTTCTTACATCAAGTAATAAAATTGTGTATATACACTTTATTTATTTTTACGAAATATTTACTGCATTTCCTTATAAAATGTTAAATAATCTTTGAATGTTACAAGTACTAGAAAATGTATCCGCTTAAATAACCATAATAAGATATTTTACCGAATCCAACCATATATAATAACTAATAAAATAATGATGTAAATTGTTACGCGCTATACGTGTTAAATAACAACAACGACGAGAAATCTTGTAACTGTATTTAATTAACTTTTAAAACGTTCGATCATCTTACATTTAACCCCCTGTAACAACCGAGCGAATAATCTAAAATGTATCCCCGCGAAATGCACCGTAAAATTCGATGAACAAGAGGAGCGAATTACCTCACAAAAGCTATAATGCTTTCACCGCGAAAAGCGCGCGAGCGCGGAGGACGATTTTCGAGCGCGTAATCGATCGAGATCGACCGCTACGGCTTTCACGCCGGATGCGCGGGACCGCCGGAGCTTTTTCCGCCTTTCCCACGCGTCGACGAGCAGCGCGCCGCTCGCTTTCCCGAGCGACGGCTTTTCCTCCTCCGGCCGCCACGCCGTGGCGCGCGTGACTCATTTTTCCCATTGTTCAATTGACGGGGTTCTCGCTTTTTTTTCTTCTCCCTGGAGACGGCATCGGAGTTGATGATGACGCCAATCGCGAGTTTTATATGCCTGGGATAGCTCAATTGTGGGCACTGGAGTTTCTAGAATTGAGGGGACATGTGCCTTTTTTCTGAGCACTTCCTGCGAGGTTCGATGCTTTTTTAGGAGATTTGTGTGTGTGAATGGGGTTTATTGAGAATTTAATCGGGTGAATTGACTGTTGGATGGTCTCATTGTTTTTTTTTAAGTCGATTGTAAGTTTTTGTGTGAGACTTATTTTATACTCAGAATTTCTTATTTATATTGTAATAAGAAGGATTTGTGAATTGATAATTGGTTGAATAAATAGTGACGGTAATTGCAAAGTTTATATTGTTATTCCTCTTTAATTCGTTTATTTGAACTTTAGGTTCTGCTAAAAATTCATTTGATTGTATGAAACTTTATTAATGTAATGTAATTTTTGTTGCCTTTTTTAATTATTATATACTATACCATAAGCACCACCTACATCACTTAACAAAATTTAATATGATTAAACATAAACAAATATAAATATTAGATAAATATAATATAAACGGGTAGCTTTAAAATTGTTGCAGTTCTGCAACTGAAATAGTGATTATCCAATTATTTGAATTTTTCAAACGACTAATTATTTATTTCATCTGTCCAAATATAGACGAGGCGAGCCTGTCGGAGGCATGCAGTACACCGATAATCGGGGCGAGCTCGCGGAATTCCTCGAGCCACTCCGCGAGCATGGACCTGGACGACATCGACCGCAGTCTGCATCTTACCACGCGAGCTTCACTTTCCAGCCTTGGCGTAAGTATATTCCGAATGTATTTGTAATCTCAGGAAACGTCCGCAGTATTGTGGGATTTTATCCGCAATGATTCCAATGTAATAAAGGAAAAATAAAAATTTAGTCGTATCTTATTGCAAAAAAGAAGGACGTATTCTTGACTCTTGCGTTAGACGCGTACATCCTCGTCATCCAGTGATTCATTTGTTTCCAATATAATCGATAAACTGTTTTGGTTCAATGAATAATGCTGAATTATTTTTAATTGTAATGATAATATGAACCGTTATAAATGTAGAAATTATATTATAGTACAGCGATAAAAACTGTAATGAGAATTTATTGTGACTCATCGTTGTAAATAACGTCGAGTAGATAATATAGAATAGATCAGTTTTGTCTGTTAGTACAAATTTCATTAGCTCGAGCGAATTCAGTCGACATTTAACTTTATTGTACTAAGTATATATAGTTTTTTTAATTTACGACTTCAAATTAGTGACGCAGATATCAATAGTGTTTTTTCTCCTATATCGACGAATTATTTAGTCTAATTTGAAGCAGAGTAAGTGTAAAGGAAAAATATTAATTATTAAGATCGTAATATTTTACAGACTATTAAAAACTATAAGTGCTCTTTATTCTGAAGGAAAAAAGGTTCAATTAAGTATGCATTTGAAACGAAAATTGCAGGTCTTAGACCGATGTAAAATCTGTAGACTCCAGTGCATAGTGTTTAAATTAATATTCTTAAAATAAATTTAAAATTGTAATATATCAAATTAAACTAACGGAATTCAAAATTTTACGCACACAGCTCACGCAATTATTCGCTATTATGTTACCACAAAACTGATATTAAAAATACAAACAGCAATTTGGAAAATAATAACGTTGCTGCATCTATTAATTACCTCGTCGAGTGTGTTATTATTCCTTGATGCTTCATGCGTGCGCTTTTTAAATTTCTAATTTCTAATTACAAAACAAAAGCTATAGATTCATAAATAAAAAACATCATAATCATCTCTTATGCGCTCATACAAAGTACCTAATGTACATTTTACAGAAAGATAAAAGGGTAGAAATAATGAATGCAGTAACATTAGCATGAAACTAGTACAAAGAAAAATGAAGAATTTATTTTACACTAAGTTATTAACCTTATTCAGTAAATAATACATATCGTAATTTATGAATTGCAGGCTCGATCGGACTCCATGGCTTCGGTGTACAGCGGTGCGGGGGAGGGTCGCTGGTGCGGCTCCGTGGCCGTCAGAGGTGAGGTCGAATTTTCTCTCCAATACGATTACAAACAGCTGACTTTCGAGGTGCACGTGACGCAGTGCAGGGACCTCGCACCCGTCGACGTCAAGCGCAATCGATCCGATCCGTAAGTAAAACACACCGTCGTCTCTAATTACTTTGCCAAAAGTTTTCTTTTAACACTGATGCTTTTATGCATCTGACTATACTAGCTTGTAAAGTGTAGTGACCAACGAATGTGTAAACATTCCATAAAGTTAAGAATTATAGGAAATAAATTCTATGATACAAAAGTAGGTGTTTTATCAAAGGGATTTATCTTTTATTTTTTGTACAAGGTGATCCGTTTCAGAAGATATTTTGATGTTTGCTGAAAACTCTGTTTAAATCAAGTTTCGTTCTGCAAGAAAATATATTTATTAAGATGTATTTTATCACGTCGTGATGAATAACTCCCCTAACTCATTAATTAAACTAAATAAAAAGAAAGTGCATTTGTCAGATAACTTATCTAACCATCTGTTGAATACTTAATCATACTCGAGAATAAATTATTAATGTATTACTGGGAAAAAATTAGGATACAATTATTGCGGTTATTTAGAATCTACTTTCTATTGAACATTGTTATTTGGCTTACTCTTGCGGAAAGAAAATTGATTCGAAAATTTGAAATGAATGCTCTTCTCTATTGGAAAAATTTTAGCTATGACCGATTTTTTTAGGAAATATCGCTTTTTTAAACCGCATTAATTAAAAATGATTTTTTACTTTTATTTATTACTAGATTACTGAATTTATTTATCTGTTATTTTAGATACGTTAAAGTATATTTATTGCCCGATAAATCGAAGAGTGGAAAACGAAAAACGAAGGTGAAGAAGCACACATTAAATCCCATTTTCGACGAAACTCTCAAGGTATAATTTTTACTACAATGTTTTTATTGAACATAAAAAAACGCGCTCTTATTCTAGTATAAAATTTACAAAATATTTTTTAAATAATTTCCCTACTCAATTCTATTTACATTTACAGTTTCATACGAGCCTAAACAGTCTCGAATCCCGAACGTTATGGCTTACAGTGTGGCACTCGGATATGTTCGGTCGCAATGATTTTCTCGGCGAGGTCAGAATGCCTTTGGAAAATAAAATATTCGATGATCCTCGACCTCAGTGGTATCCACTACAAGAAAGAGTACGTTAACCTCATTATTAGTTAAGAGTAACTGTACAAACATTATTTATAAGTGACAGGAAATCATACGTTTAAATTTTAATGGATAATAAAATTCTTAGCTAATAATTTATAAAAAATTTTAGACTGAGCCATTTGACGACCCTATCGCCTGTAAGGGCGAGGTGATCGTGGGGCTTAAGTTCGTACCACCGGATCCAACGCGGCCAGATCGCGATCGCGATACCCTTGAGCAACGTCTGAACAAAGCTAAGAAGAGCTGGAGCAAGGGTTCGCTCCATGTTCTCGTCAAAGAAGCGAGGAGCTTACAAACTCGTGCCAAGAACTCCGGAACTTGCGATCCATTCTGCAAAAGGTTGTACAATATCATTAATCTTTTGTTAAAAGACTTTTTGTTAATTTTTCTTTACTTCCTGTACAATCTTTATTCTGTTTTTATCTTATATAATAAATGAATTAATAATGTGTGTTACGAAATGAGGTTTTCGACGGATGCAATCGGTATCAATATGAAAACATGTTTTAGAAAAATAAAATATTAGAATTATGATGTACTTACATATTAAATAATTTTACAGTTACCTCCTACCGGATAAGGGTCGATCCGGCAAGCAGAAGACTGGAGTGGTTCGGAGATCAACTGGTTCAGCCACCTGGAATCACACCTTCGTATACAAAGATGTGAGCCTTCAGGAGTTAGCTGACCGGGGTCTGGAATTGACCGTCTGGGATCACGATCGTATCGCCAGCAATGAGTTCCTCGGAGGCGTTCGTTTCAACCTCGGCACAGGTTAGAACTTTCATGAAAATTTTATTAATTTCTTTTTTAATACAATAAATGGGATCGTTTTCACTGAATTATTTTACATTTATTATTTGTAACAGCACTATTTTATTTATTAATCTGTAACTCTTTTCAGGCAAACATTACGGCAAAACAGTGGACTGGATGGACGCGACCGGCCGTGAAATGTCGCTCTGGCAAAGCATGTTGGAGCGTCCGAACTTTTGGGTGGAGGGTGTCGTAACCCTTCGACCAAATTTGCACAATCACGTAAAGTCCGGCACGTCCTAGCACTACCCCCACGGAGCTTTCGAAACGATACTTAGTGAGATGATGAAAGTGCCTTTAGGATCCATCGTCGCGAGCATCCCCACTTCATCGTCTCGGCGCTTCAGTCGCGCCGAGATCACGCTATTTTATTGAGAAAAGTAGATATGTGATCTTTGCTCCCGTGCTCTCTGTCATTTTGATCTTAAAGAGCTGAAATTTTTATGGACGCAAACTAAAATTTTCTTTGCAAAGCGATCGAAGGAGCTGTAGCTTTAAGATAACGAAACTGTCTTAAAAGTCCATCCCTTTATTTGTTATTTATGCGATGATTCGTTTTATGCATCGTGTAAATGTTCTAATTGTTGTGCAACCCAAAAATCATTGGTTTTTTTTTGATATGATATAAATGTATTCTTATAGACACTTGATCTGATCGTAGAGGAAAGCCGGACACCAAATAGACGAGCCATTTTTTTTTAACTTTTTTGATGAAATGGGAAAAGCCAACCGTGTCTCGTTCGTAATTTATTCTTCGTGGCCAAAAGTATTTTGTAACGATGATTCGACGATCGCTGTTTAAAGCCGTAATTCACGAACAGTTTTCTCTCGCGGCGAGAATAACATGCTTCCAAGCCTTTGTAACGCATGCCAACGGGGAATCGGTGTGTTTGAGCGATTAAATGCCGCCAGATTTCCGATGATGATAGATTTGTATATTTAGAGGAAAGTAAAGCTTCGCGAGCTAATATACAATTTGTTTCTTAATCTAATGAAATGAGAAATTTGCAGAGGTGGGCACAGCGAGGCGCGTCTTGGTCGAGTATTAAATGCGTTCTAGAATGAATGCGAAGGATCGCGCGCGATTCGAAGACACGGCGCCAGGCCGATGTACTTATTTGTTACAAGTACGCGCGTTAGTACTTACGCTAATTATTGTTTCTACGATACTTAAACCGAGGAGAGACTCGTCAAACTAATTAACTGAAATATCGATGAAAAAATGGATAATCAAGAATTTTATTTAGCGATTAAGGTTTATTGATTTACACTGACGTATTTTGTAAGTTGAGAGGAAACGGAGAGTAAAAGGGAAATCGAAACAGGGTGAACAGTTTGGGCCAATGATAAACTGCCTCTGACGATATTTTCTTTTTTTTTCGAGAGACGACTTAGGATTAATGTGTAAAGAGATGGCGATAATGAATGTGTGCATGTCAATATTTTTCGTACGCAGCATGAGGCGCGTATGTGCAATACATATTATATATATACTGTAATAAAATGATGCATTTGCGGGCTCGTGATTCGTACGAACGTGAAAAGACCAAATGCAATATTTTCCTCAGACCGCAGTTGAGGCAAGCGCGAGTGCAATTGTCCTTGGATGTTCGTGTGCATTCCCGCTTCTGTAAGAGGAATGTTATCAGCGAGATTAAAGAGATCTATTTATACTACTGATTATTATACAGAGAAGGTTGATGTACATGAAAATAAATTCATTTTTTCTACCTTATGCGATATAGTTTTTATTATCATTGAAAGGTGCCATGAAATACGAGAATCCGACTCTCTTTTCTCCGTTGTAATCGATTATAGGGTATCCCTGTTCTATCCCTGCCTTGAGAAAAGCTTCCGCGACTACAGTGTGAAACGGGAGATCAGAGATGTGCAGTGGACCGTTGGTATTATGGTACGTCTAAAGAGCGAATTAAGACGCTTATGGCAGGTTTTTATTTTATTAATAAATCGCCGTACGTGAACAGAATTAGTGATTTTATGGCTCGAGTTTTTGAGCATGGAATTGACAAACGTTATTTTAACGATATTTTTACAAAAAAAGAAGATAGTACTTTTAATTGTGAGGACATTTATTTTGATTCCAATTCTAGTAGTAGTCAGATCAATAGAGCAGAGACGAAAAAACCCAATTATGACTTTGGACCGTATCTTTTTTTAGTTGCCTATTTAATATCTTTTGCAATATTTTTCAATGAACTTATTTTCGAAAAGCTGCGCGAAATTTATAATTTTTTACATATAAAAATAATGTACCGCAGCTTTATTGAGAAATCTGTGAAAATATTTATTCGATTTAAAGCTGCTTTGACAAACTTTCGATTTACAAAAGATACATAGTGCTGGGGTAAAGTTAAGATAGAAAAATAATAGTATATTGATTATAAATTATAGATTATTTGATAAACAAAATGCAGAATGAGTGTAAGAGTTGTTGATTTAACAATTCACCGCATTGTTTTAAGTTTATAAAACATTCATATAACAAATGAGGCATGATTAACTGTTATTGTAAGTATTGATTATTCTTAGATATTGTTAAAATGTACGTATTAAATTTTGTATCAAGTAACCTTGGTAAATTTTAAAAAATCTAGGAAATCAATATCACTTAAAAAATTTTCCTATACGTATATGCATTTTTATTACTTAGCAAAAATTCCACTCTTTCGCTATTTAGAATATTTGTTACTTTCAGTAGTATTTGAGAATGATCCGAACTACATTGAAATTTTGAACAAATTTCAAAACCCATAATCTTTAAAAATAACGGAGTATCGTTCAATAAATGTAGATTTTTCCAAAATAAGCGACTGACAAATTTATTTACAAAACGCAATTTAAAAGATTTCACTGGGCATTTCGTTAAGATCGTAGTTCGAAGGTAAAAAAAATCTTTGTCAATTATACCAATTTGATTGACTCAATGAATTTCATTTCATCTCAATTACATCAATTTTCAGAGAAGGTAACTTTATACATTCGGTGAAAGACATTATTTACAGTAATTATATTATATATAGAGTATCTTGTTGAAACCAAACAAAATTTACAATGCAAATATTCTTGTTGTGTCTTTAATAAAAGAGGTACAATGAGCTCTTTAACACGTTTTTCTGCGACGATCCTGCCAAAATAATCAAAATCTTATTTAGTTATTAAATATTGCAATTGATTAAATTAATAAATATTGCATCTACCTTCGTTATTTTGTCTCATTAATCTTCGGCATCCAGTTGTCCTGCAAGTGCATAGTTTGAGCGATTCACAGATCGTTGTTTGATATAAAACGATTCCCTTCAGAATTTTTTCCGGAATAACGATATCTACACTTTCCGTAAACTCCTGTAATTAAATCATCTTGTTATTATGTAATAAGGTAAGTTATATCTAAATAAATGAACTACTTGCGTATCTTTTATTCTTTGTCGCAATTTTGATTGAACTAAAAATTGGACTAAAAAAATTAAACTAAAAACTGAAGTAAAAATTAAATTGAAAATGGAAATAAAAATTGAAATAAATGAAACGTACACTGAGAGAAAAATTTGGTAATTTTAAATAAATATTTCGTTGAATAGTACTTGTTAAATATTTCTTTAAATTA
>JAWWEN010000001.1:1927723-1963607 GCA_035582955.1 Sycophila texana | reverse complement strand
GCGATCGCTCCTTACTTATGGATTATCGACGTTGCAGAGCAGACAGCTGCGGTTGAATCAGTAGTGTATAGTACTGAGTGACATGTGATGTGCGGCTTGGAGGTTAGCCGCAGTAAAAAGTAAGATAAACAGTTGGACTAAGGAGATATAAATTATCAGAGCCTATCAGATAAGTATAACTCATTTTTTTAATAATATAACTTGTCTCACTATGTTTGGGACAATGTATTTCTTTGTTTAAAATTGTTGTATAACGAAAAAAAAACGACGTTAGGTAATTCAAAATTAAAAAATGGAAAATATATTAAATTTTATGCCTTTTCAGATGCATTTACTTACGTTTGACTATATTGATTCTATTGTACAAAACAACGCAAAAAACTATTTTCGGAAAACTGAAAAATCGCCAAAAAGAAAGTTGTATCATCTAAATCAAAAATTTATTTTTGAGCCCCCATTCCACAAAATAACAAACAAAATGTGCGAAACCGAATCAAAATCTACCTAGAAATTATGAATTACAGAATACTGCACACACGCACACACACACGCACGCGCACGCACATACCCACACATACACATCCGTACAAATATTTTTCTAAAACATTATAACATGATACAAAAACACTCGAAACGAACTTCTAACATGTTTTTAGACAAACTTTTGTTTGCTTCCTCACAGAGGAAGCTTTATAATAATAAAAAGGTTTCTCTAAAAATATGTTAGAAATTCATTGAGAGTGTTTTTTAGATCATTTTATGATGTTTTTCGAAAATGTCCGTATGGATGTGTGTGTGGGTTTGTATGTATGATATCATACCTCAGGATCTTCTTATTCGATTTTAATGAAACCCGGTACATTCGTTTTTTATATATATATATCCCCAGACCATTTTTTCTGTTTTTTGTTATGTTCATTTGTTCATTTTTTATGGCGAAATTTTGATTTCTTGAGAAAACAGTTTTTTGCGTTTTTCATTAAGGTAGGGTCAATATAATGAATTCCTTTTAAGTGCACTTGAATGTGCATACAATTTACTACTTTTTGTCGTCAGGAATTTTTCGTTATAAAGCAAACAGTATAATTAAAAAAAAAAATCGTATCTTGGAAAATAATTATTAAAATCGTTTATAAAAATTCGTGGCTATCAGCACTAAATATCATAAAATTTTTAAATTATTTTATTAATTAGTTTCAGAGAAAAAAAAATAAAAGTGATCTTTAACTTTTCCCGATATAACGGGAGTAAAAGCGAATTACTCTAATTGAAATTTTGTAATTTGTTAGGATTTTGTTATAGATTTAGCAAATTCGTTGGAGAATTCATAAGACTCATTCATTTTAGAGAAATTTAAGATTCTCCGTCTTTTTTAAACTTTTTTAAATTCACTATATATACAGAAAGGTTGGGTCTTTCACGTTCTGTATTGGCTCATTCTCTTCGTTTAATCACCAATTTTCGAAAAATATATTAAGAAAAAGTTTAAGTTTAAGTTTAAGTATGTTTTTGTATTATTACAGAAGTTTTTTGATATACAGGGTGTAAGTCGATGTAATCATTTTTTTTATTCACTATTAATTACATTTTATTAAATTTTTTCGTGAAAAAAAATATTTATACATATTATTTATCAATTTTTTACATAAATAATTAAGTTTCAAAATTAAATAAAGGAAAGGAAATTTAGTGAATGGTAACAATACATTTTATTTGAGGAAGGCATGTGCCAATGAATTGGCAGCGGTTTTAACTATTAAAAAGCTTCCTCAGTAAGGGAGCAAAACAAACAAAATAACGAAAATTCTTTATTATCTGTAAGTAAAAAATGATTTTAAATATAATTCTTAACAATAAATTTAATATATTAAAATCTTTGCATCTTATAAGATGCAAAGATTTTTTATTTAACAATAACAATAAATTAAAAGAAAAAAATCATGTGATACTCTGAACTGTGGAAAAAAAGTAATGCGATGAAACAGCTCAGCTAATATGACGTAAAGAAGTGCGAAAAAAAGGATAAAGGAGATTTCCCGAGACCATTTCTCCTTTTTATTTCGCAGTCTCTGTATATGTATATGCATATACCAATACATTCGTGCTTGCACATTGCTTTATCACGGCCATATCAACTGTTTTGTCAGTTCAAGCAGTGATGAATGGGACTTCTTCTTCATTAGAATTATTATTGAATCCGTCGACTTTAGCCACCCGTCGTATAATATAAGAATAATAACCCGAGATTTTATGACGGCGACGAATTCGAAAGCTTACTCCCTGATTTATAAGAAGGTATTGTTTAACATTTTCAATTCTTTCCCTTTCTATTATTCTTGATTTTAGAATAGCTTTTTTTGCTTATACGATTTACGTATTTTTAGGTTGTCCATTAATATTAATTAAAACTGTAGCTTCTACTTTTTCCATTTTTAATAGTACTTAAAATTAGCGTTTTATACTACAAGACCGATATCGTCAGAAGTAGTATTAATACGAATGTTTTCTTATAGAAATCTCAAGATAAAAATAAGGTATTATTTTACGGAGTGACTATTCGCACCAAAAATTCACGTAAATACGTGGATTTATGGTCTTTGGGTTATTGGAAAATGCTTATATCCACGTATTTACGTGGATATAGCCCTAGATAAACGTATTTACGTGGATTTAGGGTCTTTGGGTTATTGGAAAATGCTTATATCCACGTATTTACGTGGATATTTGGGTCTTTGGGTTATTGGAAAATGCTTATATTCACGTATTTACGTGGATTTTTGGTGCGAATAACGCCAGCCTTTTTTTTATTGTCTTTTCTCTTTATTAACAAAATTAACGAATATCGCTGAAATAAAATCCATCACTAAAATTTTAGCGATCCTCCTCACGGAGATAAAGAATCGAGAGGAAAGATACGCATAAATACACGCAAGACCGACCTGCAGTCCCGGCGGAACGATTGTCACTCCTCCTTATCGTTTCTTATATTATATTCGCGCGTTAGTGTAATAAGGCACGAGTCGGTATGTCGAGGAATCACACCTTGAATACTTTTATCTTATCGATTGAAAGCTTCTTTTCCCGACGAATTTTTAGCATGGTTTTCGCAATGAATCAGTTGTCATTATCTCGAGTTGCTTTGTTACATCCAAGGATATAACTTTTTTTTCTTTAAGTATACTTAGATACCCTACAAAAAGAAGGCTTTAAAAAAGTGTTATAATCTCTTACTTTACTCTTTATGTCTGTAGGGTATTGTTGCTCTTTTAAAAAGAAGGCTACGGGAATTCAGAAGTTAAACGAGCCAACTGAAATATAAATCTTCTTGAAACAAATATACAGACTAAAGGTGTAATCAATCTGAGACTTTGCAAGGCGCTTACACCAAGTTATCTGCCTGTTTACAAAAAGCGAACATTATTTTGTCTTTTTAACGTCTAGGGTAAATACGGTGAGGGCGTGATGCGAGAGCGACGCGAATTCTTCTTATCAAAAGTATGTTAACAGCCGAGCCAAGTGCAGAACGAGTTTCGCGTTGAAAAAATAACACCGACGATAAAAAGGTCAAAGTTAGTCGATTTCCAAGTGAAGTGTCGCTCGAGAGTTTGGCACGGATTCACGTGCGCCGGTAAATGTGTACAACGCGTCACGGATTCGTTCAAATATTGACGCAGACTGTATCGTGATCTTCTCTTTCTTTTTGTTCGAGTTGACGGGCACTCTGGCGGAACTGTTCCCTTGTAGTCGGATTATTTTTGTTTTATTAGGCTGGTTAAGCAAGAACGTAATGATTTCTTTTTATTTGGCGTTGCTTACAGAATTCTTTTTATGCTTTCTGGTAATAAAACCCGTATAATTTATTAATGCGATTAAATGTTAGAAAAATAATATACAAGCTTGATAAAAAAGTATGATCAATGCTTTTCTTGCCGAGTAATGTAATGGAATTAGACGCGGTTATAATGTCAGTCTAAATTAATTGATTGTCCTTATCACTTTGTGCAACTAATCGATTAAATTTTTTTCCACAAGAATTATTTCTAAAGAAGTATTGCAAAAATTATTGTGGCTATAAGAGAAAAAGAAATGTCAAGCTTTCAGAAACATTTGTTAATTTTGATTAAAAAATTTAAAGTATAATTTTTGTTTTAGTGGTATCGTTCTTTTCTTCAGAATATAATAGGACCCTGCAATAGAACTTTTGATTGCACTAATTATCTTTTATAGATATTTGAAATACAGTCTTAGAAACACTTAACTAATGTTCAATATTATGCTGAATTCATAGTGTTATAAAACATTCCTCATAATGAACACAATCTTAACTGAGAGTTTCATTACTTACTATACCAGAAGCGTCACTTGTACCCCAACTGCGCCAGTCATTTTCTCCTATCATTTAGAAAAAGATGATATAGCGTCACTAATAAACAAAATAATAATAAAACATTTTTTAAATTTATATTTACCGTTAACGACGTTAACTTTTTCTAACTATAACGTCTGATCTGACCATAACACAGTTGGGATAAAACTTTTCCAAACATCTCATTTCTCGCATCGTATTCTGTCCTTAAACTAAATTTAATCACCTCGAGTGTCAAACAGTAGTAAAAGCAGGCGTAGTCTGAATCGCCAGGAGATTCTGATTCACGGGCTCGGCCTCGGAGGAGCTGCTGGTGGCGCTGGTAGGATCGCTGCTGGCACAGCTACCACCCCCGACCTCCTTGAGCTGGGCGTGCTCGTAGCTCCGGCGATTTCTCCTGGGCGAGCTTTCGATCTCCTCCAACCTGTGCACTATCACCTCGCGCAGCTCCTTCGGCTCCTTGGGCGGTGGGGCAAGTGTTCGTCCGAGCTGCAGGTCGCATGGGTACGAGTTACGCAACAACTCCTGGCTGGAGGTCGCCGGGACCAGGGCGCGCTTCGATCCGTGGAGTGATCTGGACGGTCTGCGCTTGCGCCGCTGATCCTCCAGGATCGGCTTGCAGGCGTACGGCGGCGGACCCACCACGTCCTCCAAGCTCAGCTTGTGCCTGCTGCAGCTGTGCCTGCACGTTCTGGTCACCAGCAGCTGGTGGCGAGTTGTAGAATCCTCCTCTACGAATACACCTGTAAAGCCAAGTGTGCTTTCTCTTTTTTTTTCCTCTTTGACCAACGCCGCACTGGCTGGACCTTCTTACTTTTTTTTTTTTGCATGCTGGAGATTTTAGGTTTCCTTGGAGAATGGAATGGAATGTTTTGCGGCAGTACCACAACCAATGGTTAATTTTAATCGTTTCACCTCCTCTTTCGTGTGGTGGTGTGGTGTTTGTCGTGTTATTTTTTTACGGTGTTCATTCACCGATCGTATACGCTTTTTATTATGATTTTGGTTTTGTTCTCGAAACAAGACAAACATTTATTTAAAGTAAACTGCATGTAGAAAACTTTTAAAAGTTTTTCCACGATCAAGAATCAATAAATCAATCATTCACTGTAAATCTGAAAATGTGAATAGTGATATTTTGTATGTGAAAATTCGTCCTGCACATATTGAATTTCCAAGTGAATTTCACATTTTCAGATTTAGAGCATTGAATGTAAGTTTTTCTTTTGTAAAAACTTCAAATTGATATTAAAAACTGAAAAGGTCTAAAAAGAAATTTGTCTTGTTTTGAAAACTCCACTGTGTCTCTTCTCCAGTGGAAATTAATGCACCACCCTTAGCTGATACCCGAGCAAATGTTGCGCATCAACGAGTCCACATGTGATCACAGACGCTTCACAACCAAGTGATCGTCGCTGCGGATGGACACTGAGCATGCAGGGGAAAGGCAGAGAGACAAACAGGGGAAATGATTGGCAAATGAGGTTAATTGTCCGGGCTCTGGTCGATGGGCGGGATATCGATGTGCAGCCGGCTGGCCGAACCCTGTCGAGGCATCGACGTAGGCGGCATCGTCAGCCCGGCTCCGCTGTCCACTTTGCGCAACAGTCCTACTCCATCTGCGAGTCAATACCAACACCGAACGACTTACACACCTCGTGGATCAATGCTATTTTCAGCTAAGCTAATTTATTTGAAAGCATACTGAAAAAAATAATAGGGGAAGGTTTACAATAAAAGACGGAGACAGACCTGGCAAGTCAAGAAAATTACTATAAGTTTTGGAAAAATTACAATTTTTATAGTAAAATTTGCTATACTTATAGCAAATGTTACTATAAAAATTGTAATTTTTCCAAAACTTATAGAAATTTTCTTGACTTGCCAGGTCTGTCCCCGTTTTTTTTTTTAAATTTGCTATACTTATAGCAAATTATACTATAAAAATTGTAATTTGCTCTACTTGTGGCAAATTTTACTATAAAAATTGTAATTTTTCCCAAATGTATAGTAATTTTACTGGCTTGCCAAGTCTGTCCCCATCTTACAAAAATTATTGTAAACTTTCCCCAATTATTTTTTTCAGTGCAGTTCCATGCCTTTTGTAGCAAAAGAAAGCATAGAGAGTGTAACTGTGAAATTAGTATTTATTATATACATCAGTAAGATAATGTTTTAGAAAGAAGAGAGTTTAGATTTTTTTTTTTAGATTTTAAGTTACAGAAAATTTTAAGTAATAATATCTTGATTTGATATTGGCTACAGTTTGGATAGTTACTAGAAGTTGTGATAAAGTAAAGGTTACGTAACATTTAAAAAATTTGATTATATCAATAGGAAAGATTGCGGAACATAAACATTTTTTATTCTGCACGTTCTACAGATAGTTTAATCAAGACGCGACTCTACGATGTGCATGGAACTAGAAAATGAAGTCATACAATTGTATCGTGCATACGTTTTTCATAATATGCCTATATTCCTTATTTAACATAAGCGGTTTATGTGGTTAAAAATTAATTATAACTACAGCTTATCACTAAACTCACTATCAGTTCCTTTGTTTAAAGAAAAACAAATAATACTTAAAAAAAAGCATGTTTTTATACTTAAATTATTATAGCATATGATTTTAAACTTTAAAATATACTTAATTTACACTTCATCTAGACATTTCTGTTACATGCAAAATTATAATAAAATGCTAAAAATTATTGAAGCAAAGATTGGCCAAATTTAAGATAAAGCAATTAATGATTACGATGACAATCATAAATTCTCAACCAAAGTAATAATTGTAACTCGATAGTAGACACAGTAGTCCTCATTCAGTTTCGGATCATCTAAAAAGCAAACTACGAGAAAAAGCGATACAAACTCATAGCCAAAAACCCATGGGCAAACGTAAAAGCAGAAGCATATGCTAAACATGCAAATTGAAAGATTCTAATAGAATAACTCATTACCTGGACTGGTTTGATTGCGCAGCTCATCCTGCAGCCGGTAAAATTCCGCGAGTTCCCTGCCGGAACACAGTGGCGTGTCTACTTGCACCGTACTGTTGAAAAGCGAATAGTCCACCTCGTATCCCTGCCGTTCCTTCGAATAGCTAACCAGCGGCTCGAATCTGTGACCCCACAATACCTCCTGGGGTAGATACGAGCTCCTGGCCTGGGTAGTTTGACCAGTGGACTCGATAGTCCCCTCCAGAATGACCACAATCTCGAACCTCTCGGTGAGCATGTCCTCGGCGGACATATTATAAAACGGCGAGTCAGCGGTGATCCTGTGCACCACCGTACACGGCCAGATGAAGAAGAGACTCTCCGCCTGTCCATCAGCCCCTACGTTCAGCTCCTGCTGGTTGTGGGGCAGTATCTCACCCTCCTTAGTGGTTCTAGACCTGATCAGCTGGGCTCTTATGGTCGCCCCGATGATGTGACTCTTCCTCATATCTCCTACCCGGAACATCAAGCACAGCTCGCCGTCGCGCTGGCAGATCACCGCCTGCTTGGAGAACAGGAGAGTCTGGGTACGCTGCTTCGGCCTGGACATCTTCGCGAAGACTATGCCCACCATGAAGGCCTGGATCATCACGCCGGAGATGCTCTGGATGCACATGACGAAGATGGCCTCGGGGCATTCCTCGGTGGTGGCGCGGCCACCGTAGCCGATCGTGTGCTGCGTCTCGATGGAAAAGAGGAAGCAGCTGGTGAAGCCGTGCAGATCGTTGACGCAGGGCCGGTGGCCGTCGTGGATGCTCAGCCGGGGATCGAAGTCGCCGTGGGTGAAGGCGATCAGCCACCAGATCCCAGCGAAGATCAGCCAGGAGAGCAGGAAGCTCAGGGCGAAGCAGAGCAGGGTCCATCGCCACTGAGTGTCGACCAGGGTCGTGAAGATGTCCTGGAGGAAGCGCAGGGAGCGGCGAGATATGCGCGACTGCAGGACATTGCACTCGCCGCTCTTCAGGACTGCACGGCGGCGGAGCTTGCGCGTCGGCCCTGCGCGGTATCTGCTCCTGAGGGAGATTTCGATAGATTTTAATCTAATTAAACTGCAAACAAGTGTGTTTAAATTTAAATAAGTTTGCTTAAATCTTGAGAATAATGATAATTAAAGTATTTTTAAATGGATAGTACGGATAGCAAATGGGAGAATTCGATGGATTTAAATTTAATTAAACTGTGTTTAAATTTAAAGAAGTTTATATTTAAGTTGTGAGGATAATGATGATTAAAGTATTTTTAAAACATTTATTAGAGTAAGATAAATAAATTTTTAAATAATAAAAAACCGAATTTCTAAGTTTTTTACAATTACGTATTATCTTTGTAAGATGCAGACATTTTTTATGGTCTGAGAAACCGATAATTCGATGTATAAGCCAATTGAAGTTTGAAAACAAAAATAAAATTGTAAAGAATTTGTATTCATTTCTAATAAAATTAGTATTACCGAGAGAAAATCACGTACAAAATTTATTTATATCGTATACATATTATTAATTTCATTAATAAAAAAAAATAATAATGTATGAATTACAATAGTGCAATAAGTTGATTGAAACAATCCATTAAGATTGCGATAATTCAATTTCTCTTGATTGGCGAGCAATTAGAGGCGCGCGATAATGTCATCTCCATGACACTAATGCTCCTTTACCAGTCGTCGCTCGCAATTGTGCAAAGAATACGCTATACTGCGTCTCTCGAGAGTCACGTGTACCCACTTGCTTGGTGTAGCCCGCAGTATACGTATCGAAGACTTTTAAAAATTTTAAAATGCATTTATAATTTTTTTTTTAATTTATTTTGGAGTATACCAATCAGACCACATACCAAGTGGTTTGATAATAATAAATTCGGCAATTCACGTATGACTATATTTATCGGAAAGGACAGTGTCTCTTTAAAATTTAAGAGACAGACAAGGAACACTGATGTAAAAGAAGTATAAAAAAGTTGGTACTTTCAAGAAAGAGAAAGCTAAAACTCAAGAAATTTCCGGACATAAAGCTCGCACCTTGCGGTATCAAAATTATGCGAAAAATTTCCGGACGTATCTCGGCGAAACTTGCATAATTCCGATCCTGCAGTGTTTACGAGTGGCTACCTTGCGATAAATCGATGTCAGTCAGTCGCGCGCAATTTCCGCGGTTGCCCGGGATTTCACAGGTCTGACTGTCGAAGCTCGTTTTTTTTTTGCGAAATTACTACTCGATTCCAGAGGAATTCCTTGACGAAGATTGCAAACAAGTTTTTGGGCGATGGAAACTTCAATGCAAATCTTATTTTACAAGGAATTTCAAATTTACGATCTTTAATTTTTCTTAAAAATTGAATTCTGTTTCTTTGAGTAGATCAATATATTTTTTAGATATTTCTGATTATTTCGATTTCTACGAGCTTTGGTTGATGTTAAATTTAAAATGACGGAATTGAATTTTTGAAGGTGAATGCAACGATTGAGAAAAATAATGTTTTTAATAAAAAAAAAAATACTTTTTTTTTAATTTTTTAAAAGTTTTATATAATTTTCTTGAGAGGCTTTAAACGTCTTAAACATTTAATTCAGAGATTTCGGTCGTTGAACGAATTTATTAAGTTTACCAATATCTGAATGTAATTCAATTACGTCGATAAACTTCCTTGAAAATACATTAATATGATATTAAACATTCCAATTTACGATCGAACCTCAAAATATATGTAAATATATTATTTAAACTTAAAAAATGACAAATAAATAAGAGTTTAGCAAAAACAACGTTGGAACAAAAGCTTCAACATTCTTTACAGGGGATCATCTATAACAACCGATATTCCTTCTCATCAATCAAGCAAAGTAAATCATCGTTCAACAAAATACCTAAACAAAACGATTCCCTAGTGAAACGACCTTATAAAAACTGATTAAATCTCATTAATTCTGGTGCAGAAACCTAATAGGATATGCGGTTTCTGCACCCTTTTATGCGGTTTTATACGATCGTTTCAATAGGGTTACCTATTCGATTCGCCGCACACAACCGTCGCTAAAATAAACCCACCAGCCCGTCACTCAATCCGAAAAATTCTGAGATCTCCCTTAAGCTCTACCTGTTCTTAATCGAAAAAGTCGTTGTCTTCGGCGTCTGAATGATAATAGGCGGTTTGGTGCTCCACGCGGGCAGGAGCTTCTGTTGATCGGCGTCACAGCAATCTGGCGAGGAGGACGATTGTCCCCCGCTGGACGCCGGCCTCCTGCTCAGGTCGCCGTTCATCCTATCCCTTTCTCTCTCTCCTTCTCGCTTCTCTCCAAATCGTCTTTTATTCTCAATTCCTCTTACTATGTCAATCGTCCCTTTTCTCCCGACGAACTGGAAACTTCTGCCTCCTAATCTCCCTCGATCTCGCTATCACTATTTCGCGGAACCTTGGACTGTCCACCTGAGGCCGGCGCCTCCAGCCTTTATACACCCGCCGCGCGGCCGTCGCCGGCTATTATCGCCCAGGCCGAGTTTGCTCCGCTGGTTCGCGACTCGCTGACGCACACACGCGACCGAACACTTCTGCGCGTTACATTTCTTCCTCGTGGCCGTCTCCTCGCTCTTTTTTTTTCTTTTTTGTTTTCGCGCGCGAACGCGACGAGGTGTCCGCGCGGCGGCTCGCCTGAGACTGACGCGACGTCGTTATCAGAGACGACGATAAGACGCGCGGCGAGTACGCGTGCCGCGCCGATAAATCCACGACGGATCCGAGGAGCGACGGCGGAGGCTGCGACCGACGAAGACGGAGTTGAGGTAATTTATGCCGTGCGGTATAATGGGTTGTTTTTTTTTTTAATTGTGCGTTTAGAGAGGCGCTGGTGGTGTGCGATCGATCGATCGGGAGGAGGAGCGGAGATTTCTTTCTTTAGATTCGCGGGTCTTTTATTTTTTTTTTAATCGACGATTTTATCTCAATCGCAGGTGGATGTAGATACGGTTAATTGAGTTGACGATTGGCGAGGGTTGGAGGTGTAGTAGTGCGATTCAAATTTAATTTTAGATGTTTGAAATTGCTAATTTTTTTTTTTTGGAGACCCAATAAGCACACTCTGAAAAAAGAGTTTATAAAGAGTTCTTTATAAATTTTTTAATGTCCGCGGACGTTAAAAAATTCTTAAAGAATTCTTTATGAACTCTTTTTTCAGAGTGTGCTTATCGGGGAGATACCGATCCATAGCAGTGCGGGCGATATCGTGTGTAATTTTACGGTTTGTTGAATGAAAAAATTTAATTTTGAAGAGGAAGACAAAATTGAAGAAATTGGATACTTGTTTTCTAATTTCTTGTAATTATTAGTGTTTTTTTTTTAAAAAAAAGTATATTCATCGATACTAGTAAGACAGACATAACTCAGCTGCAGATAAGATAAACAAATATCGGTTTTACATTTTAACATAATGTGTAATTTTGAACGAGAAAAATTGTGTATGTGTGCAGAATGTTCAAAAGAAATTGCCCATTAAATTATCGACTTCGTTTCAATTATACATAAAACTAATGCTATATTTTTTTAAATAAATGTAAAAAATGAATTTTTTTTGTATTTAAAATTGAAGATTTTATTACAGTTCCATTAAAATTTTAGTATTGTAGTCGTGACACAAGATAAAGATTACGTAACTGGTAATGGAAATCTATATTTGAAGTCGCATGTAACGGATTTGGTGAGTCAACTATTGAATAGCGGCGATCAACTGTTGATTCGCCTTGTTTAATGTGGGTAAACTTGTTTTTGGCACATCGCAGATCACTTTAGGCGCAAAACCCCATTACGACTAGGAAGTACACGCGAGGAGAATAATATTGGCTCAGACAATTAGAAATTTTTTTTTTCGGAATTCGTACAGTTCGTACAATGAGGAAAAATACTATCTTTCGAGTTTTAATTCAACACTTTTTATTTTATTTATTCTAGCTCGTAAAATGACGGTTTAATGGATATAACAATTACTCTATATTAGTATGTCTCTAACAACACAATGGAGTTACTTATTTTTTTAAAGTATTAGTTAATGTTTTATAAATTTTATGTGGCTAGATTTTAAAAAATTTTGTTTTAAGTGCATATAATATTAAAACTATATTTCTTGTAGTGTTTTGTAATTGCAGCCAATAATACTTTGTGAAAATTGGGTTCTATAAAAAGATGTACTATTTACTATTGTAGACCAGGTAATATTCGCTAAGATTTTCAGTCAACATAAAGTTTTTCAATAACTCGCGTAAATTCCAAGTGTTACTCATGAAAAATTTTAGAGGATATTCCACGTTTACTCGTTTAATTTCCATTGAACTTGACTTTTATGGCTAATTACAATATCTAGAATTAAATTTTTTAATATATTTTTTGTGTCTTATTTAATTTACTTTATATGTTCTTTATATAATTATACTTTTTCAAACGAAAAAGAAAGAAGAAAAAATGAATGTAGAAGAAGAAGATAATAAACGTGTTCATGATCTCGTTTTTTTTGTATGAAATTCAATATTATTAATTTAATTAAATTTCAGTATAGATATTAATCAGAATTCTCGAACAACAGCATCTAATTTTCGCTCTTATTATTATCTTTCAATGACACATTTACCATGAACTTCTTTCTAAGCAAACAATCACACATCAGCTTAACACTTTTGCAACAATTGATTTCCACTATAGAACACAACAGAACGATTCACTGTCTCATCTTCAGTACGATATTATTTATCGAAAAAATTATCAATGTCCCGATAAAAAAAAAATTCTTAAATTAACACTCACAATTAACAACTTCAAAAATCATTGTATTTATTTAACCACCTTACCAAAAAAAGAAAAAAAAACAAAAGTACTAGCTAAGAGGTGCTCTCCCCACTGAACCGAAAACATCATCACCAATGACTCCCCGAAAAAACCCAATTTCCATTAACGAAAACGAATTTCATCGCCCCAACGGTAGACTCGCCTCGACTACCTTGGCTAAGGAACAAACCGGCTGTCCCTGGTGCGGCAGGCTCCGCGCGACCTCGGCATCCGGAGCGACGACGTTGACGAACTGGAATCACGCGCCGACTGCCCGAGAGCCCGGGGCCGACGCGACCCCCGGGGTGGGGGACGCCAATGAGTGCGATAAGCCCCTCTGGGACATGTTTATTCAATTTCGCGTGTCCCGTGGTGCAACTGGCCCCACCGACACTCCCGCGTGTGTACTCGGCCCATGGGGGTCGGCGAAGGGAAGTCGAGCCCGGAACTCACGGTGCCGATGCCGCCGGCCTGCCGGGCTCGATGTACGTGTTGATTGATGCTTAAAGTGTTTTTTTACTCGGCAGAAGAGCGGTTTATACGGTCGTTATACTTATATGCGATTACGTGATGCAATTATTATGACCATCTGCTTGATCGGAGCTTTTGTTTGCTTCGGATGCTATTTGAGCGGCCGTGATTTATTTTTTTTCTTTTGATCGATTTTTAAGTTGCTGAACAAAAAAAAAATCAAGGGAATTGTTTTCATTATTTAGCGGGTTGGGCTTGATTTTGCAAATGTTTTTAAAAAAGGTCACACCGCGTTTACGATGTTAGCTTTAGTAATAAACGTTTTTCTAATTATACAAATAATATTTGTTATTTTGAATCATTGTTTATTGAAGATATTGTATATAGCAACTGTTAGGTAAATCTTTTCTACAAACGTATTAATTTTACAAAAATGTTCCGAAATAATGTTTATCAAAAATTTTTCAAGATGTTTGCTCACAAATCGTTTATGATAGGAAAACGTTGTTGAGACGTTTTTCTAATTTATCAAAAATTTTTTTTAGTTTTAAATCATTATTTCTTGAAGATATTAAAAACAATCGAGTAAATCGTTCCTGCGCAGAGGTAATTTTACGAAAAACTTCCGAAATAATATTTTTTAAACAAATGTTCAAGATATTTGAATAATGTTGTAGAAATTCTAAAAAGATTTCTAATTTAAATTTCACCTTAAAAAACTAACCATTCTCTTTAATTAAATAAGAATTGAATTCCAAAACGAAGAAAATAATTCTCATTCTGTAACCGATAAATTAAAAAAAATAAATAAATAAATTGCATATCATAGTCAGCCAAGTGTAAACAAAAAACATGTCCTGAATGTTCAACCCACTGACATCGAGAACCGAAAAATCGCTGACATTCATCGGTCAGCTGTACTCACTTATTTCGACGGCGCCAGTCGATAATGACCGCGAAAAATCGCGCCGACTCGGACGTCGCCGCGAGACGAGCCTTTCGCACTTTGCATAATCCACACTGTTTGCCTCTAATTGTTAACGCGGGGCCCGGACAATCGTGGGGGTCCCATCGCTCGAGCGATCGGTACCCTGCGGGGCGCAAATATTTTCCAAGCCCGAGTTTGCCCCGCGAATTCGAACCATGGAATCGGACGAGATCGGCTAACGAGAGCGGCAAACTCACACGCTCGTACGAGTGGCTAAAAATATGCGAGTATTGCAACAAACCGACCAGGTGGTTATAAATAAAGTGCGCCAATTGGCGGTGTGACGTAGAGAATTTTTTTTCTGTAGGTTTTTTTAAATGGATTTTTTATTTGCTCGTCGTTTTATTGTATGCACATGAATCAAAATTTAGATGCGGTATAGGAATATTGATTTTGTACGTAATAAAACAATTAATTATAAATAATATGCTTTATTGAAAATTCCATTTTTCAGTATTTAAATTTATTTTTGAAGTTTATTGTAATTTTTGTCTTTTTTTTTAAGTGTATTTAAATCCAGAATCTGAGATCATGGCTTATTGTACTTTATTATGCAAATAGTCGATGATATTAACGTAGTTCTTTTCCTATAAGATAAGCGCAAAACAGTCATTATTTTCCGATAAACTGTGTAACTATTATATACAACTAGTGATTTTCTTGGGATTCATCATACCTTAATCGATAATTTATTTCGTGTAATAATTTTTCTTCAATTTTCTTCTGTTAAGTGATTGTTTAAGGAAATAATTAGTGAGTAACAAAACTTTAAAAAACTTCGTTCGCTCTTAGATCAATTTTAAATAATTCATATAAATAAAGGTAATTTGTATTTGACATACGCAAGTTTGTCGTATACATAAATTATAATAATATGGTAAATGAAGAATCAAAAAGGTAAATTATTACCTAATTTAAAAACATAATATTATAATACGCATTAAATAAGAATTCTGAAAATAAATTTTCTATTACTCCAAACATTTTTAACCTACCATCAAATCTCGTATTACATTTACCAATTTTTTATTAACTCAAAAAAATTAAAAAACACCACAAAAATTAAACGTCTAATGTTTATCATATAAAAATCTACGAGCAAAAACCGCCAACTCTTATCATTTTCTTTTTCTCCTTTTTTTCGCCATTATCGCTGTGTTTTGATCGCGCTTCGGTTTATCGACAAAGAAGAAAAAAAACCCATTGATCACCGCATCTCCTTACCCTCGATCACGTTTCGCAATAATTGAACATTTCCACAGTATCGGCGGCTTCCGTAAATCCTGAATCCCCGCGACGCAATCGCAGGATTCAATGGCGCCGATCAATTACCATCGAGACAAAAAAAAATATATATATATATATATCGAATGATGCGCCTGCGTCCGATAAGCCACGGCGATTTTACGAGCGCGAAGGTCTTCCACTCTCGGAGGTTGGATAGTAAGTAAAGTGAGAAGAAAAAAAAAGTCGCGCGGCGCCACGAGTCTCGCTTCCGTTCAGCCGCGTAACCGACTGTAGCGATCGCTACATTTGAATAGTCAATATTTACTCTCGAGTTTCCTGTTTAATTATTAATCTTCCTTTTTTATAAATATTATTATAAAATTTAAAGTTTACAATTAAAAAAAAATAATAATTAATTAATTAGTTTTCTTTGGATCATCTTGAAATTTTTCTCCACTTTCAGTAATTTGATAGAAGTCTGATTCTTTTTTATAGTTAAAAAAAAATGCAGAATCAAATTTTTTCTACTAACTTAAGAAGAATAATAGTATAATCCTTATTTTTTGTCTGTTATAGAATTGGCGGTCATAATTAGTTTGTATTTTCCAAAAGAATATTAACAAAACATAAATGATCGTGCATTTAAAAAAACGATTTTTTTTTCAATGACACTGTAGTTAGTGCAACAAATCATTTTAAACAAGCACGATACTCGTTAAATTGAAAAATGAAAAAAATGCCAAGTTAATTATCTGCTCAAATGCATCTGTGACATCAATTGAGAATCCAGGCTGCTCAGGTCACACAACTGAAATTATTCTTTGAAAACTACTCTTGTATAAACACAGTCGGTGTACTATTTAACTAAAGTAGGTTATACTTAAATTATGCCTATTTTGTACTTGTGCTCAAGTTGTGCAGGTTAATATCTAGAAAAATACTGCATTTAAGCACACGACACTTCATTGATGCCCTTTCGTGATGCTGGCTTCCGCACAATCAAACGTCATAATAAATTACAGTTCGTTTGGTAATTCAATTATTAAACAACATTTTTTCACTTGTTTCTCTATATATTTCAGTTTTTTTTTGGTAACTAAAAAAAGAATGTGTTTTTTGAATTTATTTTTTCAGGCTACGTTTTCCCATGTGCCAAATGTGAAATCATAAAAGCTCCACTCTAAAATGTAAATGAAATAAAAAATAGATAATCGTCAAATTTAAGTTATCACTCGATTTTTTGATCGTTTAAACTGATTGAAAACTTAGATTGGAAGTAGATTAATTTCCTCAAAAAAGCTCTCAAGCTTTTCGCCAGTTCCGTTCCGAAAAAAGCTTATTGATTTGAAGTCCCTCGAGGAAATCTCATTTTACGAAATTCCAAAAAAGCTCTTTTTCTATACCTTTCCATGTTTTATGCGATTCTGAAAATTAATTTTTTTCGTAATTAATATACAATAAGCTTTATTTTCGATAAAGTTACTGAACTAAATTTGATTTTGTTTCAAAGCTTGTCTTTCGCGGTAAATTCAAATTTTTCTTTTATACCTTCTAAAAAGAACTAAAGTATGATCCTATTCCTTTTAAAAAAAAAAATAAAATTCACTAAACAGTATAAAAAAAAAACATTTCGTTAAAAAAAAGGGCGATATTACAAAAACTACTAATATGCCACTCACTTCGTCGATCACCGTATACTTAGCGTATACAAAAAAATCTGCATTAAAAATTCAAATTGCCGAAGGGACTCTACCTGGCAGAGTCTTGCCGCGCGATGCCAGTGATGCTACTGCTGTGGGTGCTGACCCTCAGCAGAGTGACGTTCCTGGGTATTCCTCCGGCGACGATAGTAGGCTGGCCACCGGCCTTCTGCGTGAGGAGGGGCGATTCTGCGCGCGACGAGCGCAACTGAGCAGCGTCCGACGCCTCCTCCTCTTCGATCGTGCCCGGCAGCCGGAACAGCTTCTGATCTTCCGCCATGACATGCGGCAGAGTCCTCAGGAACCCGGACCACGGCTGGGACGCCTCATGATCCCGACCTTGACCCTCGATGTTTTAAACGGCTGGTTATGCGATTTCTGAAGAAGAAAGCGTGTCCTTAAAAATGTTGGTAAATTTTTTGTAGTTGTGCGTAAGAAGGTAAAATTTTATAATTAGATGAAAAAATTGCTTCACTTTTTTTAATGTTTTAAAAACTGTTATTAATATTATTTATTGAGCACGGATTAAGTACTAGAGAAATTTCTTTAATTTCATAGTTATAATTCGTTAAAAGTAACTACAAGAGTGTTGAAAATAAATTATAGTATGAAAAAATTTGATTAAAGATTTGATTGAAGACGTTAAAAATAACAGATTTGAGATAAATGAAGAATCATTTGGTGGTTTTACAAAAGTGCAAGCAAAATTATTGTCTTCCTTTACCAATTATTTAGTTGGAATTGCGGCTGCAATTGCAGGTTTTGAGAAAGAACAATGAGCAAAAAAAATTCTCGTGACTTATTTTCAGCTTAATAGCATTATTATTATTTTATTTAACTTAAATTAAAAATCTAATAATATACCACGCGAGTATACTTATTTTCTTATTTCCTGAATTAAACAAAACATTTTTTCATTAAATTGTTTAATTATGTAATATGTTTTATTATTTAATCTACCTTTTTATTTATAACACTCCATTTTTGTAAGTAGCATTTTAATTGCATTGAATAAACATAAATCAAATAATTAATTTCTTATATTGATCTAACATTATTTTAAAATGAAATCAGATAAATCTTAATATTTAAATTTAAATAAATCACCGAAAAGATTACTAAAAAGTTATTATAAATTTTCAAAATAAACCTGACCACACGCAATTCGATGTGTTCTCTAGTATTTTTAAATTCTCGTATCAATAATCCTGAAATCGCTTCAGACAGTTATAAAATAGCGTCTAGCATAAAAAAAGCCAATATTTAACGACAAACTCTGAACTCATGTCATCTATCATCGCGTCGATGATCTTCCGTCACACTCATTTAACATTACCCGTAACCTCCGAGAACCAGTTCACGGATCCAACTTACGTCAATTCGAACCTACAAAATATTTCCTACGACAAAAAGAAACTCACCTCTCAGCAAACTAACACCGCAATACTAATATTCACTTTATCTTAATATACCGTGCAAATAAAAATATTCAAAAAGCAACGAAAATCAAATTTAAAAAAAAAATTACGCATTTGTAAAAGAGAGTACAAAAGACAAACCACGAAAAAAACTGCAAACTATAACGGGAGTCGATCGGTCGGGATGGATCCTGCGGGCGCGCAGGAGTCCGGCTGCACTCCGCGCAGCAAAAGACGCGCGACTGCTCCAGCGTCCCGTGGACCGGAGGCACGCGCGTGTGCCCGCCGAGGAGTAGGGAGGGAAATTATACCTGACGCGCGACGCCGGTCGACCCTCGACCCTGCGTGATCTTGAATGTCGGACTTTTATCAATTTTTTTTTTTTTTCAATGAAAGTTACGTTTTACCCGGTGATGACCAACCAGGCGGTTTTATCACTATTAAAGGGGAGACTTCTGAGGTGAAAATAAATCGTTTTTTTTTTTTAAAGTACATTTTAATTGAAGGAGCGTTTAGTTTAGATTAAATGTAGTGAGCTTACAATATTTTACTGTTATTATTTAATGCAATTTTTATCTTGGAATATACTGTGTGCATGAGAAAAGGTAAAAATACTTTAATTTTTTCGGGAACTTTTTTATGAAGATCTCCACGATTTTGTTACAAGAGAAGATGTCAGCTTTTGCAAAAAAATTTGTAAGTTTTAAACTTCGTGAATGTAAAAATTATATTCAATTTAATCAACTGAGCAGGATCCATATAAAAATGATATCAATTGTCTTAGAAGTTTCCAGTGTTATAAATCGTTCCAAGTAATTTTTTAAGATGGGCTTCGTCATAAATTTTGACTACGCGAACAGCTATAACCAGACCACAGCTGACGCTAGTCATAAATACGTTAATTGTCGAAATAGCTGTCGTAGTACCATTAATAGGATCATGGATTGCTCTAATAAATTACTATTAAAACATTAACCAGTAGCGTATTACATTTGCATAATTAAAATCCTGTTTCACGTGTGTTGCAGGAAAACGAACTCCTATACAACAGACGTGAAATAGCCTACTCTTATTAGCATTGCAGATCGACGAACTAATTCGAACGATCTATTCTATTTCGCAAACAAAACTTACAAGTCAACAAAAACGAAACAAAGAAATAAATTTTAGAAAAGTATTTCAAAAAATACAATAGCCGCTTCACATTCAGATAAAGAAAACTACATCGTTCCATCGCCGGCGCAACGTCTAACATTGACCTGAATCTTAGGCGTACGACTGCCACCATTTGATTATCGTTCTCTCTCGTTAGAATTTTTTTTCACCGGCTATCAGCCATTCGTAAAATTCTCTGACAATCACGCGCATATAAATATGTCCGCTTATCATCTGCGTCGCTTCTTTCATGACAAATGTCACTGCAAAATCTCTACGCACATCCACATCATCATTACCAACGAGTAGGTACTTACACTTGTAAAGATCATAAAAATTTTGCATCCTCCTCCTCGTTGGAGCTGCATCACTCGGAGCCGCGTTGCTTATAAGTAAAATGTTTACTTTAAGAAAGCGAGCTTGAGGAGCGATGTGGGCGCGCACAACACACACCCTCATGTGTATCTACTTATATTATACATATAAACATGCATGCATGTGTACATACGTACATATATATGCACATATACATGTGTGCGTGTCTAATGTATGTGCGTTACATGTATGAAGATAACGAGCTGCTCTTTTCGTCGACGGCTTTATTAGCTAACGACTTCTCCGGGTCGATTGAGCGCCGACGGAGCCATCCGAGCGGCGGCGGTACGCAGAAATCGCGTGTCTCGCATTTACATGCGCTCAATTCCGCGCCCGGCCGACTCTTTTCACGCCGCGGCGGCTCGAGCGATACTTACTCGCGGCGAGCAATCGGGATGTGCCAGGCGAGATAATGCGATTGCCCTGGCGAATGATATCTGCTTTACTTCTCGACACCGTTCGGCGAATTCTTTTTGATCGTACTGTTCAATTGCTTATATTTGCTTGAAAGGGATACAACCGCGTATATCGTTGTTCGAATTATTTTAATTTGCAAGGGTTTGATTGGCAGCAGGAGAAAACGTGTTTACGAGTTTTTGGCGGCGTTATTATATGGTTAATTTTAATAGGGGTTGATTAACGTAATTAGAAAAAGGTGTGTGATGCCCATTGCCCGAAGACTTTGATGCGAGCCGACGATGAAAAAATTATTTAAAATTACTTTAATTACGTATTAAATCGAGCGGATTCGTTGTAATTATAAAGTGAATTTGTTTGTCTGTTATAATAAAATGAATCGAGTAAAGTTTGTTATACTTCTAACCCAGAGATTTTATTCTAAAATCGCAATTAAATGATTTTTCATGATAATATGATGAACCGTTGATTATTACGATTACGAAAAAATAAATTAATATTACATTCATTAAAAAAATGATTATAATATTTCAACTTAAAGATATTTTAATGTTTTGCGGCCGCAGAAAAATTTAATAATGTAATAACGAAATAAACGTGATTCAAAAATTCTGGAAAAAGTGACTGCTCGTAGTACAATTGAAAATTGTATGGTAGAAAGTGTCGATGGATTAGCAATAAACTCACGGAGCCGATTAATTTTCCTCCTTCGTACCTGAGATTCCTGAGAAATTTCGTAAGTTTATGTAAAATACATGGTTAAGGAAAACTCTTTTAGTGAGTCAGTGATTTTTTTTTTTCTACTTAAATCGCGTAAAAAAGTTTCACGATGAGTAAGTAAGAATTTACTTGTTAAACGCAGCGACCACGTCACTTTTTTCTTAAAGAATCATTGTAATTTTTCAAAACGGCCAAGATTCTTATTTCAGATTTGTATGCCTCCGTCGCTCAAAAGACGCGGATTCAATTAAACCAGTCGCAATCGTAAAAACCGCATTAATCGCAAACAATTAATTTCTTTTTACGCATATCCACCCTACTCCAGATATAAAGATATCAGGCTATAAAAAAACCATACATAAAAAAGTCTCAATCCAAATCTCATCGATCAAAGTCCGTCAAATCGCCTCTAACCCGAAACGATCCTATCCTACTCGAGCAAAATCCACGCGTTATGTATACCTATATGTATATATGTACACCTATATGTACACCTATACTACTTACTAAAGAAAAAAAAAAAAAAAGAAGAAGAAAAAAGAAAAAAGAAAAAATGCCGGTCGAGCGATCGTACGGACGATTTCCGCGTGGGTGACCGCAGGAGGGGGTTTCGCGCGCCAAGGTCGATCCTTTCGTCGGCGGAATCGCGTCGGCGCACACGCGCCGATCTAATCGCCGGCGTCGGGTTTCGCCGGGGCCCCCGGCGCACAGGATCCCCCCGATGAGTATTGTCTGTCGAGGCCGACCTTCCCGCGCGCCGCCGCGGCTCCTCCGGACTTCCGCGGATGCTCAAATTTCGCGCGCTCGGATGTGCCCGTCTTGCGCGCTTATCTGTTTGACGGAGAGATCCGCGCGGTTTTGATTTATTAGGTGATTCTCTTTTTTTTTCCTCGCGAAATTCTTCGGTTTTATGTAATTCTTTTTCGAGATGATTGCGCGCTTTTTTTTAGTTGGTACTGCAGTGCTTTTGATTGTGACGGTATATCGCGTAGGTGCGTAGGTGCATTAGAGCGTGAAGTATTCTGGGTTTATATCTATAATATTCTTGCATTGCTTGTTTTTTTTTCTTTTTAATGTTTTACGAGTTTTTCAGGTGTGTGTTGAAATGGCCATCATTCATAAAAATCGTCAACGGCAAAGTGGAGGTGTAATGAAAGATTTATTAATGTCGATGGACAATATTTGACACAAGTAGAGCTTTAATAAAAATACTATTAATAATGCTTTTTTTTAAATACCTATAAGATAAATTAAGTGTGATTTAAAAAAATGTATTTTTTCAATTTCATTTATTATAATATATGTATAAATGAAATGTTTTTTTTTCAGTATCCGAAAAATAAACTAAATAGATCGACTTCGAGTAGACTACAACTCCACTTTATTATGCATGTAGCATCGCGAAATTTCTTTAAATAAAAGACTTTCACTTTTTCTCAAAAATAGTCACCATAAACTACCGGAATGCCAATAACAGCGTTCCACCGCCAATCTGCCCTAGAATCTACTGACTTTATATTTTCTGGATTCCTCTTCGCGTAACTACTCTTTAGAATAACGGACGGATCGGTCTCAAAATAGAACCGAGCAATTTTACACCAAAAGAGAAATGCAAGTGATACCTGTACTCACTTCTTTCGCGCACAACAAACAAAAAAATATATATACATATTCCAATTCAATCACCACCACAGAACCGCGCACATGAAATTCCAGAACTATCCTATATGATATTCCAAAATCGATCACTATATACATGTTATACTAATCACTTTTATTGTTTTATCTATTTTATTTATTAATTATTTTTTAAATTTTATTTAATGAAGAAGCAATAATCGCGATATACACAGTATAATGAACTTCCAAAAAAGGTCGCAATTCCGTCGTCCACTCGTCCCATACCTGACAGCGACGGATAAACCGAGTGCGGGCAGCTCGTCTAGCGATCGAAGATCCAGCTGAGGAGTACGCGGACTCGCATCGTCCAGGCCGGCGTGTGGCGGATGCGCGCGAGGTAAGACGAGGAAGCCGCGGCGTTTTTTCCGCAGCGCGAGCGCGGGCCGCACTGCCGCGGCGAGCCGGTGTCACCTTCGGCCGGGCTTCTCTTTCTCCTCGGCCTGCCGTGGCGGGCCCTCGCCTCTTTCTCCCACTCCCGCGGGCCGGACTTTGCCCGTGGCATTATACACATGGGAACGAGCGGTGCACGCGGTGCAGTCGACTTGAAATGTTTTATTTCATTTTTTTAATTTTTTTTTTCGGAGCTGAGGTGGATCGGACCGCCTTGATATATGGCCGTTCGCAGAAATTTGAGGGAGCGAGCTGACGCGTCCTGATGGGTTCGAAGATTCTTGCGGGTTCTTTTTTTATTATATTTATATTGGTATTTTGGAAGGTTGCGACTGGGAAGTAATCGAAGTTATTTGAATTTTTATTTTAGGGTGTTGATTTTTGGTCGATTTTGAAGAAGATTTGTATCGTCGGCTCTAAGGAAGAAAAATATATAAGTACATTTTAAATAAAGGTCTATTTTAATTTAAAATTTTTAATTTGTTATTTTTAAAAAGCTCTACAGAGAAAAGTAAAATCTTCCAGAATCTGATAAACTTATGGCATCATTCGTATATGGCACTCCAAATTTATCAAGTTTTGGAAGAATTCATTTTACTTTGGGGTTCAAAAAATGATTTTCTTTAAAATGTGCTTTTCTTCGTTAAAATTTAACATTATAATTAATCTTATTAATATTTATCAGAATCATTTAAAATATACTATTTGTACTTCAACTCTAGCAGTATTCAACTATAAAACCAGAAATCCACAATACAAAAAAAAAGTAAATAAAAATTCGGCATAAAAATCTATAACTTGAGTTTTACCATATAATAAATCTCTCAATCCTCTAAAATTTCATATCGCTCCAAAAAAAAGTGGAGCCACACCTAAGCGAGCCAAGAGGTACACAGCGGGAGAAAACTGAGAGCCCTGCGGTAGGAGATTATGACGGCGGTACTTAGGCGAGGCACGTCCGAGCCTCTCTCGAGTAATTAGCTAAGTTGGCCGGGCGCGCGACGATGAGCAGCCGCGAGCTGTCGCTCAATTGTCGCCAATTGAGCGTGGCCTTAACCTAGCTTTTTTTTCCCTGTCGAGACGCCGCCGGCACGACCGCGGCGTTGGCGCGCCGACCTTGGCCTTCGCCGGATAGCACAGAAGGGTCCTTGGTCCAGACGGGAATCCCTCAGGTAGGATCCTAGGACCTTGCCGGATTGAGCTACTCGAGATTTTAAGAGTCGCGCGGGACTTTTTCGAGTCCTTGCGCTGGTGACCTTACAATTTCTTGAATTCGCGATGAAGGTGTGCGCGCTGGAAGGAGTGGCTGTTTGAGGAGCAACATTTTTGGGAATTTAGCTGATTTTAATTGAGGTCGTTTTGAGAGAACGATACTTACTACAGGGTTATGTTTATTTTTATGGTCAATAAAATTTTGAATGTGTGTATGTCAAAATTTTGAATTAATTATCGAATCAGATGATGAGTAAGAAATAAACTTAAAATCCACCAAAACATGCCTATTTGTCAGTATCAACTTAATGGCGCATTTCATCTTCCTAACATACGAAAAAAGAGTTTCCTTTGACGAACGTTGAACTTTAGACCTGAATTTTTTTGTATAGTTTTTTGTTGTTGTTGTTTGATATTAAAAAATTATGAACAAGGCATAAATAGAAGACTTCACTGTTTTTATTAGATCACTATCACAGTTGAACTATGTCGAAATATTTGTACTATAAGGATATGTGTATTAATAGGTATGAATGCTTCATTTAACTGATATACACTAATTTTTTTTAGTTTTAACTAGAATTATTTTCATTTAATTAGAAATGTTTTAGAAAGATCGGTATAATTTATATAATTCTCAAAATAACCGTTAGACCCTCGTCAAATTTAGCAAGAGAGCCACGTAGTTTCCTCGAACATAACAAAGCACCGCACCGCATCACCTCAAAGTACAACACAAAAAAAAAGAAAATAAAAAAAAGAAACAAGCAACAAGGAAACTATCGTCGCTAACGATCAAAGCACCAATCGGCGCCGGCGATCTCGCGGCAATTTTGCGGCTCAGTCATCGGACTTCGGCCTGACAGGCAACCGGCGATTACGTCGGCCCTTCGGGCCAATTGCCGTCCTCGACCGAGAGGATCGGTCTAATTGCACGCGTCAACTCAACCGGTTTATTATGCCGATCGTCGCCTTTCTTTTGGAATTCTCCGCGCGGTTTTCGAAAAAGCCCACAACGCGGTTATTTCCGTACCTCGCTGTTTATCCTTTCTCTCGGATCAACTAACTGTTCCTCTCTTTTTTTTTTTTTTTTTTTGCGGGGGCCGCGGTATTTTATGAAGATCCATCTCGACATCGGAGTTCTGCTTCCCACCTCGAAACGGTGAATTTCGCGGCTTTCGCTGAATTCGAAATGAGCAGTGGATGTCTCATCCGCGTAGACGTCATCGATGACGACGTTGACTTTTCATCAGGCAATCGCTATGCCCGGATTATTCTTGATGAAAATGCTTAGTTGCTCTTTTATTTAGAGACTTGAAAAATTGCGTAGTTATTTAGTGATCGCTGCTAATCACTCATTTACACCGCGGTAATGACAAGTAATTAGTCATGCACATAGTGCAGGAGCTTACGTGTACACACTTTATATGACTTTGTTTGATGAAAAAATTTGTTAGTGAAAGTATATTTACATAGCACAGTTAACGAACACAGCACATAGTACACAGCACAGTTAACGAACTGTATTATTCAAAGATTTCTTTAAATAAACAGGATACTCAAAAATACTCAAAGGACATTTTTAGAAAGTCTGCACTTTCTTCTGTTTTCTTATATAGTTGTCCACCCAATGACGTTAAAAGAAAAGATCTTAACGAATCGTTAATTTTTTTCTAAAATAATTTGATAAGACTGTAGTGATATCATATTTTAAACTGACGATATATACAGTAAAAATAATATTCAATAAAATAATGTATGAATAAGTAAGGTCACTGTATCATTTCATAAAAACGCTGCCAATTGCTACACTGACGGCATAACGCTTTTTCATAGAGAGATGTCTACAAATATTATAAGATAAATTAATGCTATAAGAAGACTAATGTTACAAGTACCTATCTTTGACTAGTTTACTTCTGATTTCATTTTAATAGTGAGACATCCAGACATTTAAAAAAAAAAACACTTTTTTGGAATTTCTGAACACAAACAAATGCTTTTACGACAAAATCTGAAGATCGAAAAATGTTACCCATCCAAAGCTTTCTCTATGAGAAAGAAAAAAAAATAATAATAAAAACTCACAGATCCTTCCATCTTATAGTTCTAATCTTTCAATTCATAGATAATGTTTCCCGCGTAGATTCAACGAATACTTCATTAAAGAAAAAAAAACAATCAGGTTTTAGAATAAAAAGGTGTACTCACCTCCCGGGTCGAGATTTGGTAATCCAGAGGCGACGCGCAGCAAGGCCGAGGAGCTTCGCGAGTGATGCCGCGACGCGCGAAAGAAGACACCTAAGAAAATTGCCTCCGCGCGAAAATGCAGCCTTCGCTCCAATTCGCGCCGTGGCTTCCACACTCCTTCCCACCACCTAATGCCAAGGGCGGCCGCGGCACTTGCAATCTTCCAATTGTCGCGTGGGACTTTAACGCGGCCTTTTCACCGCGCCGATTTGCAATTTGCGGAACGCGACGGTATCCGAGAGCGAGACACGCGTGCACCATGAGGACGCTCGAGGATACCTTATGCCGATCAAGATTCGATCAAATTGAAGAGTAAGAGATGAATTTAATTATAGGTATACATGAGATTAATTTTCCCGGGTGCACTGCAGATAACAAGACCGATTCAAGAAAAAATCGTCATTTATTTGGCAGTCAGTTTTATATTTTTAAATATTTCTTAACAGATTTCTTTTAATGGCACGCCTTACTTACAGCAAATAATCCATTCTTAACTATTAATTTCTAATCATTTGGTGAGATTTAAAGTCACGTTCATTAACTATATTAAGTCAGCGACTTTATCAGGGAGTGCGTATAATTACTTCAGGTGAATTGGTTTGATTTTTTATTAAAATCTCAGTGATGTAAGATATGTATGTATATATAGTTATGCAAAGTAACTTTACAGTGTCAAAGATATGTAGCATTTATAGGATATCTTTCTTTAACATTTAGAGTACTTTGGGAGAGTACCGGACCTCTGAATCACAGTTTTTTTTTAAGACTATCTTATATGAAGATATGAAGAAAGCCAGAATAGTAGATCGCTCAAAATTTTCGACACAATAGGTCCCTAAAGTTATTTTTCGCCAAAACTTCGTATTTCAATATTTAACTATATATAACTCCAACTCCACACCCATGTAGGATCCCAAAAGTAGAGGGAAAGACCGATACTTTGAGATTTTGTGCGTTAAAAAATCTCCATTGGTTCAAAAGCTATGTCCAGTTGAATAGTTGATTTGTTCATAGATAGACTGATTTCTTCAGCTTCAACGTGTCAACATATAGGATTTTTCTTTATTCTATCTGTAGTTATAAGTGGAACCACGAGGAATTCAGTATGAATTCAGTATAAGATATTAATACGATAACATTGGCACGTACCAGATACACGATATATTAAATTTCGCCACGACTTTCATGAACGAATTGGTAAGAAGAAGCAGGATTTCGAATCGTTCATCGGGATTTTAGTACGGGAATCGAACATGCCATATCCCCGTAGGTCTCGAAAAGAATCGGTGTCGCAACCTAATTTTCGAGAAAATCTTTTTATACGATTTATTTTGCGGGACTCGCTTCGGAGACGCTTATAAACGAGTGGAAAGCGCTGCCGCGCCGGAGGCTGTGCGCGCCTGATGGAGCTCCCGGGAAGTGTCCTCGTTATCGCGGCGGTCAATTGTTTAATCTCGGTCCCGTTCTCGATCTCACGCGTACCGCGCGTCACGACGCCAATCTGCGGATCAGCCGACCACACTGACACTTTACACCGACAGTTGGATATCATACGAGAATTCATTATAATCTACGATTTTTTTATTAATTATTTATGGACTTCTGTTGGTGAGGGATAGGCCTTTTTATAATCTTTATGGTCAATCATTTTATTGCGAATTTTATATAAGATTGATTAGAATCTGTTCGGTGAAAATCGATGATATTTCTTCTATAGATGAAAAAAGATTTTCACGGATATTTTTTGATCCGATGATGATGAGTTTGAAAAATTCCTGCGAGAGAGATCATCAGCTATTTACGTAAATCAAAACCGGACAGAACTATTTTTAGTTATTATCAAGCATTTGATATGAAAGTATGATGAAATGCTTCTTCAACTAGTCGCAGTCTTTTTATAAAAAAATGTTAGTATTATAGATTTATCAACGAAACTGAGATTTAATACAGTGAAATGTATAGATATTATCTAGATTGCAATACTAAAATACCTACTTTATCGGCAAAATTATATAAAATTAAGAAATTTTATTTTTATATGTATGAATTTTTTTTAATATTTATGAACTTGTCATTGGTAAATGATACGTGAATTATTGAAAATTTTAGACAACTCTTTAATATAATACTTTCAGTAATATTTTTCGAATTTTTTACATATAAAGCGCATCATACCCATTTAATTAATAAATAAACAAACAAAGAAATTCCTTATAGATCGACAAGAGCAAGGCGAAGAGGACTACACAGGATGTACAAAATGAAAAACGCGACGATGTAAAAAAACTTTTGCGTATATTTGTATCAGAGAAGACTGGAAGCCAAGTAAAAACAGCGGAACCGGTACAAAATACACTATGTACAAATTCGATCACACATAATACTTGATGAGCCGCGAGCGAGGGCCGTAGCCCGGACGCAGTCGCGGAATGAGCGCGAAAGTCGCTCGAGGGCACCTAGACCTGCTCGCTGGGTCGGTTGCTCTTTCCCGCGGCCTCCTGCTCCGGGGCCATCAGCTGGAAGCTCGTCTTCTTCGGCAGCTCCTGCTGCTGATGCCGCGGGTAAGGTCGTGGACGCGCCTCGCCCACGCTCGGACGACGGGCCTGAAGTTGCCTGAAAATTTATTTTCTTGTTATTTACAATCAATATGGTTCTTTCTTTTTTTTTGTATTTCAAGAGAAAGTGTCATATAAACTAATGTAATTACACTGGACTAAAACATTACAATAAAAATTACATCGTAGACCTTTACTGCTGATTAGTACCGAATAAGAGTACAAATAGAACAATAATAATAATAATAATAAATTACAATGCTGGTAGGGAATTTCACTAACATTTTGTTTTTATAAAACTTATTCTACCAGTTATATAGTTTTTACTGTGCAGTCTATTATATTAGTAGCTTTTACATAAGTAAGTAATAATAATAATACATTACAATTTTTACTTTGAATTTAAAAATCTTTTTATCACTTACCCAGTCTACAGCTCCACATACATGCACTATTGTCGTTATATTTTTTAGATTTACTCTAAATTTTTCTACACAAAGAACCTAAAAAGATTTTCACCTTAATTCTAAAGCTGCTTGGGAGGGAGTGTTTCGCAACTGTGTGTTGTTGGGTTTGTTATTGCGGACCATGTCCTCGATGTTGTTCCTGGAGTCGTTCCTGAGCGAGCTGAGGGTAGTCCTGGATCCTTCCCGCGACGACGGTGTGATCCTGCGTGACGCACCCTTCGAGCCCTGCAAGCTCGACCTTCGACCTTGGCGCAACATATCCTCCTCCGTGGGCACTCGCTCGTACTCGCCGCGAATCTCCGGTCGAGTCGCCGAATTGTCGTTCAACAGGGCCTCGTCCTCGCGCTCCTCCACCACCTCCTCGAGCTCCGCCATCGGATCCACCGGCTGTGGTATCAGTATGGGGTGCTCCAACTCCGACGACTCGACAGTCTGCATGATAGATTATTTTAATGAAATTTTTATTCGGTGAATCGTTATTTACGGCCGCAAATCTCTTTAGATTTGATCGATTTGATAGAGTATAACGTTTTGACCGGAATACACTTTTTTTATATTATTATATTATTTACTGGTAGATTGAAGAGAACGTGAAAAATCAATATTAATTAAATAGAATAATTATAATAAATAAATCTAATAACGTAATCTATTTAATTTCACCATTTAAATAATCAATTTATGAATACTAGACTAAAAAACTGTGCCAATCTACCACGTAAAATAATCGATCGATTATTTAACTTCTACCTTCTACTCGGTAATAAAAGACATTTGCACTGTATCATTCACATTGTCAATTAAGATTCATTATATCTCACATAAAAATGGAAATAATCCTACAACGTTTTCTATTTTTTAAGTTAGCCATTGAAATAATCAATCTATGAATACTAAGCTAAAAAACTGTACCGATTTACCGTGTAAAATAATCGATCGATTATTTAACTTCTACCTTCTACTGGATAATAAAAGACATCTGCACTGTATCATCCACATTGTCAATTACGATTCATTATATCTCGCATAAAAATGGAAATAATCCTATAACGTATTCTATTTTTTAAATTAGCCATTTATAAATAATCGATCGATTTAACTCCTACTCGGTGATAAAAGACACCTGTATCGTAGCATCCACACAGTCAATTACGATTCCAATCATCATATCTCACATAAAACGAGCGTAAAACTGAAGCACCGTTAAACGAACCTCGTCAAGGGTATAGAAGGTGGCCAGTTTACGACGCGGCTCGGGCTGACTGGAGCTGCCGCGTCGGGAGGGCGAGTCATCCGGAGCCGTGATCATGACGGGTATGGGTGTCGGTGGGGTAGCAGCGTGGGCGTGCATCTGCAGTCCACCCGCCGACGAGGCGAAGCTCGAGCCCGAACCTGACGTCGTCAACGAGCTGCTCGAATCTACCCTGTACTGCGCGAATGTCGCCGAGCTCGTTCGTTCTGCGGAGGAAAAGAAAAATCGGTTACTTCAATCGTGAAGAAAAACAATTATGTGAGTAATGCAAAGATCACTTGATGCGATTGAAAGCTGGAGTTATTTTTTAATACGAGTTTTATATGTAAATTAATTTTACGTATAAACTATTAATAAAAAGTCATTTTTAGGAATCTAATACGCAGACATTGTAAAAGCGATTATTTTTGAAAAAGTTCTTTTATAGTTGTTATAATTTTTAATAAAAATATCGATGCCGTCATGGTAAATACTTAACGACCAGCTTATACGAGAACATATCATTTAATTTCGCAACTTTCAAAAATTCTCTTTTACGTCCGATTTAACGAACATTCTAATTTTTTAACAAAATTTTTTTCTTAATGTTTACATTTCGTTACTTTTCACAATGAAATTCCGTAACACGACTGTCAATTTCATCAGAAAGACTGGAGTGAATGTTCAACGCGACTAATTTTTTTTTAAAATGACTTAACAAACATAATAATACAGAAATATCTCGATAAAATTCCAATTTCTTCATTAGTACTCCGACACATCGTCTTATTAAAAAATTTTCAGAAAATGCCAGCTGCGATTTCACACTTGCATAGGCTGCTCGTTCCGAGAACCTTTCACAAAAAGCTTTCCAGGCGCTGAATTCCACTGCTCGCGGATGATTTATTACCTCCTTTGGCGCGGTGCATCGCCCGTACGTGGTCGAGTTCGGCGGCCGAGCAGAGGGGCGTGTCCACCTCGTAGGTGTTGTTGAACAGTGTGTAGTTCACCTCGTACTCGCCGGTCTCCTTGCGAAACGTAATGATATGCTCGAATCTGTGGCCCCAGAGTATTTCCGAGGGCAGGTAGGAACTTCTGGCTTGCGTCGTCATACCCGTCGACTCTATCACTCCTGCAAAAAATTTTGAGGGTCAGGTTTTCGTTAACAATCGTGCGGGGATAAATTTGTTTATTTATTTATTTATTTATTTATTTATTTATTTATTTATTTATTTATTTATTTAATAGTTCAACAGGTTGTATAGCCTTTTACATAAAATGAGAAAACATATAAGGTTAAAAAGCACAAGTAAAAGATATTTACGATCTTTTTAAAATATTGATAATTAATATCAGCAAGGTTGCAAATACTTAAGGGAAGAGTATTCCACTGTCTTTTTAACCTGCTACAGGTAGAATAAAATTCAATATTTACATGACTGTAACTCTCAAGGAGATAATAAATTTTAAATAATATTTTTTTTTTAACAAAGTTTTGTTTTCGAATTTTTTTACATAATCCGCAATAAAAAGAAGTATGGTTTTGATAAAATTTTGTTATATAGATATTTTTGTTAATATTCTATAATAAACAGTAGGTATTTTTTTTAATATTGTTGTTATTGATGTTTTTGTAAATCATCGTAGGTCAAGAGTTTGTTCAGAAGCAGGAGAAAGGTTCGTTAAGTATTTTTGAGTTACTTTTAGTAAGTCTGTTCTATTCTTACTGACAGACACTTTGAAAGGAATCGTGAAGAAAATGATCGTATGTTGCCATTTTTTGCAAATAATCACTTGATACTGAAAGTTTTATAGTAATCGTGTAAATTTTAATTTGAAACAACTTTAGTTTGCGGCCTGCATAATATTTGATAAATAAATATATAAATAAATGCCAATTATTGATTCGAGTTTTCAATCTAGAAATTGAAAATCGATTTTATGTTTGAATTATACAAATATTTAAAAAAATTTTATAATAAAATAAAACGTTGAAATTTAAAAAAAAGTATAGAAACTGCTTTAATACGCCTTTAGTGGGCATGCTACAGTATAAAATTTGTCAATTTGAAACTTATTTTTTCAATAAAGTTTATTATTACTGTTAATCTTTTCATTGCCATTCATATTTCTCCAGCGAGATAAGATATCTTTAATTTTCTTATTATTATCATTTTCATTCGACAGTCCACGATAAGCCCTCCTCTGTGCTCGATACTCACAATAACAAATAAAGAAAAATAAATAAATCAATAAAAAAAGTGTCGGGTATACCTTCGAGCATCACGATGATCTCGAAACGCTCGCGGAGCATATCGCTGGCGGAGAGATGGTAGAGAGGCGACTGCTCGTTAATCTTGTGCACGATAGTCGTCGGCCAAATGAAGAAGATCTTGTCCTCCTCGCCGTCGCCCCCGACCTTCAGCTCCGTCTGGAAGAACGGCAGCAGCTCGCCCTCGCGCGTCACCTGTTGCCCCGCGATAACATCGAGGAAAAATTTTATTTTAGACCCTCGGCCACACCGAATGGCGCTTCCTGCACCGCACGCTTGACTCGCCACTGTACACGGCTCTTATTAATAGATCTCTGACTGATATTATTAATTAGCCTGGCGATTGGCTGCGTTTTACGTCTCTCATGACGGAAGGACTTTTTTTCTCCGATTTTCCCGAGGACTTAAGTACTATTTGCCGCTCGTTCGCTTGACTAAATTTAGCTGTCTTTTTTCGAGACTGGCTGTTTGGTGGTATATAAATAGGATTTTTGAAATTGAGGCTGCCGAATTGACGTGAAAAATCCTTGAAGTCAGTAAGCGAACGCTTTTTTTTTACCGAAAATAGATGAGTGGTGCTTCCTCTTGGAGTTATATTATACTCATTTATTACATGTTTATATAAGTTGATTTGAGTTCAATGACTACGTTGTCTTTTGCTTCCTCCCAGAGGAAGCTTTGTGATAGTATTTTTTTAGGCATTTGTATGTATAAATATTGATTTTATTGGAACTTGCTTTGTCACTTTTGAGTATATTTAAAATTATGCACAAAGGAGAAGAAATAAAAAGAGTTTCTTAATTTATGGAAGAGGTTTTACGATTTTTGTAATTTAAAACGTCAGATGATTAACCAAATATGATTCGAGATAGCACACAATAAAATGAAATAAATCATGAAATTTTATTGTCAACTTAACGCGACACGAGTGCAATTTATCAATCCTAGAATAAATAACGATTTATTTCAATTTCAGGAGATAACGTGTGCAATTGTTTCACTTATTAATAGACAATTTTCATTGAAGTTGCGTAAAATCCTTCGGAATGCAGCGCATTTGAGCGTCTTATCGGACTCGTCTGTTACTACTGCGGCGGCGTATAGCAAGTATCAATACGAACTTTGGCCTCGATGATCTCAACGCACTCGACTCTATTCGTTATTTTTCACGTATTCGTTAAATAAAAGTTCACTTTGCAAATTACCATTGTCAATAACGAGATATTTATAGCTGAATATAATTATTAAAAATCGTTCTAAAATAATTTAGTTACAAACGTGGGTTTCTTCTTATGGTATACTTTTTTTTAAAAAAGCTGGATAATGTTGACATTATACACTGAAAGGTTGTCTTTTTAACGTTAAAAATGTTATCTCATTATTCAGCAAATGAAATCGAGTTTCTTTTTCACTAAAAGCTTCGTTGTAAGAGGTAACAGACGGCGCGACTAAATTTTCTCCCGCGAATACCTATAATTTTTTATAATTCATTTCATTATTCTTATTTGCACAAAAATTTATGTTTTTTGTTTAAACCTCAGATAATTATCTAGTATTTCGTCATACCACCAACATAAACAATAATATAGCAAATCTTTCTAGAAATAAAAAAAATAAAATAAAAGAAACTAAATTTTAAATTCATAATAAATATACACATATTTGTAAAAAAAAAAAAAAATAATATTATTGAATCGCAAATATTACCTTGCGTTTAATCATCTGTGCGCGCACATGGGCCTCGATGATGTGGCTCTTGCGCATGTCCCCGACGCGGAACATGAGGCAGGGCTGTCCATCACGCTGACAAATCACGGCGTTGCGCGAGAACAGCAGGGTCTGGGTGCGCTTCTTCGGGCGCGAGAGCTTGGCGAACACGATGCCCACCATAAATGCTTGCAGGATCACACCGGTCATCGACTGGATGCACATTATGAATATCGCCTCCGGGCACTCCTCCGTCGTGTGCTTAGAACCGTACCTAATACATTCTTTTTCGTTAATGAATATTAAATGGAGCACTGGAGAGGCTTCTTCAATATCTGATAATTTTTAGAAATCAATTCGAATAATTCAATTGATACACTGTTAAAAATAGTTAAGTTTAATGTAAATTAATGCATGGTACTTAAAATTTAGTCGATGTACGTTCATTAAATTTAATTAAATGACATTAAACT